>JAQQAC010016209.1:47148911-47197091 GCA_029783875.1 Phataginus tricuspis | reverse complement strand
AAGGAGAGAGAGAGAAGGGAAAAGAAAAGAAAGAAAAAGAAAAGGCAGCAACACCTAAAAGAAAACAGGAAGAACAACAACAAAACAAAACAAAACAAACAAACAAACAAAAACAAAAAACAAAAAGCCCACTGGGGGTGGTTTCTGTGCGAATGCTGTAGGTGGCGCTATTGCTCCACTATTCCAGAGCCGCGGCCACATCGCTCCACACGGCCTTTTAAATCTGTGGCTGGGTGAGAATGGATGGGAGGCTGTTGAAAGAGAGGGAAAGAAAAAAAGGAAAAGAAAGGGGAGAAAAAACAATAAATAAAAAAAAAGCCACCGGGCGTGGGTTTTGCGCGAGTGCTGTAGGTGGCGCTGTTGCTCCACTATTCCAGCGCCACTATAGTTCTGGCTGGGTTGGAAACAATGGGAAGCTGTTGATCTCCATGGGGGTCTCAATTGCGGGCACTCTTTCCCAGTCGCCAGCTACGGGGTCCAAAGCTCCCCAGGACTCCCAGCGTGCTGGGCTCAGTTCGCGGGGCTATCCGGCCCCTCTACTGAGCTCCTGTCTCTTTAAGACCGCTGAGGTAGAGCGCGCGCTTTTCTTCCCCTTTTTCTCCTTTCTTTGTCCTTCCCGGAGCCTGCCGCGGGCAACTTGCACGTTCCCGGCTGGGACCCTGTGCCCTCTGTCTCTCCAATCTCCGCTACACCGCAGGCCATGTGTCGGCGCTCCGGGCTCAGACTTCCACTCCCTCCCGGCTCTGAATCCTCTCCTCCCGCCGGAGCACTGGGGGAGAGGAGCGCTCGGTCTGCTCGCGGCTCTGTACCTTACCCGCCTTGCCGAGACTCCCGCCGGAGTGCTGGGGTGCAGGGGTGCTCTCGTCTCGCTGGATTGTGTTTCCGTCCCGCCTCGCCGGGTGCCGAGTCCTCTGTCCGGCGTGTCTGTTCGCCGGAGCTCTGGGGGGGGGGAGCGCTCAGTCCCACCGGATTGCCGCCCGTCCGCCTCACCAGCTGCCAAGTTCTCACAGGTGTAGCTGTACGCTGTGCACTTTCCTGTGTATTCTGTTCTCTCTTTTAGGGATAGTTGTATTTGCTGTATTTTCGTGAATAAATATAATGTTGGGAGGAATTTTTCTGCTAGTCCGTTCATGACGCCATATTCCCGGAAGTCTTGTTAATAGATTTTTGAATGTTGTCCCATCCTTGCGTCCTTGAGATGAATCCCACTTGATCATGGTGTATGATCCTCTTGATGTATTTTTGAATTCAGTTTGCTAATATTTTGTTGAGTATTTTTGCATCTACGTTCATCAGCAATATAGGTCTGTAATTTTCGTTTTTGGTGAGGACTTTGCCAAGTTTTGGTATTAGAGTGATGCTGGCTTCATAGAATGATTTTGGAAGTATTCCGTCCTATTCTAAATTTTATAAAACTTTAAGGAGAATGGGTATTATTTCTTCACTATATATCTGGTAGAATTCAGAGGTGATTACATCTGGCATGGGGGTTTTTTTCTTCGGTAGTTTTTTGATTACCAATTCAATTTCGTTGCTTGTGATTGCTCTGTTTGGTTTTTCTGTTTCTTGTTTGGTCAGTCTTGGAAGGTTGTATTTTTCTAAGAAGTTGTCCATTATTTCTAGGTTTTCCAGCTTGTTAGCATGTAGATTCTCATAGTATTATCTCATAATTCTTAGTATTTCTGTGGTGCCCATCTTGATGTTTCCCTTCTCATTTATGATTCTGTTTCTGTGTGTAGATTCTCTTTTTCTCTTAATAAGTCTGTCTAGCAGTTTATCTATTTTGTTTAGTTTTTTCAAAGAACCAACTCGGTTTCATTTATTTTTTCTATTGTTTTATTCTTCTCAATTTTATTTATTTATTCTGTGATCTTTATTATTTCTCTCCTTCTCGTGACTTTGCGCCTCATTTGTTCTTCTTTCTCCAATTTCAGTAATTGTGTCTTTAGACTATTTATTTGGGATTTTTCTTCCTTCTTTAAATAGGCCTGGATTGCAATATACTTTCCTCTTAGAACTGCCTGTGCTGTGTCGCACAGAAGTTGCGGCTTTGTGTTCTTGTTGTCATTGGTCTCCATATATTCTCTGATTTCTGTTTTGATTTGGTCATTTGCCCATTGATTATTTAGGAGAATGTTGTTAATTCTCCATGTATTTGTGAGCCTTTTGTTTTCTTTCTAAAATTTATTTCTAGTTTTATACCTTTGTGATCTGAGAAGTTGGTTGGTAGAATTTCAATATTTTTGAATTTACTGAGGTTCCTTTTGTGGCATAGTATGTGGTCTATTCTGGAAAACGTTCCATGTACACTTGAGAAGAATGTGTATCCTGCTGCTTTTGGGTGCAGAGTTCTGTAGATGTCTGTTCAGTCCATCTGTTCTAGTGTGTTGTTCAGTGCCTCTGTGTCTTTACTTATTTTCTGTCTGTTTGATGTGTCCTTTGGAGTGAGTGGTGTGCTGAAGTCTTCTAAAATGAATACATTGCTTTCCATTTCCTCCTTTAATTCTGTTAGTATTTGTTTCACATATGTCAGCACTCCTGTGTTGGGTCTGTATATATTTTAAATGGTTATATCCTCTTGTTGGACAGACCCCTTTATCATCATGTAATTTCCTTATTTATCTCTTCCTACTTTCTTCATTTTGAAGTCTATTTTGTCTGATACAAGTACTGCAACACCTGCTTTTTTCTCTTTGTTGTTTGCTTGAAATATCTTTTCCATCCCTTCACTTTTAGTCTTTGTATATCTTTGCATTTGAGGTGAGTCTCTTGTAAGCAGCGTATAGATGGGTCTTGCTTTTTTATCCATTCTGTTACTCTGTGTCTTTTGATTGGTGCATTCATTCCATTTACATTTAGGGTGCTTATCGATAGATATGTACTTATTGCCATTGCTGGCTTTAGATTCTTGTTTACCAAAGATTGAAGGGTTGCCTCTTTACTATCTAGCAATCTAATTTAACTTTCTTGTTAAGTTATTGTAAACACAGTCTGATGTTTCTTTATTTCTCTCCCTTCTTATTCTTCCTCCTTTATTCTTTATATACTAGGTATTTTATTCTTTGCCTTTACTTAGTATTTGGATGTTCTGCTTTCTTTGCTATGATTTTATTTTCTCTGGTGACATCTTTTTAGCCTTAGGGGTGCTTCCCTCTAGAGCAGTCCATTTAAGATATCCTGTAGTGGTGGTTTATGAGAGGCAAACTCTCTCAACTTTTGCTTGTCTGGAAATTGTCTAATCCCTCTATCATATTTAAATTATAATCGTGCTGGATACAATATTCTTAGTTCGAGGCCCTTCTGTTTCAATATGTTAATTATATCATGCCATTCTCTTCTGGCCTTTAAGGTTTCTGTTGAGAAGTCTGATGATAGTCTAATGGATTTTCCTTTGTAGGTGATATTTTTTCTCTCTCTAGCTGCCTTTAATACCCTGTCTTTATCTTTGATCTTTGACATTTTAATTATTATGTGTCTTGGTGTTGTCTTCCTTGAGTCCCATGTGTTGGGAGATCTGTGGGCTCCCGTGGACTGTGAGATGATTTCCTTCCCCAGCATGGGAAAATTTTCAGCATTCATTTCTTCAAAGATACTTTCTATCTGTTTTTCTCTCTCTTCTTCCTCTGGTACTCCTATAATGCGAATATTGTTACATTTGGATTGGTCACACAGTTCTCTTAATATTCTTTCATTCCTAGATCTCCTTTTATCTCTCTGCCTCAGATTCTCTGTATTCCTGTTCCCTGTTTTCTATTCCATTAACAGTCTCTTGTATCTCATCCAGTCTGTTGGTATGCCCATCGATCTCTTGTCTGATTTCTGCATTGTCTTTCCTCACTTCCCTCACTTCCTCCCCCAGCTCTTGCACATTTCTCTGTAGATCCATCAGCATGGTTATGACTTTTCTTCTCAATTCTTTTTCAGGAAGATTGTGCATTCCATCCCTTCAGTCTCCGTCTCTGCGGTTGTCTGTTTGATCTTAGTCTGGACCATATTCCTCTGTCTTTTCATGGCTATAGAAGTGGTCGCTGGTAGTTGCCATGTATTTCAGCTGGGCTCTTTAAGACTTTAAAAAGAAAAAAAGAGAAAGAAAAGAAAAGAAAAACGAAAGAGAAAACAAAAAACAAAAAAGAAAACAGAACATAACAAGACAAAATAAAACAAAAGAAAAACAACAACAACAGAAAACGCCCACCGGGAGTAGATTCTGTGGGGATGCTGTAGGTGGCACTGTTGCTCCACTATTCCAGAGCCATGGCCATGCTGCTCCACAGGGTCCTTTATAGCTCTGGCCAGGGTGGGAACGAATGGGAGGCTGTTGATATCTGTGGGAAGTCTAAGTGTGGCCACCCTTTCCCAGTCAACAGCTAAGGGGTCCGAAACTCCCTAGGACTCCCAGCCTGCTGGGCTGACTGTGCCGGGCTGATCCGGCTACTCAGCTGGGCTCCTGTCTCTTTAAGACCACTGAAAAAAGCACGCGGTTTTCTTTTTTTTTTCTTTCCTTCCTGGGAACTGGCTGCAAGCACCCTGGCACGTTCCCCGCTCAGATTCTGCACTCTCTGTCTCTCCAATCTCTGCTACACCACACGATGTGTGTCAGCGCTCCCCACGCAGATCACCGGGGCTGGTTATTTCATGAGCCTGTACTTCCACTCCCTCCCGGCTCTGAATCCTCTCTTCCCGCTGGTGTGCTGGGGTGGGTGAGAGATTGGGTCACACCAGGTCATGGCTCTGTATCATACCCGCCTTGTGGGGTGCCGAGTCATCTCGGGTGTAGCTGCCCACTGTGCGCTTTCCTATGTATTCTGGTCTCTTTTTTAGGAATAGTTGTATTTACGGTATTTTTTTCATGGATATATATAGTTTTGGGAGGAGATTTCTGCCATCCTGCTCATGCCGCCATCTTCCCGGAAGTTCTCTGTGTAACATCTTTTTATGTTGACAAATAGTAACTACATTAGTTGGGGTGAGGGTTTAATAATGCATATAACTGTTCAATCACTATGTTGTATACTTGAAACCAATATAATTTTGTGTATCAACTATACTTCAATAAAAAATATTAAAAAGAAAACTATGTAAGTTTTCTCCTATGTCATCGTCTGGATCTTCAGAGATTTGTTTTACATTTGAGGTTGTGATCAATTTTCAGTTAAATTTTCTGAAGAGTTAAAGGTCTGTATCTAGATTATTATTGTTTTGCTTGTGATGTCCACTTGTTGCAGTACTATATGATGAAAAGCTTTTCTTGCTTGATTGTATTTCCTTGTACCTTCATCAAAATTCAGTTGACTGTGATTATTTAGATTTTATTTCTGCGCTCTCTGTTCTGTTCCATTGATCTATTCTTTTTCCAATACTACACATTTTTGATGACTTTAGCTTTCTATTAAATCTTGTAGTCAGATAGTATCCGTCTTCCAATGTTGCCTTTCTTCAGTAAGTTTTGGCCCATTTGGGGGTTTTGCCTCAACATATAAACTTTAGAATTAGTTTGTCAATAGTCCGAAAACTTGCTGGAATATTAATCAGGTTTTCATTGAATCTATAGATCAGTTTGGGAAGAGCTGACATCTTGATAATAATGAATCTTCCTATCCATAAAAATGGAATATGTCTCTCTGTATTATTTTAATTATTCTGTTTCATTCATCTGAGTCATGTTGATTACCTCATATCAATCTTACACTCATTTTCTTACATTTATATCTAAGCATTTAATTTTGGGTATGCCAGTGTAAGTGGTATTGTGTTTTTACTTCAAAATTATACTTATTGATTGATGATGTATAAGAAAGTGATGGACTTTTGTATATTAACTTTGTATACCTTCAACCTTGCTAAACTCTTAAAATCTCTAGTTCCAGTTTTCGTTTTTGGTGATTTTCTGTATTTAGTTGATGGAAAATCATGTCATCTGTTAACAAAAAAATCTATTTTATATTCCTTCTCAATCTACATACCTTTAATATATATTCCTTGACTTACTGCATTTGCTAAAAATTTCAGTCTAATGTTGAAAATATTTGGCAAGTGGCACATCCTTGCCTTGTACCTGATCTCTGTGGGAAAGCTTCCACTTTCTTACCATTAAGTAGGTTAGGTTAGTTGTAGGATTTTGTAGACAGTCTTTATGAAGTTCAGGAAGTATTCCTAGTTTACCAAAAATTTTTATCATGAATGGGTGTGGCATTTTGTCAAATGCTTTTTATGCCTCTATTGATATCATACAATTTTTCCTTTGTAGTATGTTGCTGTGATGGATTACATTAATGATTATTGAATGTTCAGTCAGACTTGCATAACTGGAATAAATTTATTTTCATACTTCCCTCTTAAAACTGATTTTGCTTCATACCATCAGTTTTGTTATGTTGTGTTTACATTTTTGTTTATCTTATGAAACATTTTTATTTACTGTCTAATTTCTTCTTTGATCCATCAGTTGTTCCAAAGTGTATTTGCCATGTACTCATGAATTTTCCCAATTTCCTCCTGTTATTGATTTCTAGTTTCATACCAGTGTGGTCAGAGAATATACCTGGAATGATTTCAATCTTGAATTTGCTAAGACTTGTTTTTGGCCTAACTAACATATGGTCTACCTCAGAAAAAGTTCCATGTTTGCTTAAGAAGCAGGTGTCTTCTGCTCTTGTCATATAGAATGTTCTGTATATGTATATGTCAGGTCAATTTGGTATATTGTATTCAAATATGCTCTTTCCTTATTCTGAATCTGTGAATTCAGATGATCAATCCATTTTTGACAGTGAATTATTAAATTCCCCAACTATTACTGTATTGCTGTTTATTTCTCCTCATATCTGTTTGTTTTTGCATTATGTATTTGGGTGTTCCAAGGCTGTATGTCTAAATATTTATAGTTTTTATATCTTCTTGATGGATTGACTCCTTTATCATTATATAATGATCTTTGTGGTCTATTTTGTGTGATATGACCATAGCTATTGTTGCTTTTTTTGTCACCATTATCTTGAAATATCTTTTCCTATCCTCTCACTCTCAGTCTATGTGTGTCTTCAAGGCTAATGTGAGTCTCTTGTAAATGGCATATCACTAGATCTTGCTTTTTAAATCTGTTTCAGCCATTCTATGTCTTTTGATTAGAGAACTTATTTCACTTACATTTAAAGTAATTATTGGTAGGTAAGGATTTACTAATGCCATTCTATTATTTTCTGACTTTTTTAGATACACTCAGGCTCTTTTTTGTGTGTGTGTTTTAATGTCTTTCCTATCAGCATGCTTTGACTTCTTTATCATCTGCTTTTGTGTAATTGCAACAGCTTTTTCCCTTGTGGTTACCATGAGAATTACAGATTATATACTAAAATTAGAATACTCTATTTTAAACTGATAATAACTTTAATAGCATTCCTAAACTTTAAACTTTTATTGTTTCTCTCCCTAACACTTTTGGTTATTAATATTATGGTGTACATATTTTTATATTGTGTTACCATTAGAAGATTACTATAGTTATGGTTATTTTTGCCGATTGTTTTTTAACTTTTAAACTAGAATTTTAAGTGAATATACCACCATTATCATATTAAAAAATCTAACTGACTATATATTTCTCATCACCAGTACATTTTATGCTACCTTCTTATGTTTTTATAATGTTACAGTCTTTTTACTTAACTCACAGACCTCCTTTAGCATTTATTGTAGGGCTGCACCAGTGGTGATAAACACCTTCAGGTTTATTAAGTCTGAAAAATGAGTTTGTTTTGTAAGTTCTCAATTCAATTATTCTGCAAAGTCATTATATTTTTCAGCTGTAGGATCTCTATTTGTTAATGTCTTATAGTTCTTTGTCGAACTACTGATTTTCTTCATTTATTGATTCCCTAATCTCATTTATTTGTGTGTCTGTGTATTATTGTTGTTCACTAAATTTTAATAGGATTATTCTGAATTATTTGACAGTTAAGATCTGCATTTCTTTAGGTTCAGTTATTGGAGATTATTTAGCTACCTTTTGTGATGTCACGTTTATTTGATTTTTCATGATCCTTTATCCCTTATGTTCATATCTGTGCATTTGAGTAAGCAGTCTCCTCTTTCAAACTTCATAGATTTCTTTTGGCAGGCAGTTCTTTACCAGTCATCTCATTTTTTTCTGTATATTTACATTGTTAATGTCTTGGGACATTGGGGCTTACTATCAGATTCTAATGTGGGGCAAGGCTACTACCTCTTAGGTCAGAGGGGTGCCACTGAGAATATTTGGATATGACTTCTGGCTTGGTTCCCTAACTAGCAAATTTGTAGGATGGACTCTGAAGTTGTTTGGGTTCTCTGGCCAGTCTTATAATATTATCAGTACTTGGTACTCTACTCAGCAGTATATTGGTAATAATGTTGCAGTGAACATGGGTGGCTGTGCAGTGTCTCTTTGAGATAATTGTTTCATCTCCTTTGGATATATACTCAGTGGGATTACTGGATCATATGGTAGTGCTATTTTTAATTTTTTGAGAGTTTTCCATACTGTTATCCATAGTGGCTGTACTGATTTATATTCCAACCAATAATGCATGAGTGTTCCCTTTTCTCTGCATCTGGGTAAGCATATGTTATGTCTTTTCTGTTTAATGTTAGCCATTCTAAAAGATTTGATTTTTTTCCATGTGAATTTTAGGATTGTATTTTCTATTTCTATGAAAAATGATGTTTTAATTTTAATAAAAATCGCATTGAATCTGTAGATAGTTTTGGGTAATATTGACATTTTAACAATATTAACATTTCTCATCCATTAACATGAATATTTGCCTTTCATTTGTGTCTCCATTTCCTTTCATAAGTGTGTTAGAGTTTAGATGTTTCTAAACTATAGATCTGTAGTATAGATCTTTCACTTTTTTCATTAAATTTATCCCTAAGTATTTCCTTATTTTCAATGCTATAGTAAATGGGAATTCTTTTTTTATATAGTTAATTGTCAGTGTATAGAAATGCAACTGATATTTTTATATTGATTTTATATCCTGAAACTTAACTGAATTTCTTTGTTGGGTATAACATATTTGGGAGGAGTTTTTAGGACTTTCTATATATACTATTATGTCATCATTAAACAGACAATTTTATGTTTTCCTTTTCATTTTGTATGTCTTTCATGTGTGTTTTTGCCTAATATCTCTAGGTAGAATTTTTCAGTACTATGTTGAATAAAAGTGGTGGCAGTGAGCACTCTTGTCTTATTCTTGATCCTAGGGGAAAGGTTTTTAACATTTCATAATTCAGTATGATATTAGCTGCTGGCTACTCATATATGGATTTATTAATTTGGGGTATGTCTCTTCTATACCCAATGTATTGAGAATTTTTTATCATGGATGCATGCTGAACTTTGTCAAATATATTTTTATTCTATTGAGATAAAATTATATGTTTTTTTGTGTTTTATTGTATTAATGTGGTGTATCCCATTTCTTAATTTCTGTACGCTGAACTATCTTACATCACAAGAATAACTCCCACTTGATCAAGGAGAATGATTTTTCTACTGTGCAGTTGAATTTGGTTTGCTAGTATTTTGTTGAAATTTTCTCCATCTATATTTGTTTTCTGTAATTTTCTTATATTCTTACCTGGCTTTGGCATCAAGGTAGTGGTGGCCCTCACAAAATGAGTTTGGAAGTATTCTCTCACTTTCAATTTATTGGAAAAGTTTAAGAAGCATTGGCATCAATTAATCCTTAAACATTTGTTAAAATTACCCATGAAGACATTTGATCCTGGGCTTTTCTTTGAGATTAATGATTGCTGATTCAGTCTCCTAACTGATTACTGATGTGTTTATATTATTTATCTCTTCCAGTCTCAGACTCATAGTTGTATTTCTCTAACAATGTCTTCATTTCTTCTAGGTTGCCCAGTTTGTTGGTGTATATGCATTGTGGGCAGGGCTGCCCACTGCCTGTCTGTCAGCAATGGCTGACTACCACTGGGCTGAGTGAACTGGGGGTGGCACGTCTGCAGAGGAATGCCAGGACTGAGACTGTGGGGCAAGTGGAGAGTATCACAGCTGGCTACTACAAGCATCTGTCCAGTTGAACTGAGAGAGGGATGGAAAAGTGTCATCTACCTTCCCTTTCTCTTCCAGAGAAATCTCCTTCAAACATCTGCACTTCCAGAACACTTCCCCAAATTACCAAATCTTCCAAACTGCTGCCTTTCTTTTGGGTCTCAGAGGGATGGAAATTGCATGCCAGTCTTCCACCAGCAGCTGGGGTTGCTTGACCACCAAAGAGCTCCAACTCTCTCTGTTATCTATCCCCACCAATCTTCAAAACCCAATGAAATGGGTACTTGGCTTCACAGAGCAGATACTCAGGGCCATGTGTTCCATGTTCCTGAGCATTTATTTCCTCTCCATTGTGTTCCTATCCCTTCTGCTTGTGAGCTGGGTTGGAGAAAGGGCTTGGATCCTGATTGTGCCTTTTCCTTTACTCTTATTAAAGTGCTATTTTATTTGCCAGGTGTGGATGATCTGTTCTCCAGTCTTCAGGTCATTTCCAGAGTTAGCTGTATTCAACATAGTTGCTCACTCAGTGTGTATGTGGGAGGAGATTATCACATCGACTTCCTTTTCTACCATCTTTCTCATTATAGTTTTGATTTCCATTTTGGTTCCATTTGTTGTTCAGGAATGTGTTGTTTAATTCCACATATTTGTGAGTTTTCTTGTCTTATAATATTGTGTTTGGAAAAGATGCCTGCTGTGATATCAATATTTAAAAATTTGCTATGATTTGTTTTACAATCTAACATATGATTTATCCTGGAGAATATTCCATGTGCACTTGAGAAGAATGTAGACTCTGCTGGATTGAAACATTTGTATATCTCTTTTAGGTCCATTTGGTATAAAGCATAACTCAAGTACAATATTTCCTTATTGATTTTCTGTCTGTATGATATATCCATTGTTGAAAGTGGGATATGATATTTTTATTGGGTTTCCTTCAGAAATTATTGTAGTTAATATGTATTTTAGTACCTTTTTCCTTTAATCATTACACTAGAGTTAAGTGCTTAGCACCACTACCTAGTACAATTTTGTAGTATTCTGACTCTGACTACATACTTGCCTTTACCAGTGTATTGTTTATTTCATATGTGTTGATGTTATTCTAAGTAACGTCTAATGATGATGAATTCTACTAGATTTTATTTAGCAAAAATTTTTCTTTCTTCTTTTCAGAAGGGCAACAATATTGGGTAAAGTATTACTGATTAATTGTTTCTTTTCTTCAGAACTTTGAGTGTATCATCCCATTCCTGTCCTACAAGATCTCTGCTTAGAAATCCACTTTTAGTCTTATTAAGGTTATCTTGTACTAGACTAGATAGATTTTTTCCTTTGCTGTTTATAAATTCTTTTTGTATTTTATTTAAATATAGTTGATATACTATATTATAATGATTTCAGGTGTACACCCAGCAATTTGACAATTGTATACATAACTAAATACTCACCATAATAAGTGAGTTACCATCTGTTATCATGTAAAGTTATTACATATAGTTGGCTGTATTCCCTGTACTGTACTTTTATCCCCATGATTAATTTATTATAATAGGAAGTTTATACCTCTTTATCCCCTTCACTTATTTTGCCCATGCTAAACACCCTCCTCTATAGTGACCACCAGTTTTTCTCTGTATTGATGAGTCTATTTGTGTTTTGTTTGTTTTGATTTTTAGATTCTACATTAAGTAAACTTATACAGTATTTGTCTTTATCTGACTTATTAGACTTAGCATAATACCCTCTAGGTCCATCCATGTTGTAAATGGTAAGATTTCATTCTTTTTTATGACTAATATTCTACTGTGTGTGTATATATATATATACACACACAATATCTTTATCCATTCATCTATCAAAAAACACTAGGTTGCTTCCATATCTTGATCTTCACTATTATAAATAATGCTACAATAAATATAGGGGTGCACATATATTTTTGAATTAGTGTTTTTTTCCCTTTGTGTACATTTCCATAAGTAGAATTACTGGGTTATATGGTATTTCTATTTCTATTTTTTGAAAAAAGCTCCATACTGTTTGTTTTTTGTTGTTGTTATTCTTGTTTTTTTGTTTTTTATAATTTATTTTGGTATCATTAATCTACAATTACATGTGCAATATTATGGTGATTAAGCTACCCCTTCATCAGGTCCCCCCCAACAATCCAAATACAGTCACTGTCCATCAGCATAGTGAGATGCTATAGAATCACTACTTGTCTTCTCTGAGTTGTGCAGACCTCCCTATGCCCCACCAACATTACATCTGCTAATTGTAATGCCCCTTTTTACCCCTTATCCCTCCCTTCCACCCATCTTCCACAGTCCCTTTCCCTTTGGTAACTATTAGTCCGTTCTTGGGTTCTGTGAGTCTGCTGATGTTTTGTTCCTTCAGTTTTTTTTTCTTTCCTCTTATGCTCCACATATGAGTGAAATCATATGATACTTGTCTTTTTCAGCTTGGCTTATTTCACTGAGCATAATAAACTTTGGCTCCATCCAAGTTGTTGCAAATGGTAGCATTTGTTTTCTCCTTATGGCTGAATAAAAATCCATTGTGTATATGTACCACCTCTCCTTTATCCATTCATCTACTGATGGACACTTAGGTTGCTTCCATTTCTTGGCTATTGTAAATAGTGCTGCGATAAACATAGGGGTGCATCTGGCTTTTTCAATTTGGGCTGCTGCATTCTTAGGGTAGATTGCTGGGAGTGTGAATCCTGGGTCAAATGGTATTTGTATTTTGAGTTTTTTGAGGAACCTCCATACTGCTTTCCACAATGGTTGAACTAATTTGCATTCCCACTAGCAGTGTAGGAGGGATCCCTTTTCTCCACATCCTCGCCAACATTTGTTGTTGTTTGTGTTTTGGATGTTGGCCATCCTCACTGGTGTGAGGTGATATCTCATTGTGGTTTTAATGTGCATTTCTCTGATGATTAGCCATGTGGAGCATCCCTTCATGTGCCTGTTGGCCATCTGAATTTCTTCTTTAGAGAAGTGTCTATTCATGTCCTCTGCCCATTTCTTAATTGGATTATTTGCTTTTTGTTTGTTAAAGTGCATGAGTTCTTTATATATTTTGGATGTCAACGCTTTATCAGATACGTCATTTATGAATATATTTTCCCATATTGTAGGATGTCTTTTTCTTCTACTGATGGTGTCCTTTGCTGTACAGAAACCTTTCAGCTTGATATAGTCCCACTTGTTCATTTTTGCTTTTGTTTCCCTTGCCTGGAGAGATATGTTCATGAAGAAGTCCCTCGTGTTTATGTCCAAGAGATTTTTGCCTAGGTTTTTTTCTAAGAGTTTTATGGTTTCATGACTTACATTCAGGTCTTTGATCCACCTTGATTTTACCTTTGTGTATGGGATTAGACAGTAGTCCAGTTTCATTCTCTTACATCTAGCTGTCCAGTTTTGTCAACATGAGCTGCTGAAGAGGCTGTCATTTCCCCATTGTATATCCAAGGCCCCTTTATCAAATATTAATTGACTGTAAATGTTTGGGTCAATGTTTGGATTTTCTATTATGTTCCACTAGTCTGTGGGTCTCTTTTTGTGCCAATACCAAATTGTCTTGATTACTGTGGCTTTGTAGTAGAGCTTGAGGTCAGGGAGTGTAATTTCCCCTGTTTGATTCCTCCTTCTCAGGATTGCTTTGCCTATTCGGGGTCTTTTCTGGTTCTATATGAATTTTAGAATTATTTGTTCCAGTTCATTGAAGAAAGCTGATGGTAGTTTGATAGGGATTGCATTGAATCTGTAGATTGTTTTAGGTAGTATAGCCATTTTGACAATATTTATTCTTCCAAGCCAAGAGCATGGGATGAATTTCCATTTTTTAGTGTCCTCTTTAATTTCTCTTAAGAGTGTCTTGTAGTTTTCAGGATATTGGTCTTTCACTTCCTTTGTTAGGTTTATTCCCAGGTATTTTATTCTTTTTTATGCAGTTGTGAATGGAATTGTTTTTCTGATTTCTCTTTCTGTTAGTTCATCAGTAGTGTATAGGAAAGTAATAGATTTCTGTGTGTTAATTTTGTACCCTGCATCTTTGCTGAATTCACATATTAGTTCTAGTAGTTTTGGAGTGGAGTCTTTAGGGTTTCTTATTTACAGTATCCTGTCACCTGCAAACAGGGACAATTTGACTTCTTCTTTACCAATTTGGATGCCTTGTATGTCTTTGTTTTGTCTGATTGCCATGGCTAGGACCTCCAGTACTATGTTGAATAATAGTGGAGAGAGTGGGCATCCCTGTCTTGTTCCCGATCTTAGATGAAAAGCTTTCAGCTTCTCGTTGTTAAGTATGATGTTGGCTGTGGGTTTGTCATATATGGCCTTTGTGATGTTGAGTTACTTGCTGTCTATATCCATTTTATTGAGAGTTTTAATCATGAATGGATGCTGAATTTTGTCATATGCTTTTTCAGTATCTATGGAGATGATCATGTGGTTTTTGTTCTTCTTTTTGTTCATGTGGTGGATGACGTTGATGGATTTTCGAATGTTGTACCGTCCTTGCATCCCTGGAATGAATCCCACTTGATCATGGTTTATGATCCTCTTGATATATTTTTGAATTCGGTTTGCTAATATCTTATTGAGTATTTTTGCATCTACGTTCATCAGGGATATTGGTCTGTAATTTTCTTTTTTGGTGAGGTCTTTGCCCGGATTTGGTATTAGAGTGATGCTGGCTTCATAGAAAGCGTTTGGAAGTATTCCCTCCTCTTCTATTTTTTGGAAAACTTTAAGGAGAATGGGTGTTATTTCTTCTCTATATGTCTGGTAGAATTTAGAGGTAAATCCATCAGGTCCGGGGGTTTTGTTCTTGGGTAGTTTTTTGATTACCGCTTCAAATTCATTGCTGGTGATGGGTCTGTTTAGTTTTTCTGTTTCTTGCTTGGTCAGTCTTGGAAGGTTGTATTTTTCTAAGAAGTTGTCCATTTCTTCTATGTTTTCCAGCATGTTAGCATAAAGATGCTCATAATATTCTCTTATGATTCTTTGTATTTCTGTGGGGTCCGTCGTTATTTTTCCTTTCTCATTTCTGATTCAGTTTATATGTGTGGATTCTCTTTTTCTCCTAATGAGTCTGACTAGGGGTTTATCTATTTTGTTTGTTTTTTCAAAGTGCCAGCTCTTGGTTTCTTTGATTTTTTCTATTGTTTTATTCTTCTCAATTTTATTTATTTCTTCTCTGATCTTTATTATATCCCTCCTTCTGGTGTCTTTGGGCCTCATTTGTTCTTCTTTTTCCAATTTCAATAATTGTGTATTTAGACTGTTCATTTGACAACGTTCTACCTTCTTTAAGTAGGCATGGATTGCAATATACTTTCGTCTTAGAACTGCCTTTGGTTCATCCCACAGAAGTTGCGGCGTTGTGTCGTTGTGGTCATTAGTCTCCACATATTGTTTGATTTCTGTTTTGATTTGGTCATTAGCCCAGTGATTAATTAGGAGATTGTTGTGATCTAGTTTTGTGATCACCTTTGTGATCTGAGAAGTTGGTTGGTAGAATTTCAATATTTTTAATTTACTGAGGTTCTTTTTGTGGCCTAGTATGTGGTCTATTCTGGAAAATTTCCATGTGCACTTGAGAAGAATGTGTATCCTGCTGCTTTTGGGTGCAGAGTTCTGTAGATATCTGTTAGGTCCATCTGTTTTACTGTGTTGTTCAGTGTCTCTGTCTTTACTTATTTTCTGACTGGTTGATCTCTCCTTTAGAGTGAGTGGTTTGTTGAAGTCTCCTAAAATGAATACATTGCTGTCTATTTCCTCCTTGAATTCTGTTAGTATTTGTTTCACATATGCTGGGGCTCCTTTGTTTGGTGCATATATATTTATAATGGTTATATCTTCTTGTTGGACTGACACCTTTATCATTATGTAATGTCCTTCTTTATCTCTTGCTATTTTCTTCTTTTTGAAGTCTATTTTATCTGATACAAGTACTGCAACACCTGCTTTTTTCTCTTTGTTGTTTGTATGAAATATCTTTTTCCATCCCTTCACTTTTAGTCTGTGTATATCTTTGGGTTTGAAGTGAGTCTCTTGTAAGCAGCATATAGATGGGTCTTGCTTTTTTATCCACTCTGTTCCTCTGTGTCTTTTGATTGGTGCATTCAGTCTGTTTACATTTATGGTGATTATTGATAGATATGTACTTATTGCCGTTGCTGGCTTTAGATTCGTGGTTACCAAAGGTTCAAGGGTTGCTTCTTTACTATCTAAGAATCTAACTTCACTTTCTTGTTAAGTTATTGTGAATGCTGTCTGATGTTTCTTTATCTCTCACTTCCTATTCTTCCTCCTCCATTATTTATATATTAGGTGTTTTATTCTTTGCTTTTAGTTAGTATTTGGATCATCTGCTTTCTTTGTTATGACTTTATTTTCTCTGGTGACATCTTTTTAGCCTTAGGGGTGCTTCCCTCTAGAGCTGTCCCTTTAAGATATCCTGTAGTGGCGGTTTATGAGAGGCAAACTCTCTCAACTTTCATTTGTCTGGAAATTGTTTAATCCTTCCATCATATTTAAATGATAATCATGCTGGATACAATATTCTTGGTTCGAGGCCCTTCTGTTTCATTATGTTAAATATATCATGCCATTCTCTTCTGGCCTGTAAGGTTTCTGTTGAGAAGTCTGATGGGTTTTCCTTTGTAGGTGATATTTTTTCTCTCTCTAGCTGCCTTTAATACTCTGTCTTTATCTTTGATCTTTGCCTTCTTGATTATTATGTGTCTTGGTGTTGTCTTCCTTGGGTCCCTTGTGTTGGGAGATCTGTGGGCTTCCATGGACTGCAAGACTATTTCCTTCCCCAGTGTGGGAAAGTTTTCAGCAATTATTTCTTCCAAGACACTTTCTATCCCTTTTTCTCTCTCTTCATCCTCTGGTACTCCTATAATGCGAATATTGTTCCATTTGGATTGGTAACACAGTTCTCTTAATATTCTTTCATTCCTAGAGATCCTTTTATCTCTCTCTGCCTCAGCTTCTCTGTATTCCTGTTCTCTTTTTTCTATTCCATTAACAGCATCTTGCATCTCATCAAGCCTGCTTTTAAGCCTGTTGATGGCTTGCCTGATTTCTGCATTGTCTTTCCTCACTTCCTTCACTTCCTCAGCTCTTGCACATTTCTCTGTAGATCCGTCCACATGGTTATGACTTTATTCTGAATTCTTTTTCAGGAAGAATGTGCATGTCCATCCCTTCAGGTTCCCTCTCTGGGGTTGTCTGGTGGTTGATTTTAGTCTGGACCATATTCCTCTGTCTTTTCATGGCTATATAAGTGTTTGCTGGTAGTTGCCACGTATGTCATCTGGTCTCTTTATGACAGGAGTGGATTCTGTGGGATGCTGTAGGTGGCGCTGTTGCTACACTATTCCAGAGCCATGGCCTCACCACTCTCCAGGGCCCTTTATAGCTCTGGCTGGGGTGGGATTGAATGGGAGGCTGTTGAACTCTGCGGGAGGTCTATGTGCGACCACCCTTTCCCAGTCACCAGCTAAGGGGTCCAAAGCTCCCCATGACTCACAGCCTGCTTGGCTGAGTGTGCCGGGTGGTCCAGTCCTCCACTGGGCTCCTGTCTCTTTAAGACTGCAGAAAACAGTGTGCAGTTTTCTTTTTTTTTTTCCTTCCTGGAGCCAGCTGCAAGAAACCTCGTGCCTTCTCCACTCAGACCCTGCACCCTCTGTCTCTCCAATCTCTGCTACACTGCACACTGTGTGTTGGCACTCCCGGTGGAGATCACCATGGCTGGTTATTTCACGGGCCTGTATTTCCACTCCCTCCCAGCTCTGAATCCTCTCCTCCCGCCGGTGCGCTGGGGTGAGGGAGTGCTCGGGTCCCGCCGGGTCGTGGCTCCCTGTCTTACCCACCTCGTTGGGTGCCGAGTCCTCTCAGGTGTAGCTGCACTCTGTGCGCTTTCCTGCGTATTCTCATCTCTCTTTTAGGAATAGTTGCATTTGCTGTGTTTTCGTGAATAAATACAATGTTGGGAGGAGTTTTCTTCCACCCGGCTCACGTAGCCATCTTCCCGGAAGTCCTTTCATACTGTTTTACATAGCGGCTGCAACAATTTACATTCCCACCCAGAGTGCATGAGGGTTCACTTTTCTCCACATCCTTTCCAACACTTGTCAGTATTTTACCTTTTTGACACTAGCCATTCTGACTGGTGTGAGATAATACTTACTGTGGTTTGATTTGAATTTCAATGTTTATAGTGATATTGAACATTTTTTCATGTATCCAGCAATCATTTGTGTGTATTTTTGGGAAAAATGTCTATTCAGGTCATGTGCTCATTTATTAATCAGTTTGTTTCTTTTGCTGTTGAATTGTATTTTACTTCTTTTTCCTATGCTAACTGTATCATTTCCATATTCCTGTCCCCCAAGTCATTTATTATTTCTTCCATTTGATCTGCCATGTTACTGATGCTTTCTGTTTCATTTTCATCTCATTCATTGAATTCTTCTGCTCCAGAATTTGTTTGGTTCTTTTATATAATTTCACTCTCTTTGGCAAAGACTCCTTCTGCTCATTAAGTTTAATCTTGAATTCACTGAATTAACTTTCTGAGTTTTCTGGTAGCTGGTTGAATTTATTCCTTCTTTCTATTTTTTACTGAAGTATATATACAATATATAGATGTAGATATACAATATTATATTGGTTTTAAGTATACAACATAGTGATTCAACAGTTACAGACATTATCAAATTCTCAACCCAACTAGAGAGGTCACTATCTGTCAACATAGAAAGATGTTAAAGAGCTATTGACTATATTCTCTGTGTTATACTTTCACCGTGACTAATTTATACTATGACTGAGATTTCATGCCTCTTTATCCCATTCAATTAGTTCACCCATCTACCATACCCCTTCCCGCATGGTAACGACCAGTCACTTCTCAGTATCTATTATGAGTCCACTGCTATTTTGTTCAGTTTGTTTTATTTTTAGATTCCACATATAAGTGAAATCACATGGTGTTTTTCTTTCTCTGCCTGGCTTATTTCACTTAGCATAATACCCTAGTTGAATTTATTCCCAGTACTTCTTTTGAATTCCTTATCAGTTGTATAGTATTATTGGCGCCTTCTAGTTTGGTTGCTAAAGAATTATCACTGATTTTTTTGTGATATCAAATTTCCCTGATTTTCATATTTATTGACAATATGTGTTTCTACTCTCAACATTTGAAGTAGCCAACACCATCCTTAGTTAGAATTTATGTTGCTTTGGTTCTCACAATTCAACAGGCTGCCAATTAGAAACTTTTTTTGTATTCCAGAAGGTGGCAATACAGCTAAAATTTGTGTTTTTACTACTGTAGGTTGTTCTAGCAGGTACACTCAGGAGCATGCATGGGAGTTGACAGCCAAAAGGGGGGAGTTTGGGCTTAACACCTGGAACTTTGTGGGTGCCCACAAGTCTGGAAGGAGTTCATCAGGTGAAACGCTCCTGGAAGTCCATGGGCAGACCTCCTGCTGAAATCCCAAAGCAGACATCATTAAATGTGTTTCTTCAATGTTATTTGATATTCTTGTCTGACTCCTTAGTTTCCTTACCTTCCTCCCAGTCACAGAACACCTTCATCATAAATCCAGGTCCCGCTGGAAAGAAATAGGCCCCCCAGCTGCAATCCTTACAACTGTGAGAACTGGGTGGTCACTCACTCTTTCCAATTTATATTTCCTCTGGTGAAGAAGCCACCTCTGAATACCTTGCAATGTCACCATGGAAAATTTCCTCTATTTTTTCCTCCACACTCATCTGCGTTCTGCTCCAATTGTGTGTCAGATTCTCTTGTCAGGCAGGCTGTACCTCCACAAATTCTTTATCAGCCATGGGTAGCCACCCAGTTTTGCACTCTCCAGATTCCCTTTTTCCCTCAGGGAGGCAGATGGGAGTGGGACAAGCTCACAAACTCCACTGGATTTGCAGCCCTCCCCTCCTGAGGTCCTATCTCCCTCCTTTCAGACTCACAGGTGGGTAGAAATCCCCCAGGTGTCCTGGTGTAATGTGAAGAAGCACTCAGGTTCAGTTTTGATTGTGCAATTAGTTGTAAATTAAAGGAAAGAGAGAAAGGAAATGATTCTCTCTGCCATGATACTGACATCACTCCTGAGGTTTAACAATTTTATTGATCTTTTCAAGGAGCTCGCTTTTAATTTCAATTGTCTCTACTAATATCCTGTTTCTTATTTTTATTTCCTTTATTTTCTGCTCTGATTTTATTTCTTTTCTTTGGCTTACTTTTTATTTAATTTCTTCTTATATAATTTGTTTTGCTAGTTTCCTAAGGTGAAAACTTAGATAGATTTTTTACCTTTTTCCTTTTCTAAAATATGCATTCATTGTTGTAAATTACCCTCTAAGCACTACTTTTGCTCCATCCCACATATTTTATGTTGTGCTTTCATTTTCATTTAGTTCAAAATATTAAAAAATTTCTCTTGGTATTTTTATTTAGAAGTGCATTGTTTAATTTCAATATATTTTCAGAGTTTTCAGTTATCTTTGTATTACCAATTTCTAGTGTAAGTACTTTGTGGTCTGATAGCAGACATTGTATGATTTTAAGGGATTTTTCCCCAGCTTTGTTGAGATATAATTGGCATGTATCATTTTGTAAGTTTAAGGCATACAATGCATTGATTACATACATTTATATCTTGCAAAATGGCTATCACTATAATGTTAGCAATGCCTCCATCACATCACATAATTACCATTTCATTTTTGTGGTGAGAACATTTAAGATTACATTCTTAGCAACTTTCAAATGTATAATACAGCATTATTGTCTCTAATCACCACGCTGCTCATTACATCCCCAGCATTATTTTTCTTATAACTAGAATTTTGAACCCTTTCACCAACATCTCCCCTTTTTCCTCAGACCCCAGGCATTGGAAACCACCATTCCACTCTGTGTTTCTATTTCATTTTTTAAGATTCCATATATAATTAATATATAGTATGTATTCTGACTTAGGTCATTTATCATAATGCCCTCAAGGTCCACCTACGTGGTCACAAATTGAAGGATTTCTGTTTTCCATATGAGTGAATGATGTATATTTATAACACATCTTTATTCATTTATCTTCACTTGTTTCCATATCTCAGAAATTGTGAATAATCCTGCAATAAATATGGGATTGCAGATACCTCTTTTGAGATCCTATTTTCATTTATTTTTTATATATAACCACATGTGTGGTGGCTGGATCATATGGTAATTCTATTTTAAAATTTTTGAGGAACACTTACAGAGTTTTACACTATTGGATATATTATATTACATTGTCAAAATAGTAAACAGTGGTTCTATTTTCTCCACAATCTTGCCAACACTTATTATTTCCTTCTTTTTGATGATAGCCATTCTAACAGTTGTAAGGTGATATCTCATTATGGTTTTGATTTTCATTTTCCTGCTGGTTAGTGATGTCAAGCACCTTTTAATGTACCTCTTGGCCATTTGTATCTCTTTTTAGAAAAATGTCTATTCAGTTCCTGTGCCTATTTCTATTGGATTTTTGCTACTGAGTTGTATCAGTTATTCATATGCATTTGATATTAACTTCTTTTCAAGTATATGACTTGCAAATATTTTTTCCTTTCCATAGGTTGCCTTTTCATTTTGATTGTTTCTTTTGCTGTGAAGAAGCCTTTTATTTCAATGTAATCCCATTTATTAATTACTGCTTTTATTGCTTGTGCTTTTAGTGTCATATCCAAAATATTATTGCCAAGATACATGTCAAGGAGGATTTTCTCTGTTTTCTTCTCAGAAATTTTTATAACTTCAGGTTTTATGTTTAAGTCTTTAATACACATTGAGTTAATTATTGTGAATGGTGTAAAATAGGGGTCCACTTTTATTTTTGTGCATGTGATTGTCCAGTTTACCCAACACCATTTACTAGAAAGACTATCATTTCCCTTTTGATTATGATCCCTTGTCAAATATTAGTTGATCTTTTATGAGTAGGTTTATTTCTTGGTTCTCAATTCTGTTCCATTGGTCTATATATCTATTTTTAATTCCAATTAGATACTCTTTTGATTATTATAGCTTTATAATAGTTTGAAATCAGAAAGTTGGATGTCTCTGACTTTTTTCTTTCTCAGGACTGTCTTTTCTGTTTCTATACAAATTTCAGGATTGATTTCCTATTTATTTGAAGAATGTCTTTGGAATTTTCATAGGAATTGCATTACATTTATAGAGACTTTGAGTAGAATGGATATTTTAACAGTTTTAATTCTTTAAACTCATATACATGTGACATCTTTTCATTTATATCTTTTCCCATTTATTTTATCAAAGCATTGTAGTTTTCTGGGTATAGAACTTTCAGCTCCTTTATTAAAATCTTAAGTATTTCATTGTTTGAGATGACATTGTGAATGGAATTGCTTTCTTTATTTCTTGTTCAGATATTTTTTTGTTAGTGTTAATAATCAGCTCATTTCTGTATGTTGATTTTGTATCCTGCAAGTTTATTGAATTTGTTGATTAACTCTAACAGTTTTTGGTGGAAAGTTTAGGATTTTCTCTATATAAGATCATATAATATGAAAACAAAGACAACTTTCTTTCCTTTTTGGATACCTTTTATTTCATTTCCTTGTCTGACTTTTCTGGCTAAGACTTCCAGTACTGGATTGAATAGGGTTGGTGGAGAGTTCACACTTGTCAATGATCATGGCAGAAAAGCATCAACCTTTCATAATTATCATATACCTGTGGGCCTTTGTTGTGTTTACGTATGCCTCAAACATACCCAAATTGTTGAGTGTTTTTATCATGAAATTATGTACTTTGTCAAATGTTTTCTTTCCAGGGGAAAACATGAATGCAGCCCCTCACTGCCACAGTTATGCAGTTGAGTTTCTCACTGGGAAATCACAGGGGACAGCACATCCAGAATACAATGGATAAGCCTCATCCTGACTTTTACAACCACCTTTGCAATCATGGTATCTCTATTGCCAGGTAAGTATATGTCAAATGATTTTTAAATATCTTTTGAGATGATCATATGATTTTTATTTTTCATTCTATTAATGTGGTGTACCACATATTTTGATTTATGTATGTTCAACCATCCTTCCCTCCCTGGGATAAATCCTGCTATATCATGGTGTATGATCCTCTTAATGTGCTGTTGAATTTGATTTTCTAATATTTTGTTGAGAAATTTTTCATCTATTTTCACCAGAGATATTGTTTTTTTATTATTTTTCCTTGAATTATCCCTAATTGGATTTCATATCAGGTTAATGCTGCCCTTTAAAAAACCTTTGGGGAGTATTCTTTCTTATTCTATTTTTTGAAATAGTTTGAGAGAGATTGACATTAATTCTTGGTTGATAGTTTTTTTCTTTCAACACTTTAAGTATAACATCTCACTCTCTTGACCCGTAATTTTCCTGCTGATAAATCTGCTGATATCCTCATGGGGTCCCACTGTAAATTACACATTTTTTTATCATACTATGTCTTTGATTTTTGACAGTTTCACTATAGTATGTCTTGGAGAGGATCTCAAGTTGATTTTGTTTGATGACATATGAGTCACAAATCATGAATTTGGATAAGCAAATGTCTCCTTAGATTTGGGAAATTCTCAGCCATTCGTTTTTAAAATAAGATTTCTGTCCCCTTCTCTTCTCAATCTAGAACTCCATTAATTTGTGAAATTTTAAAATATAATTCCATAAATAATATAAGCTTTCATCACTCTTTTCATTCTTTTGTATTCTCATCTGGATAATTTCAAAGTTCCTGTCTTCTATCTCACAGATTCTTTATATTTATTGATCCATCCTGATATTGATGCTCTATATAGCATTTTCCATCAGGTCTGGAATTCATCCTTTATTTTTTATGATCGCTTTCTGTAAGACTTCTCACTTTGAGCATTGTGTTCCTGATCTCACCAAATTGTACTTTGTTTTCTTGTACTTCTATGAACTTCTTTAAATAATTAGTTTGAATTCTTTATTAGAGATATCACAGATCTCCATATTTAGCATTCATTTAGTGGAAGATTACTGTATTCCTTTGGTGGTCATGTTTCCTGGATCATTCATGTTTCTTGAAGTTTTGTGTAGTTGTGTTCACACTTGAGTGACTCGCATCTTCTAAACTTTATTTATTGCCCATGGGAGAGAGATACCTTCTGTCAGCCCTCCTAGAAATTTGAAGGTATTTCAGACCTACTATGGGTACACTTGATCCACCATTCTTTCTCTCTCTTGTGGCAGAATTTTTAAGCTTGTACATCTTCTCTCAAGCCTGCAAAAAGAAAAAAAGTCCAGTGCTGACAGCCCTTATTTTGTTTTTCCAAAGGTGGTACTAAGACTTATGTTTGTGGCACCTCCATGAACCACAGATTTGAGCCAGCTTACTGTGCAAGCTCACTAGCATCTGCCAACATTTTCTCTCATTACTTCTGTCAGAGCCGGCACAAGAAACAAATCATAACATATGTGTGTGTGACATGTGGAGTGCTAGGGAAATCTGCGCATCACGTTGTGGGTAGGCTTCTTGATGGAAACCAAAATGTAGTTACTAGGATCTGCATCCCTTTAATGCTCTCTGAGAGCCCTTGCTGCCATTATCCAGTGTCTTCTCATCCTCCAGTCACATGGCTCAAAGTTCAGTACTCTGGATAATGCAAGAGATAAATTATCCCCTTTAGCAATATCTAGCATAGCTGGAGAATCTTATTGCTCACTCACATGCTCTCCTATTATACCATTGGAGAAATAACAGACTGAGAAAACTCCTTGGCATTAAAATATGCCATCATGAGTGAAGAGTGATGCCTGTAAAATCAAGCTCTTCCCTTTATCCACATTAGTGCATCCAAACTCTCTCTTTTTTTTTACTTCAGTGGTGTGCTAATACAATTCCCTTGGAAACCTAGACTTCCACAAAGACTATCTCATCCATGTTTTCTATGAAGTGTTTTCCAGTGGCTCATAGACCATGGCCAGTCACTGCTGAAGCTGTTTCACAGGCCATGGCAGGATCCATAGCCAGGTCTGTTGTCTGTGTGCCTATTACCCAATGCATGGCTTGGCAAGGCTCCTGTGTTTGAGATCCAATAGTTCTCACTAAAGCACTTCTGTCAATGGATGGATGTCAAATTTTTGTTATGGGTGTGAAAAATCGTGGATAATTTTATATTACTATGATGACATCACTACACCAAGTGAAATTTGAAATTAAAAAAAAATTGTTAGTTCCCCAAATTGAAATACTTAGATAAAAATCTACAAAATATTACCAGATCAACATGAGAACAAGTACAAAACTCTGATGAATGAAAGCAAAAAACAATTTATTAAGAGAAATTTATGTTCATGTGCAAGAAGGTTCAATATTGTTAAGATGTCAGTTCTTCCCACCTTGACTTATAGATTCAGTGAAATACTACTTAAATTCTCAGCAAATTATTTTGTGGATTTCAACAAACTCATTCTAAAATTTATATGGTGAGGCAAAAGACCCAGAATAGCTGAAAATATTGAAGAAGAACAAAGTTGGAGGACTGACACTTAATTTCAAGACTTATTTTAAAGCTATAGTAATCATGAAAGTGGGGTATGTCAAAAAAATAATAGATCACTGGAATGGAAGATAGAGCCTTGAGGTAGACTTACACAAATACAGTCAACTGATGTTTGACAATATAATAGAAAAAACACAATATAATGGAGCAAAGACCCTGGCGCTGGATGCCCACATGTAAAAATGAATATAGACACAGACTTTAGACCCTTCACCAAAATGAACTTAAAATGGATTATAGATCAAAATGTAAAATGCAAAACTATACAACTCCTAGAAAATAGCATATGTAAAAAACTAGATGGCTTTGGGTATGGTGCTGTCTTTAGATACAACACCAAACACACTGAAAGAAATAATGATCTGGACTTCATTAAAATTAAAATCCTCTGTGAAATATAATATCAAGTGATTAGAAGAGAAGCCACAGACGGGGAAAATATTTGCAAAAGATACCTAATAATGAACTGTTATCTAAAACATAAAAATGAACTCTTAAAACTTAACAATAGTGAGCCAAACTACTTGATTAAGAAAAGGGTGAAAGCCCCTGACAAATACCTCACCCAATAAGATATATAGATGACAAATAAGCATATAAAAAGATGCTCCATATATCAGGGAAATGCAAACTAAAACAATGAGATACCACTATGCACCTACTAGAATGGCCAACATCCATAACACTGACAAAATTCTGGTCAGGATGTGATGCAACAGGAAATCTCACACATTGCTGGTGGTAATACAGAATGGTAGAGCCACTTTGGAGGAGGGCTGATAAGTGTCTTACAAAACTAAATATACTCCTACCATAAGATCCAACAATCATACTTCTTGGTATTTTCTTAAAGGAATTAAAAACATGTTCACACAAAACCTGCACACAGATGTGCATAGCAGATGATTGCAAAAATTTGGATGCAACCAAGATATACTTCAGTAGGTGAATAGATAAACTGTGGTGCATCTGAACAATGGAAAATTATTCAGTGTTGAAAATAAATGCATTACCAAGCCATCAAGACACAGAGAAACATTAAATTCATGCTTCTAAGTGAAAGAAGTCAATCTGAAAAGTATATACTGTATGATTCCAACTATATGACATTCTGATATAGGCAAAACTGGAGACAATAAAAAATATCAATGTTTGGCATGGGTGGGAGGGTTTGGATAAATGAATAGGTAGAGCACAGAGAATTTTTAGGGCAGTGAAAATACTCTGTATGTTATAAAAATGATGAATATATGACATTATACATTTGTCAAACCATAGAATGTACAATTCCAAGAGTGAGCACTAAGGTAAACTATGGATTTTGAGTCATTGTATGTCAATATTAGTTCATCCTTGGTAAAATATATGTAATTCTGGTGAGTGATATTGATAATGGTGGAAGATATGTATGTGTGAGGTCTGGGTGTATATAAGAAATCTCTGTACCTTCCTCTCAATTTTGTTGTAAACCTAAATCTGATCTAATAACAAAGTCTTTAAGAATAGTTTAAGTTTGGTGATTGATGTTTGGAGGTTGCTTGTTACTGAATCACAGCTTAGTATATTCTTTGAATTGAAGACTTTCCAAAAGATTTTCTGAACCTGTCTTAGATAGTTAAGCAATCTAGAATGCTTCCACTCAACCATTTCTATTTCTTTCCTTTAGGATCAGACTTCTAATGCAGTATGGCAGCTTTCCTGGCTTTACTCAGCACATCCTTATTTTTCCTCACAAGTTCCTTGCCCACTTAATTCCATGTCAGTGTGTATTTTGTAATATCAGTTAACTAATGGTAATATCAGTTGTTAACACAACTGAAGCTTGGAACAGACGATTTGCATAGTCTGCAAAGTATAATGGGCTCTAGGAGGGTGTGGAGAACAGGGGAGAATATGCAATAGAGGTCATAATGTCCAGCCTTGCAGAAATATCCAGACTAATAGATCGTCACAGTTTACAGTGACTAGATAACATCTTGGGTCCTGGTAAGTGGATTCCCAGAGCAGCCATGTCCTAGTGCATTTCAAAAGAAAGTCATATAATGTATAAACATCAAAGGACAAAATATCTTCCAAAGCCAAATGGAAGTTCTATTTCTTTCTTTGCTTGCAAAAGTAATAAATTAAGCCTTGACAGGAAAGAGAAATGCACATTTATGCCAATGAGGCCATGAACAGCTCAGATTCCGTGGTCCCAGCCAGTTTGGTTTCTGTGAAATAATAGAAAGATTTTTCTTCTAACTCACTCTCATAAGTGGCCATCTACATCCACAGAGCTGAGAAGAGGGCTACAGAAATTTCTCTCTCTAAAATCCCAAGACCAAATGTAAATTCTAGCCACATTCTTACTCTTATCATTAATATATTCAAGTCAAAGTAGGCTTTTCCCCATCTTGCAAACACTCTGGTTTTCCCAACACATCATCTTTGCTAACATATTCCCTGGTACTTTGATCACCCTTTCCCATCTTCCATCACCTGTGGTAATCCTAATTATTCTTCAAGACTCAGTGGAAATGCACCTTTATTCATGAATTTCCACCCATTGAGGATATATCTGTTGAATACCTACCATGTACTAGCTCCTGTTTTAGTTTTGGGGGAGACCACTAGGACTTGGATATTTAATTAGACATATAGGCATGTAAAGAGCTGTAGAAGGAAAAAATTAAGAAAATAATAATAACAGCAATTGAGTGCATATTACACTATAACACATTTTTTTAACCCTGAGTAGTTCATTTAATTCTCATAACAGTCCTGTGAGCCATTCATTAGAAACCTGAAGCATTAAGAAGGTTATTCAATTGTCTAAGGTAACTCAGCTGAAAGTGGCAGGGCTGGTTTTTAGCTCTGTCTGTCTGACTCCAAAGTCTCTGCTGTGGATCTCCATGCAGTACTGCTTCTCACTAAGTCATACAATAAAGCCAGGAAAAAATTAAATGAGGGTCCTGTGGAAGTACAGAAAAATGATAGAGGAGCCCGAGGGTAAGAGTATTCAGTTATTTGTTTTCAATGATCAAGTGGATGAGATTTATTTTTTTGTTGTTGAGGTACAATTGACTTATCACATTATATTAGTTTCTGGTGTACAGCATAATGATTCAATGTTTGTCTGTACTGCTAAATGATCACCACAATGTCTAGTAACATTAATCACCATAGACAGATACACAATATAATTTTCTTGTGATGAGAATTTTTAAGATCTACTCCTTTAGAAACTTTCAAATATACAATATAGTAATAATTATAGTCATCATGCTGTACATCACATCCCCATGACATTTATTTTCTAGCTGAAAGTTTCTACCTTTTGCCCTCATTCACCTATTTAACTTAACCCACATCCCCTGCCTATGACAACCACTAATCTGTTCTCTGTATCTGTGACTTGTTTTTTTTCCTTTTTTTTAGATTTTACATATAAGTAAGATACTATGGTACTTTTCTCTGTCTGTTTTATTTCAATTGGAAAAATGGCCTCAAGTTCCATCCATGTTGGTGCAAATGGCAAGATTTCACTCTTTTTTATGGCTGAATAATATCCCATTACTTATATGTGTGTATGTGTGTGTATACATATACATATATTCATATTTTCTTTATCCATTCATCCACTGATAGACAATGAAGTTGTTTTCCATACCTTAGTTATTATAAATAAATAATGCTGCAGTGAACACAGGGGTGGGCACATCTTTTTGAGTTGTTGCCTTCATTTTATTCAGATCAGAAATGGAACTACTGAATCATATGTTAGTTCATTATTTTATGTTTTTAAGAACCTTCTACTCTTTTCTGTTGTGGTTGCACCAATTTACATTCCCGCCAAAAGAGCACAAACGTTTTCTTTTCCCCAGGTCCTTTCCAACACTTGTTATTTCTTATCTTTTTGATAATGATGATTCTTGCATGATGGGATGATATTTTATTGTGGTTTAGGCTTGCATTTTCTGATGATTAATGATGTTGGGCACCTTTACATGTAGTTGTTGGTCGTCTTTATGCCTTCTTTTGTGAAATGTCTATTCAAATCTCTTTACATTTTAAAATCAGACTCTGTTTTTGTTGTTATTGAGTTTTATAAGTTCTTTATACCTTTTTAATATTAACCCTTTAACATGTATGTGAATTGAAAATATTTTCTCACATTCCGAATGTTGCTTTTTCCATTTTGTTGATGGTTTCCATTGTTGTGCAGCAGGGGTTTTTTTAAGTTTGATGTGATTTAACCTGTTTAATTTAGCTTTTGTTTCTTTTGCTTTTGGTTTGAAATACAAAAAATCACTGCCAAGACTGATGTCAAGGGTTTACTACTTATTCTTCTAGGATTTTTAAAGTTTTGGGCCTTACATTCAAGTATTTAATATCTTTTTTGTTTATTATTCCTGCTCTAATTTTTTATTTATTTATTTTTACAATTTATTTTATTTTAGTATCATTAACCTACAGTTACATGAGCAATATTGTGATGATTAAACTCCCCCTTCATCAGGTCCCCCCCACCAACCCTATTACAGTCACTGTCCATCAGAGTAGTGAGATGAGAATTTTGAGTTAGTTTGTGTGTATGGTATACAAAAATGGTCCAGTTTTCTTCTTTTGCTTCTGGCTGTCCAGTTTTCACAACACCCTTTATTGAAGAGACTGTCTTTTCCCAATCTTATATTCTTAGCTCCTTTGCTGTAGATTAATTGACCATAAATGCATGTATTTATTTCTGGGCTCTCTATTCTGTTCCATTTATCAATGTGTCTGCTTTATGACAAACTGTACTGTTTTGATTACTATAGCTTTGCAATATAGTTTGAAATCAAGGAGTATGCTACCTTCAGCTTTGTTCATATTTCTCAAGATTTCTTTGGCTCTGTAGATTCTTTTGTGGACTTATATTAACTTTAGGATAGATTTTTCTATCTCTGTGAACAATGTCATGGAAATTTTGATAATGACTGTATTGACTCTATACATTGCTTTGGGTAGTATGAATATTTTAACAATTTTTCTAATCCATGAGTAAAAAAATTCCCTTTCCATTGATTTCTTTAATTGTTTTCATTTGTCTTAAAGTTTTCAGTGTACTGTTTTTCACTTCCTCTGTTAAATTTCTTTCAACATATTTTATTCTTTTTGATATAATTGTAAACAGGATTGTTTTCTTAATAGCTATTTCTATTTTTATAGCTGTATAGAAATTGAATTGATTTTTATGTATTGACTTTGTAATTGCAAATTTACTGAGTTCATTAGTTTAAACAGATGTTTGGTGGAATCTTTAGGATTTTGTATATATAATATCGTGCCATCTGCAAATAGTAACAAGTTTACTTCTTTTCTAATTTGGATGCCTTTTATTTCTTTTTGTGTATTTGCTCTGATTAGGATTTCCAAAACAAAACTGAATATAAGTGGCAAGAGTGGGGATCCTTATCTTTCTCCTGATGTTATAAAAAAAATTTCATCTTTTTCCCATTGAGCATATAGCTGTGGCTTGCCATATGTAGTCTTTATTAGGTGGAGGGACATTTCCTCTATAAGCATTACTTTAAGAAATGTTAATAATAATTGAATATTGAATTTTGTCTAATGCTATTTCTGCATATATTGAGATAATCACATTATTTTCCTTATATTTCCAAATTTTTAAATTAAAGTATACTTGATATACCATATTATATTGATATTAGGTGTACAATGTAGTGATTCTGTAACTATATACATTACAAAATTCTCATGTTAAGTATAACCTGCCATCATATAAAGAAATTACAATATTATTAAACATATTCACTATGATGTACTTCTATCTCTGTAACTAATTTCATTTATAACTGAAAGTCTCTACTTTTTATCTCCTTCACCCACTTTGCCTACTCTGTCAGCTCCCTCACCCCATGGAAGCAGCCTCTTCTCTGTCTTCATGAGTCTATTTCTGTTTTCTTTGTCTGTTCATTTGTTTTGTTTCTTAGATCCCATGTATAAGTGAATTCTTATGGTCTTTGTCTTTCTATTCCTGGCTTTTTTCACTTAGTGTAATACCCTTTAGGTCCATCTGTTTTTTTTCAAATGACAAGATTTTATTCTTTTTTTATGGTTGAGAAATTTTCCACTGTGTAAATGTTAACACATCTTTATCCATTCATCTACAGATGGACACTTAGGTTGCCTTGATACCTTAGCAATAGCAAATAATGCTGCAGTAAACAATGGGGTTTATGTACCCCTTTGAAATTGGGGTATTTTGTATTCTTTAGGTAAATTCCCAGAGGCAGAAATACTGGGTCATATGGCATTTCCACTTTCAGTTTTCTGAGAAACCTCCACAATGGTTGTGTAAATTTACATTCCTACCAACAGTACACAAGGCTTACCTTTCCTCAACATATTCACGAACACTACTTATTTATTGTCTTTGCACAGTAGCCATTCTGACTGGTGTGAAGTGGTGTTTCATTGTGATTTTGATTTGCACTTCCCTGATGATTAATGATGTTGAATTTCTTTTCATGTATGTGTTAGCTATCTGTATATCTTCTTTGGAAATGTAGCTATTCAGGTGAACTGTCCACTTTTTCATTATTGAGTTGTATGAGTTCTTAAATATATTTTAGATATTAACTACATATCATTTGCAAATATATCTTCCATTCAGTAGGCTGTCTTTTATTTCTTTATGGATTTCTTTACTGGGCAGATGTTTTTTAATTTCATATAGGTCTCTTGTTCATTTTTTATTTATTTCTCTTACCTGAGAAGACATATCTAGAAAAAAATTACTAATGCTGATTTTGACTTTACTGCCTATGCTTTCTTTAAGGGTTTTATGTTTCAGGTCTTATATTGGGGTTTTTAATCTATTTTGAATTTATATTTGTGGATGGTATAATACAGTGATCTATTTATATCTCTTGCACAAAGCTATCCAGTTTTCACACCACTTTTTATTGAGTCTTTTCCCAATTGTATATTATTGCAGCTTTTGTCATATATTAATTGACCATATATGTGTGAGTTTATTTCTGCACTCTATTCTGTTCCATTGATATATGTGTCTGTTTTTGTGCCAGTACCTTACTGCTCTGATTACTCTTGTTTTGTAGTGCAGTTTGAAATCAGGATGTGTGGTACCTCCAGCTTTGTTCTTTCTCAAGATTTCTTTGGCTGTTTGGGGTCTTTTGTGGTTGTATACAAGCTTCAGGATTATTTGCTCTGCCTCTATAAAATATATCATTGGTAGTATAACAGCAAATGCATTGAATCTGTATATTACTTTGGGTAGTATGGCCATGTACACATGGTATTTTTCCAACTTTTTGCATCATATTCAATTTGTTTCATCAATGTTTTATAGTTTTCAAAGTACAGGTATTTCACCTCTTTGGATAGATTTCTTTCTGTATATTTGTTTCTTTTTGGTGCAATAATAAATGGAATTGTTCCTTTAACTTCTTTTACTGCTAGTTCATTATTCATATATAGAAATACAATAGATTTATGTACATTGATTTTGTATTCTGTGACTTTACTGAATTCATTTATTAATTCTAATAGTTTTTGGTGGAGTTCAGGTTTTCTGTACATAGTATCATGTCATCTGCAAATAGAGAAAATTTTACTTCTTTCTTTCCACTTTGGATGCCTTTCATTTCTTTTTAATGCCTCATTGCTGTGCCTAGGACTTTCAGAACTATGGTTAATAAAAGTGGTGAGGGTGGGCATCTTTCTATTGGACCTGATCTCAAAGGAAAAGCTTTCAGCATTCCACCATTGAGTAATATGTTAGCTGTGGGCTTGTAACATATGATCTTTATTATGTTGAGCTATGTTCCCTCTGTACCCAAATTTTTGAGAATTTTTATCATGAATGGGTGTTGAGCTTTGTCAAATACTTTTCTGGTATCTATTGAGATTATCATATGGTTTTGATCCTTCATTTTATTAAGGTGGTGTATTATATTAATTGATTTGCAGATAATTGAACCATCCTTACTTCCTGGAATAAATACTACTTGATCATGGTGAATGATCTGTTTAATGTATCTTTTAAATATGATTTGCTAATATTTTATTGAGTATTTTTGCATGTATGATCACCAGGGATATCATTTTCATATTCATTGTTTCGATTTTCTTTGTCTGGTTTTGGTACCAGGGTGATGCTGGCCTTGTAGATTGAGTTTGGAATCTTTATTTCCTTTTAAATTATTTTTGGAATGGTTTGAGCAGAATAGGTACTAACTTTTCTTTATTTGGTACAATTAACCTGTGAAGGCTTCTGGTCCTGGATTTTGTCTGGATAGGGGATTGTGTATTTTATTTATCTTCTTCATTAACCAGCTCTTGGTATCACTGATATTTTTCTATTGCTTTCTTATTCTCTATTTTATTTATTTCTGCTCTGATCTTTATTATATCCCACCTTCTACTAACTTTTGGTTTCATTTGTTCTGCTTTTTCTAGTTCCTTTAGTTGTGATCTTAGATTATTTTGGATTGTTCTTGTTTCCTGACGTGAGCCTATATTGCTGTGTACTTCCCTGTTGGAACCAATTTTGCAGCATCCCACATATTTTGACCTGTTGTGTTTCTGTTTTTATTTGCCCCCATGTATTGTTTAATTTCCTATTTGATTTGTTCATGAATCCATTGATTATTTAGAGGCATGTTGTTAAATCTTCATGTGTTTGTATACTTTTTGGTTTTCTTCATGTAAATGATTTCTAGTTTCATACCATTGTGATCTGAAAAGATGAGTGATATCATTTCAGTCTTTTTAAATTTATTGAGGCTTTTTTTTGTGTCCTAACATGTGATCTATTCTGGAGAACATCCCATGTACACTTAAGAAAGATATGCATCCTGCTGGTTTTGGGTGGAATTGTCTGTATGTATATGTTAAATTCATGCTGTCCAATGTGTCATTCAACACCTATGTTTCCTTATTTATTTGCTGTCTGGATTACATGTCTATTGATTTAAGTGGGTTGTTGAGTTATGATTATGTTGCTTTCTATTTCTCCTTTTAGGTCTGTTACTATTTGTTTTATAAATTTAGGTGCTGCTATGTTGGTTGCATAATTTGCAATTTTTATATCCTACTGTTGGACTGACCCCTTTATCAATATGTAATGTCCTTCTTTGTTGTTATTTTCTTTGTGTTGAAGTCCTTTTTGTCTATGTACTGCTACTTCTGCTTTTTTCCCCTTTTATTTGCATGAAATAATCTTTTTTACATTCCTTCACATTCAAATATTTATGTTTTTAGGTCTGAAATGAGTCTCTTGTAAGCAACATATAAATGGATCTTGTTTCTTTATCAATTCAGCCACACTATACCATTTGATTGGTGAATTTAGTACATTTACATTTAAGGTAATTATTGATAGGCATATATTTATTGTCATTTTATTAATTATTTTCTCATTGTTTTTGTAGTTCCTCTCTGTTCTTTTCTTCTTCTCTTACATTCTTGTTATTTGATGGTTTTCCTTAGTATCATGATTTGATTCCTTTTTAAAAAATTTATGTATCTATTATACACTTTAGGATTGTGATTACCTTAAGATTCATATTTAACATCCTAAATATTTAACAGTCTTTATCAATTTGATGGTCACTCAATTTTGAACATAATCTAAAAGTATTACTCTTTTCTTCCTACTCCTCCACAATATGTATAATATGTCATAATCTACATCTTTTGTGTGTATACCTTGAGTTATTTTTTGTATCATTGATTTTACTACTTTTGTTTTTTAACTTCATACTTGTTTAGTAAGTAATTGTTTTACTATGCCTACTGTAAACTTACTTTCACTGATGAATAATATTTCAACTTAAGAACATTTCCATTTACATAAGGTCCCTTAACATATCTTGTAAGGCTGATTTAGTGATTATGAATTCTTTTAATTTTCATTTACCTGGGAAACAATCTCTCCTTCATTTCTGAATGATAAACTTTCTTGGAAGAGATTTCTTGGTTACAAGTTCTTCCCTTTCAGAACATTAAATATTTCATGCCACTCCCTTCTAGACTGTAATGTGTCTACTCAGAAATCTGCTGATAACCTTATAGATATTCCCTTATAGGTAACTGTCTGCCTCTGTCATGCTACTTTTAAGATTCTCTGTTTACCTTTAATCTTTGTCATTTTAAATACCAACTATATGTCTTGGTGTTGTCTTCCTGGGGTTCCATTTGTTAGGAGTTCTCTGTGCTTTGAGGACCTGAATGTCTATTTCCTCTCATGGACTGGGGAAATTTCAGCTATTATTTCTTCAGAGACTTTCTACTGCTTTGTCTGTCTTCTCTTGCTGGGACCCCGATTGTGCGAATATTGCTGTTTGGATTTCACACAGCTCTCTTAACATCTTACTTTTAGAAATTCATTTTCTCTCTGTTCCTCGGCTTTGTTACTTTCCAGTTCTTTATCTTTCATCACTTATTCTTTCCTCTACTTTCATCAGCCTATTTATTCTATTCATTTTACATTTCAGTTTCTGTATTCTCAATGTCTGAGTGGCTCTTTTCTAAATGTTCTATTTCTTTGTTGAAATTTTCTTTCAACTTCTGAATTGTTTGCACAATTTCAGTGAGCTTCTTTATCACCATTACTTTGAATACTTTGCAAAGATGATTGCTAATCTCTGTTTAATTTAGCACTTTTTCTGGTGTTTTATCATGTTCTTTTGTATGGAACATATTCCTCTGCCTCTTCATTTATTTCCATTTTTATTTTTATTTTTATTTTTTTTTTAATTTTGGTATCATTAATCTACAATTACATGAGCAACATTATGGTTACTAGACTCCCCCCATTATCAAGTCCCCACTACATACCCCAGTACAGTCATAGCGTAGTAAGATGCTATACAATCACTACTTGTCTTCTCTGTGTTGTACAGCCCTCCCCATGGCCCCTCCTCCCGTACATTATGTCTGCTAATCATAATGCCAATTTTTCCCCCTTATACATCCCTTCCCACCCATCCTCCACAGTCCCTTTCCCTTTGGTAAGTGTTAGTCCATTCTTCGGTTCTGTGAATCTGTTGCTGTTTTTTCCCTCAGTTATTTTATTTGTTCTTACATTTGTACACACAGATGAGTGAAATCATTTGATACATGACTTTTTCTGCCTGACTTATTTCACTAAGCATAATACCCTCTAGCCCCATCCATGATATTGCAAATGGTACGATTTTTTTTCTTCTTATGGATGAATAATATTCCATTGTGTATATGTACCACATCTTCTTTATCTGTTCATCTACTGATGGACACTTAGGTTGCTTCCATTTCTTGGCTATTGTAATAGTGCTGTGATAAACATAGGGTTGCCTATGTCTTTTTCAAACTGGGCTGCTGCATTCTTAGGGTAAATTCCTGGGATTGGAATTCCTGGGTCAAATGGTATTTCTATTTTGAGATTTTTGAGGAACCTCCATACTGCTTTCCACAATGGTTGAACTAAATTTACATTCCCACCAGCAGTGTAGGAGGATTCCCTTTTCTCCACATCCTTGCCAACATTTGTTGTTGTTTGTGTTTTTGATGGTGGCCATCCTAACTGGTGTGAGGTGATATTTCACTGTGGTTTTAATTTGCATTTCTCTGATGATCAGTGATGTGGAGCATCTTTTCATGTGCCTGTTGGCCATCTGAATTTCTTCTTTGGAGAAGTGTCTGTTCAGAACCTCTGCCCATTTTTTATTGGATGATTTGGTTTTTGTTTGTTGAGGTGTGTGAGCTCTTTATATATTTTGGATGTCAACCACTTATCTGATATGTCATTTATGAATATATTCTCCCATACTGTAGGATGCCTTTTTATTCTATTGATGGTGTCCTTTGCTTTACAGAAGCTTTTCAGCTTGATATAGTCCCACTTGTTCCTTGTTCATTTTTGCTTTTGTTTCCCTTCCTGGGGAGATATGCTCATGAAGAACTTGCTCATGTTTATGTCCAAGAGATTTTTGCCTATTTTTTTTTCTAAGTTTTATGGTTTCATGACTTACGTTCAGGTCTTTGATCCATTTTGAATTTACTTTGGTGTATGGGGTTAGATAATGATCCAGTTTCATTCTCTTGCATGTAGCTGTCCAGTTTTGCTAACATCAGCTGTTGAAGAGGCTGTCATTTCCCCATTGTATGTCCATGGCTCTTTTATCGTATATTAATTGACCATATATGTTTGGGTTAATATGTGGACTCTCTATTCTGTTCCACTGGTCTGTGGTCTGTTTTTGTGCCATTACCAAATTTTATTGATTACTTTGATTTTCTAGTAGAGCTTGAAGTTGGGAAGCGAGGTCCCCCCTGCTTTAGTTGCCAGGCAACTGTACACAGGGAGCATCCTCTGGGTTAATCCCCTGAGCTACTGTGGGCAAGGCAGCCCACAGGATGGCCTAGGGCACTGGCGGGGTTTGCAGGAGAGCAGCATGTTTCACCATGAGAACAAAGCCCCATTTTGCCTCCCGGACTCTGCCCCTGTCTTTGCTGTCTGTGCTGGTCAACTGTGTGCAGGGGGCAGCCTCTGCATCTGGGCCAGTTACCTGCGTGCAGGGAGAAAGGTCTGTGTGGTTTCTGTGGGTAGGGGATGCTCCCCGGCTGTTCCACAACAATGGCAGGTCTGATAGTTCACTTGTAGTGCTGGTTGGGGGGCAATCAACAGCAGGCTGCTTATCACCATGAGGGGCTTTGGATCTGTGTTGCCACCCTGGGGGTTAGGGCGCCTGAAGTTCCTTAAAATTCCCAACCTGCTGGGCTGAGTGTGCCAGGATGATTTTGTCCACCTGTTAAACCATTGCCCCTTTAAGGCTTTTAAATCTCCTGCTTTTCTTTCATCCCAGGTCAGCCAACCTTGGGAACCTTTTCACAGTCTTAGTCTCGTATTTTACTTTTCTATTCTTCTAATATGCAGTACACCATGTGATGTGTGTCTGTGCTCCCAGTGCAGATTACTAGGGCTGGTTATTTAGCAGTCCTGTGCTTCCACTCCCTCCCCACTCAGATTCTTTTCCTCCTGCTGTTGAGCTGGGGTAGGGGGAGTGCTCAGGTCCTGTTGGGTCACAGCTTTGTTTCTTACCCTTTTCTGTGAGATGTTGAGTTCTCACACATGTAGATGTAGCCTGGCCGGTGTACTGTATCTTCTGGTCACTCTTTTAGGAATAGTTGCATTTTCAAAATGTATATGGTTCTGGGAGGATATTTCTGCCACCCTACTCCTAACGCCATCTTGAGAATCTTGTGTCCTATCAACTTTTAACTGGCTGTCCCATGCCTGAGTATTTGATAGCAATGGTAAGGATCTATTAGCCAACTGACAGATAACACAAAAAGTGAGGAGGATTGGAAGAAAATAAATGCAGTGAGTGGGAGAAATTCGATAATATAGAAATGGAAATTTGCTGCATGGACATATTAAATATTGCTTGGGGATTTGCCACAGAGTTGTAAATGTGTGCTTTTTACAGTGTGCCTCCATTGCAGAGACACTGTCTTGAAGTCAACAGGATGCCTAATACAATATTCTTCATTCTTCAACTGACTTACCTTGTCACGGGAATCTTTCCTGTGGCAAGTACCTTAATAGTATTTAAGTGCTTGACCCATGTCTTCAGGTTGTGTCTGTTTTGTCCTGGAGAGACAGGGAAGGAAGAGAAGGATTCCAAGGGAATAGGAAGAGAGTGAGTGCCTTGTGCCAGGGGACAAGGCACATGTGGCTTACTAGGAATAGTGAACCAAGCCACAATATGAGTCACAGCACCAAATATGTTACAGATTGAGTTTGCTCTTCTTGGTTCTTTTCCCCTCCACAACAAAAAATTGAAAGGTGGAGACACAGTAGTGAAGCAGAAGAAAAGCTCTATTTTAATACACTCCAAGGGAGGAGTAGGCCAGAGTTAAGGTAGACAAAGACACCAATCCATTAGGTGGGAAGCCTATATATGGCTAGGAGGCATCTCTTTGATTGACAAGGTGGGGTTATATGATTGATGGGTCCATTCCATCTATATAGCCATCCCTCTCAGTGCGCAAGTCCTTTCTTATGATAAGATGTTTTGGGCAGTTCTTAGGTTTGTTCAATTGCATCCACATTGGGATCAGGTTGAGACCAGTTTGGCCTGGTCCCAATAGGCAAAGTTATCTCCCTACAAAGCCTTTGTTGTCTTCATGTGGGACTCCCCTACCTGGGCAGAGCTTAGGCAGGTTTCTCCTTGAACTTTATCTTCCCCTTTCTCGGCTGCTCATGTCTATCTTTCTACCTAACAATAGTACCTACCAAATAGGGTTGTTCTGATGATCCAGTGAGTTAAAGCAAATAAAATAATTAGCATATAATAGGTACTCAATAAATATGTTTTCTTTCACTTTAAACAATTGACAATAAATATATTTGTTTGCTGGTTTATTTACTTAAATTATATTTATTTATTTTAGATAAGCAATTTATTACCATGGTATATAATTAAAAGCATGGAGTTCAGGGAAGATGGCGGCATGAGCAGGCCAGTGGAAATCTCTTCCCAAAACCATATATATCTATGAACATACAGCAAATACAACTATTCCTAAAAGAGAGACCAGAATATACAGGACAGACCACAGCCTGCATCTGCACCTGAGAGGACTCGGCACCCCGTGAGGTGGTATTAAAGAGCCCAGCTGACATACGTGACACCTACCAGTGACTACTTCTATCGTGATGAAAAGACAGAGGAATATGGTGCAGATCAAGCTCACCCAGACCCAGACAACACCAGACAGGGAGATGGAAGGGATGGAAATGCAAAATCTTCCTGAAAAAGAATTCAGAATAAAAGTCATAACCATGCTGATGGATATGCAGAGAAATATGCAAGAGCTGAGGGAGGAAGTGAGGGAAGTCAGGAAAGACAATGCAGAAATGAGACAAGCCATCGACAGGCTAAGCAGCAGACTGGATGAGATGCAAGAGGCTGTTAATTGAATAGAAATCAGATAACTGGAATACAGAGCAGCTGAGGCAGAGAGAGATAAAAGGATCTCTAGGAATGAAAGAATATTAAGAGAACTGTGTGACCAATCCAAATGGAACAATATTCGCATTATAGGAGTACAAGAGGAAGAAGAGAGAGAAAAAGGGATAGAAAGTGTCTTGGAAGAAATAATTGCTGAAAACTTTCCCTCGCTGGGGAAGGAAATAGTCTCGCAGTCCACAGAAGCCCGCAGATCTCCCAACACAAGGGACCCAAGGAAGACAACACCAAGACACATAATAATTAAGATGGGAAAGGTCAAAGAAAAAGACAGAGTATTAAAGGCAGCTAGAGAGAGAAAAAGATCACCTACAAAGGAAAACCCATCAGACTATCATCAGACTTCTCAACAGAAACCTTACACGTCAGAAGAGAATGGCATGATATATTTAACATAATGAAACAGAAGGGCCTTGAACCAAGAATATTGTATCCACCACGATTATCATTTAAATATGATGGGTGGATAAGACAATTTCCAGACAAATGAAAGTTGAGATAGTTTGCCTCTCATAAACCACCACTACAGGATATCTTAAACGGACTGCTCTAGAGGGAAGCACCCCTAAGCTAAAAAGATGTCACCAGAGAAAATAAAATCACAGAAAAGAAAGCAGACCATCCAAATACCATTTAAAGGCAAAGAATAAAACACCTAATATATGAAGAATGAAGGAGGAAGAATAAGAAATAAGAGATAAAGAAACATCAGATGGTGTTTACAAAAACTTAATTAGAAAGTTAAGTTACATGGTTGGATAGTAAAGAAGTAACCTTTGAACGTATGGTAACCAAAAATCTAAAGCCAGCTATGGCAATAAGTACATATCTATTGATAATCACCCTAAATGTAAATGGACTGAATGCACCAATAAAAAGACACAGAGTAACAGAGTGGATAAAAAAGCAAGACCCATCAATATGCTGCTTACCAGAGACGCACCTCAAACCCAAAGATATACACAGACTAAAAGTGAAGGGATGGAAAAAGATATTTCATGCAAACAACAAAGAGAAAAAAGCAGGTGTTGCAGTACTTGTAGCAGACAAAATAGACTTCAAAACTAAGAAAGTAGCAAGAGATAAAGAAGGACATTACATAATGATAAAGGGGTCAGTCCAACAAGAAGATATAACCATTATAAATATATATGCACCCAACACAGGAGCATCAGCATATGTGAAACAAATACTAAGAGAAGTGAAGGAGGAAATAGACAGCAATGCAATTATTTTAGGAGACTTTAACACACCACTAACTCCAAAGGATAGATCAACCAGGCAGAGGATAAGTAAAGACACAGAGGCACTGAACAACACACTAGAAGAGATAGACCTAACAGATATATGCAGAACTCTGCACCCAAAAGCAGCAGGATACGCATTCTTCTCAAGTGCACATGGAACATTTTCCAGAATACACCACATACTAGGCCACAAAAAGAACCTCAGTAAATCCAAAAATATTGAAATGCTACCAACGAACTTCTCAGATCACAAAGGTATAAAACTAGAAATAAATTTTAGAAAGAAATCCAAAAGGCTCATAAATACATGGAGACTTAACAACATTCTCCTAATGAATCAATGGGTTAACGACCAAATCAAAACAGAAATCAAAGAATATATGGAGACTAATGACAACAACAACACAAAGCCACAACTTCTGTGGGACGGGGCAAAGGCAGTTCTAAGAGAAAAGTATATTGCAATCCAGGCCTATTTAAAGAAGGAAGAACATTCCCAAATGAACAGTCTAAAGACACAATTATTGAAATTGGAAAATGAAGAACAAATGAGGCCCAAAGTCACAAGAAGGAGGGACATAATAAAGATGAGAGAAGAAATAAATAAAATTGAGAAGAATACAACAATAGAAAAAAATCAATGAAACAAAAAGCTGGTTCTTTGAAAAAATAAACAAAATAGATAAACCCCTAGCCAGACTCATTAAGAGAAAAACAGAATCTACACACATAAACAGAATCAGAAATGAGAAAGGAAATATCACAATGGACCCCACAGAAATACAAAGAATTATAAGAGAATATTACGAGATTCTATATGCTAACAAGCTGCAAAACGAAGAAAAAATGGACAACTTCTTAGAAAAATACAACCTTCCAAGACAGACCAAGCAGGAAACAGAAAACTAAACAGACCAATCACCAGCAACGAAATTGAATCAGTAATCAAAAAACTACCCAAAAGCAAAATCCTCGGACCTGATGGATTCTCTTCTTAATTCTACCAGACATATAGAGAAGAAATAACACCCATTCTTCTTAAAGTTTTCCAAAAAATAGAAGAGGAGGGAATACTTCCAAACTCTTTCTATGAAGCCAGCATCACTCTAATACCAAAACAGGACAAAGACCTCACTAAAAAAGAAAATTACCGACCAATATCCCTGATGAACGTAGATGCAAAAATACTCAACAAAATATTAGCACACCGAATTCAAAAATACATCAAGAGGATCATACACCATGATCAAGTGGGATTCATCCCAGGGATGCAAGGATGGTACAACATTCGAAAATCCATCAACATCATCCATCACATCAATAAAAAGAACAAAAACCACATGATCATTTCCATAGATGCTGAAAAAGCCTTTCATAAAATTCAGCTCTATTCATGATTAAAACTCTCAACAAAATGGGTATAGATGGCAAGTACCTCAACATCATAAAGGCTATATATGACAAACCCACAGCTAACATCATACTTAAAAGCGAGAAGCTGAAATCTTTTCATCTAAGATCGGGAACAAGACAGGGATGCCCACTCTCTCCACTGTTATTCAACATAGTACTGGAGGTCCTTGCCATGGCAATCAGACAAAACAAAGACATACCAGGCATCCAGATTGGTAAAGAAGTCAAATTGTCACTATTTGCAGATGATATGATACTGTATATAACAAACCCTAAAGACTCCACTCCTAAACTACTAGAACTAATATCTGAATTCAGCAAAGTTGCAGGATATAAAATTAACACTCAGGAATCTGTTGCTTTCCTATACACTAACGATGAACTAACAGAAAGAGAAATCAGAAAAACAATTCCATTCACAATTGCATCCAAATGAATAAAATACCTAGGAGTAAACCGAAAGAAGGAAGTGAAAGACCTGTACTCTGAAAACTACAAGACACTCCTAGGAGAAATTAAAGAAGACACTAACAAATGGAAATGCATCCCATGCTCTTGGCTAGGAAGAATAAATATTGTCAAAATGGCTATACTACCTAAAGCAATCTACAGATTCAACACAATCCCTATCAAACTACCAACAGCTTTCTTCAATGAACTGGAACAAATATTTCTAAAATTCATAGGGAACAAGAAAAGACCCCTAATAGCCAAAGCAATCCTGAGAAGGAGGAATCAAACAGGGGGAATCACGCTCCCTGACTTCAAGCTCTACTACAAAGCTACAGTAATCAAGACAATTTGGTACTGGCAGAAGAACAGACCCACAGACCAGTGGAACAGAATAGAAAATCCAAACATTAACCCAAACACCTACAGTCAATTAATATTTGATAAAGGAGCCTTGGATATACAATGGGGAGATGACAGCCTCTTCAGCAGCTGGTGTTGGGAAAACTGGACAGCTACATGTAAGAGAATGAAACTGGACTACTGTCTAACCCCATACACAAAGGTTAACTCAGGGTGGATTAACGACCTGAATGTAAGTCATGAAACCATAAAACTCTTAGGAAAAACCTAGGCAAAAATCTCTTGGACATAAACATGAACGACTTCTTCATGAACATATCCCCCTGGGCAAGGGAAACAAAAGCAAAAATGAACAAATGGGACTATATCAAGTTGAAAAGCTTCTGTACAGCAAAGGATACCATCAGTAGAACAAAAAGACATCCTACAATATGGGAAAATATATTCATAAACGATGTATCTGAAAAGTGTTGACATCCAAAATATGCAAAGAACTCACGCACCTTAACAAACAAAAAGCAAATAATTCAATTAAGAAATGGGCAGAGGACATGAATAGACACTTCTCTAAAGAAGAAATTCTGATGGCCAACAGGTGCATGAAAAGATGCTCCATATCGCTAATCATCACAGAAATGCAGATTAAAACCACAATGAGATATCACCTCACACCAGTGAGGATGTCCAACATCCAAAACACAAACAACAACAAATGTCAGTGAGGATGTGGAGAAAAGGGAACCCTCCTACACTGCTGGTGTGAATGCAAATTAGTTCAACCATTGTGGAAAGCAATATGGAGGTTCCTCAAAAAACTCAAAATAGAAATACCATTTGAGCCAGGAATCACACTGCTAGAAATTTACCCTAGGAATACAGCAGCCAGGTATCAAAAAGATCCACCCCTATGTTTATTTAAGCACTATTTACAATAGCCAAGAAATGGTAGCAACCTAAGTGTCCATCAGTAGATGAATGGATTAAGAAGATGTGGTACATATACACAATGGAATATTATTCAGCCATAAGAAGAAAACAAATACTACCATTTGCAACAACATCGATGGAACTAGAGGGTATTATGCTCAGTGCAATAAGCCAAGCGGAAAACGACAAGTATCAAATGATTTCACTCATATGAGGAGCATAAGAGCAAAGAAGAAAACTGAAAGAGAAAAAAACAGCAGCAGACTCACAGAACCCAAGAACAGACTAATAGTTACCAAAGGGAAAGGGACTGGGGAGGATGGGTGGGAAGTGAGGGAGAAGGGGGAAAGGGGCATTACAATTAGCAGATATAATGTTGGGGTGCACGGGGAGGACTGTACAACTCATAGAAGAGAAGTAGTGACTCTATATCATCTCACTACACTGATGGACACTGACTGTAATGGGGTTGTTGGGGGTACTTGATGAAGGGGATAGTTTAATCACCATAATATTGTACATGTAATTGTAGATTAATGATACCAAAATAAACTGAAGGGCGGGAAGGGAGGGATAAGAGGGTATAAGGGGCATTACGATTGGCAGACATAGGGTGAGGGGGCACGGGGGGGGACTGTACAGCTCAGAGAAGACAAGTACTGATTCTCATCTCACTACGCTAATGGACAGTGACTGTAATACGGTTGGTGGGGGGGACCTGATGAAGGGGGTAGTTTAATCATCACAATATTGCTCATGTAATTGTAGGTTAAAGATACAAAATAAAATAAATTGTAAAAAAAATAAAAACTTATATAAGTGTATTGTACAGGTGAGCTATACCCTCAAAAATGCTGCCTAACAAACCAGCCCAAAACCCAGCACTAGCATGACATATATCAAACAAAAGACTTCTATACAGAATGTGTAAAACAATCGTACAACACAAAAAGAAGACAGATACCACAAAAAAGAGACAAAGATTTGAACAGACTCCTCTTAAAAGTTATGTGGATGACCAATAAGCATATGAAAATATGCACTGCATTATTAATTATCAGGGAAATGCAAATTAAAACCACAATAAGATACTTCTACAGAATCATTATATTAATTAAAATTTTAAAAGACTGGGACTTCCGGGAATATGGCGTCGTGAACGGACCAGCAGAAAAATTCCTCCCAACATTATATTTATTCACGAAAATACAGCAAATACAACTATCCCTAAAAGAGAGACCAGAATACACAGGAAAGTGCACAGCGTACAGCTACACCTGTGAGAACTTGGCAGCTGGTGAGGCAGAGAGGATACAGGGCGGCGACCCGGTGGAACTGAGCGCTCCCCCCCCAGAGCTCCGGCGGCCAGAGGACTCGGCACCCGGCGAGGCGGGACGGAAACACGATTCAGCGAGACCAGAGCACCCCTGCACACCAGCACTCCGGCAGGAGTCCCGGCAAGGCGGGTAAGGTACGGAGCCGAGAGCGGACCGAGCGCTCCTCTCCCCAGTGCTCCGGCGGGAGGAGAGGATTCAGAGCCAGGAGGGAGTGGAAGTCTGCGCCCGGAGGGCTGACACACGGCCTGCGGTGTAGCGGAGATAGGAGAGACAGAGGGCACAGGGTCCCAGCCCGGAACGTGCAAGTTGCCCGCGGCAGGCTCCGGGAAGGAAAAAGAAAGGAGAAAAAAGGGAAGAAAAGCGCGCGCTCTACCTCAGCAGTCTTAAAGAGACAGGAGCTCAGTAGAGGGGCTGGATAGCCCCGCAAACTGAGCCCAGCACGCTGGGAGTCCTGGGGAGCTTTGGACCCGGTGGCTGGTGACTGGGAAAGAGTGCCCGCCATTGAGACTCCCACGGAGATCAACAGCTTACCATTCGTTCCCAACACAGCCAGAACTATACAGTGGCACTGGAAGAGTGGCACAACAGCGCCACCTACAGCACTCGTGCGGAACCCACTCCCGGTGGCTTTTTTTTTTTAATTGTTTTTTCTCCCCTTTCTTTTCCTTTTTTTCTTTCCCTCTCTTTCAACAGCCTCCCATTCATTCTCAACTGGCCACAGCTTTAAAGGGCCGTGTGGAGCGACGTGGCCACGGCTCTGGAATAGTGGAGCAATAGTGTCACCTACAACATTCACACAGAAACCACCCCCGGTGGGCGTTTTGGTGTTTTTGGGGTTTTTTTTTGCTGTTTTCTTTTAGGTGTTGCGGCCTTTTCTTTTTCTTTCTTTTCATTTCCTTTCTCTCTCTCTCCTTTTACTTTTTTATTATTAGTAGAAATCTCTTTTTTTTGTCTCTCCTTTCTTATCTCTCCTTGCTACCAACAACCAATTCTATAGTCATGAGAAGACAGAAGAATATGATACAGACAAAGCTTCAGACAAACACCACCCCAGAGAAAGAATCTGAAGAAATGGACATTCACAGTCTTCCAGAAAAAGAATTCAGAATAAAAGTCATAGCCATCCTGACGGATCTACAGAAAAATATGCAAGAGCTGAGGGAGGAAGTGAGGGAAGTGAGGAAAGACAAAGCAGAAATGAAGCAAGCCATCAAAGGGCTCAACAGCAGATTGAATCAGGTTCAAGACACGATCAAGGAATTACAAGACAGGGACCAGGAATACAAAGAAGCTGAGGCAGAGAGAGATAAAAGGATCTCTAAGAATGAAAGAATATTAAGAGAACTCTGTGACCAATCGAAGCGGAGCAATATTCGCATTATAGGAGTACCAGAGGAAGAAGAGAGAGAAAAAGGGATAGAAAGTGTCTTTGAAGAAATAATTGCCGAAAACTTCCCCACGCTGGGGAAGGAAATAGTCTCACAGTCCACGGAAGCCCACAGATCTCCCAACACAAGGGACCCAAAGAAGACAACACAAAGACACATAATAATCAAGATGGCAAAGATCAAAGACAAGGACAGAGTATTAAAGGCAGCTAGAGAGAGAAAAAAGATCACCTACAAAGGAAAACCTATCAGACTGTCATCAGACTTCTCAACAGAAACCTTACAGGCCAGAAGAGAATGGCATGATATATTTAACGTAATGAAACAGAAGGGCCTCGAAC
>JAQQAC010016209.1:47005431-47148511 GCA_029783875.1 Phataginus tricuspis | reverse complement strand
CCATTAGTAGAACAAAAAGACATCCTACAATATGGGAAAATATATTCATAAATGATGTATCTGATAAGGGGTTGACATCCAAAATATACAAAGAACTCACGCACCTTAACAAACAAAAAGCAAATAACCCAATTAAGAAATGGGCACAGGACATGAATAGACACTTCTCTAAAGAAGAAATTCAGATGGCCAACAGGCACATGAAAAAATGCTCCATATCACTAATCATCAGAGAAATGCAAATTAAAACCACAATGAGATATCACCTCACACCAGTGAGGATGGCCAACATCCAAAACACAAACAACACCAAATGTTGGCGAGGATGTGGAGAGAGGGGAACCCTCCTCCATTGCTGGTGGGAATGCAAATTAGTTCAACCATTGTGGAAAGCAGTATGGAGGTTCCTCAAAAAACTCAAAATAGAAATACCATTTGACCCAGGAATCCCACTCCTAGGAATTTACCCCAAGAATGCAGCAGCCCAGTTTGAGAAAGACAGATGCACCCCTATGTTTATTGCAGCACTATTTACAATAGCCAAGAAATGGAAGCAACCTAAGTTCCCATCAGTAGATGAATGGATTAAGAAGGTGTGGTACATATACACAATGGAATATTACGCAGCCATAAGAAAAAAACAAATCCTACCATTTGCAACAAAATGGATGGAGCTTGAGGGTATTATGCTCAGTGAAATAAGCCAGGCCAAAAAAGACAAGTACCAAACGATCTCACTCATATGTGGAATATAAGAACAAAGAAAAAAAAATGAAGGAACAAAACAGCAGCAGACTCACAGAACCCACGAATGGACTAACAGTTACCAAAGGGAAAGGGACTGGGAGATGGGTGGGAAGGGAGGGATAAGAGGGTAAAAGGGGCATTACGATTGGCAGACATAGGGTGGGGGGGCCACGGGGGGGACTATACATCTCAGAGAAGACAAGTAGTGATTCTCATCTCACTACACTGATGGACAGTGACTGTAATAGGGTTGGTGGGGGGGACCTGATGAAGGGGGTAGTTTAATCATCACAATATTGCTCATGTAATTGTAGGTTAATGATACTAAAATAAAATAAATTGTTAAAAAAAATTTTTTAAAGACTGGCTATATTAAATGTTTGCAAAAATGTGGAGTAACTGAACTCCCATTCATTGCTAGTGGGAGTGCAAAATAGTCAAACACCTTGGAAAACAGCTTTCTTAAAAGGCTGAACATTTGCCTACTACCGGATCCAGTTATTCCACTCTTACATATTTATCCAAAGTATGACAATGTATGTCTACACAAAGACTTGTATATGATTGTTCATAGAAGCTGTCTTCATAATAACCAAAAAGTTGAAACAACCCAAATGTCCATGAACAGATGAGTAGCTAAACAAAATGTTATATATTCAAACATTGGAATACTATTTGGAAATAAAAGTAATGAACTATTGGTATATGCTATGACAGGAATGTGTCTCAAAATCATTATTCTCAGTGAACAAAGTCCAGCATGAAAGAATATATACTGTATAATTCAACTTATTTTAAATAGTGGAAAATGCAAACTTATCTATAGTGAAAGCAGATCACTGGTACCCTGGGGGTGGGGGTGGAGAGATAGATGGATTACAAGGGGGCACTAGGAAGCTTGGGGGTGATGGATATATTAATTATCTTCACTGTAGTGATAGTTTAATGTGTGTATACATAGGTTAAAACATTGAATTGTACAATTAAAATTTGTGCAGTTTATTTTACTTCTATTATACTGAATTAAGTTTTGTTTAAAAAATCATTAGTGTTACACCATATTAAATATTTACTTCTTGCTCATGCAACTGTGGGTCATCTGGTGTTCTGCTGATATAGGCTGGTTCTAATGGGTTTGGATTGAGCCTGTGAGGTGTAGCTCTGCTCCAGTTGTCTCTTATTCTCCTTAGACAAGCAGACTACTTAGTTACAGGTCTTCTTATGGTGATGGCAGAAGAGGAAGAGATTGAGCAGAAATGTACATTATCAAATAAGACTTCAGACTGAAACTGGTACACTGTAATTTCAAGCCAAATTCCATTTCCTAAAATCAGGTCACATGACTGAGCCCAACATCAATGGGGTTGGTAAATAGACTTTTCCTACTCTAGTGGGCAGTACTGAAAAGTAATTGTGAACATTGATTCAATCTATCACTGGTGTATACAGTGAAAAGTCTATCACAGGTGTATACAGTGAAAAGTCCCCATTAAATTCCCTATCCTCTATCCTCCTAGTTTCATTCCCCTGAGGCAACTAACCATACCTAATTTCTTATGTGTTCTACTTTATGCATATAAATATATATATGTATATTTTTCTTCTCTTAGAAAAAATTTTATATCCTATACACACTATTTTGTATTTTGCTTTTTACTTGATTTATTTTAGAGACTGGTGTATATCAGTGTATAAAGAGTTCTTGTTTTTCTGTACTGCTGTGTATCCCATCATATGTATGCACCATAACTTAATCAGTCCTCTACCTATAGGCATTTTGGTTGTTTCAAATATTTTGCTATTACAGTAAATGCAACAATTGTCTTCACATACGTATCAATTTGTACATGTGGAACGATTTTTGGATAAATCTGATGACAAGTTTTTAAAAATTCTAATAGCAAGAAATTTAACTTGGTTCAGGTATTGCCAATGAAGAAACCCTGATGAAACCAGAAATGAGCATTTTGACAGATCAGGTGGTCATACCAGCTGGGGGAATGTTTGACATAACTTGCAAGCAAATATCAAGGGCCTTGATCTTTTCCTGATTAAAAGACCCATGGTAGGGAGCTCACAATAGTTGAGTTTTTTTAATCACACTCCAGATTATTTATTTATTCTACAACAAAAAAGAGTAGGTTCCGGAATTTCAGTTTCCTTGCTACTTGTTTTCACAAAGTGTACTTCTCTGGGTGGAACAGGCTAGCTAGCTATTTAGCTAAATCCAGGTGCCTTTCTCTTTGGCTCCCTTCTTTCACTCATTGTTTTCTTTCATGCATTTCAGGAAACTAATTTGACTCTTAAAGTCCTTAATATACCTAATATGTACATTAATTCTCTTGACAAGAATCTTGTTCTTATTAATTTATGACAATGTCAAGAGCACTATATATGTGACCCTCTTTTGTCATGGTTACATTTTGTGACACTCTTTTTGAATAGTACCTGTTCCTTTGATACTACAACATCCCATTTCTTGTAGATTCACATGTATGTGGCCAAAAGGGCTATTTCATGTTTTCAGAACTATCTAGAGAACTTTTAGTGGCTTCATGTTCTCCTTTATTTTCATTTTGGGTTCTTCATTTTGGTGAATTATTAGACAACTGCAATTCTAGCAGTAGGAGATGTTCAACTTGAAAGAGCCAACAAAACTTTTACATTACAGTAATAGTAGGTATGAGGGTGTGGAAGATAAGTCAGGTTATAGATAGAGATGTGAATGTGATGTCTCATTCACAGACACTGAATGAGAATTGAAGCTATATGAATAGATGAGGATACTAAGGAAGAGTATATTGGGTGAGGAGAGAAAAGGGTAAAAAGTCATAATCAATAGGATCTCCTGTGCTTCAGGTTTGCATAAGCAGGGAGGTGAGTCGGGATAGTGCTTGGAGAATGGGTAAGAGGGAGAAAGAAAAGAGAACTGTCCTAAGAAATAGGACAGTTTCAAGAAAGAAGGTGTGGTCAAATTCCGTGGTGCAGATGCTCAGTAAACATGCGTTTGATTGAACTGAACTGAAAGTAGAGTAGAATGCCACCTCCTTCCTTAAGATGGCCAATGCCCTAGTGTATCAGTAAAGATTAGGTTGGAATACATGCAATAGCAAACCCAAGTTAACAATGCCTTTTACATATAAAGCTTAATTATTTCATGAAAAAATTCCAAAGGTTGAATATCTGGGGGCTGGCATGCCAGTCCCATGAAGTCATTAGAAATTCAGACTGTATTATAGATCCATCTTCATAAACTAATAGCTACCACCATGTGATCCAAAATAGTTACTCAAACTTTAGCCATCATGTTTAGATTTCAACTAGTTGGAAAAAAGAAAAGAAAGGCATGTCCTCCCTCTTTAATATCACTTCACAAAAGTTCCATGCACCACTTATTATTATATCCCCTTGACCAAAACTTAGCCAACATGGCCACAGTTAGCTGTGAGAGAGACTGGGAAATTTAGCATTATTTTTTTTTCCAGGAGGCCACATGGCCAATTAAAAAATTAAAGTTTTTGTTATCATGAAGGAAAGGGAGAATATTGACATGTCTAATGATTTACATTAAAGTATAGTGATAGAGGCAATATTTACTTTTCATAGAATCATTGAAGTGTGGGGTCCTCCAATCCTAGGTCTTATAGATTCCTGTACTCCCCTGCAGGGGTTGCCCTTTTCTCCTAGCTGCCTGGGCTTCCAACAGTAGAGATGAATTTTGATTGGGGGATTTAACCCATACTTCTAGTTTCTCAAGTCTGTCTTTTCCTGACCTGTGGGCCTGCTAAACTGCCTCTCTGGAACTAAAGCATGATTAACGAGTGTGCTTCAGTGCATTTTCAGTCCCTGATCACACAGCAACACTTTAACCCAGTGACCCTGAATGGCTATCTGTCTTATTTGCCAGAAAGTAGAACAGCTGCCTGCATGTGTCCTGGCCTTTCATGTTCGAATAGATCATACTCAGTCCCAGGGTCTCTTCCCAGGGCCTTTAGCCTCATAAAACTCAGCTCTCATTGACCATAAGTTGTAGATATTTAACCCCAGGACATGCATTTGAGACAGGCTTGGCTAAGGCAGGAAGACTGGTTGGTACTTTAGGGGAAATTTATTTTACTGCTAGTAGGATCCCAGAGCTTATCTGGGAGATTTGGGCCTGGAGTAGGAGGGGGGAATATGAGAAGGAGGTGTGGTTTATAAAACTGAAAAGGACTTCTCAGAAGATTGAAGAAATATAAACATCTCCTCTAAACCCCTTTTAAAAATGGGGAAGTTGAGTCCTGAAGAGGTGATAGTATATTCCCAAGGCCACACAAATAAGAAGTAGCAGGGCTTCTACCTTACTTTCAGTTACCACTATGCTAAAATGAATTTTTGAGTGTTCATTACCTATCACATTAAATTACGCAGATGTATTTTTTCTACCGGTTCATATATACACTCCTTCATGTAGTCATTTTATGGAAAGCATTTTATTGATACAGACAAATGGTGTAATCCCTGCTCTGAGTGTCCAATAAGAAATGAATTAATAATTAGAATAGTTTATTGTGTGCCTGCTGTACTAAGCACAATACTTTGGCTGGTAGTAGGAATGGCCATATATACACAACTGGGTAAAGCATACTGTATGTTTTCTGGGGGCTCACTTCACAGCTGAATGACAGAGAGAAGCACCCTCAAAAAGGAAGTTCAATGCAACCAAAACCCTTGACTGTAAATTTCAGAACAGATTTGGAATGAAGGACATTTAGGAAAAGAGAATAGCCTCAAAGGGTTAAAAGTCGGACAATTTCTCTTTCAAAGCAGTTTTAAGAGTCTGATATATTTTAGCCCCACATCAGCCCCATAGGGGAGGCAGAAAATGGAATTACCATCCTCATATAGTAATTCAACAAATATTTACTTAACACTTACTATGTGCCAGGCACTGGACTAGCAGAGGATATGGTAATGAACAAAATGGGCAAAGTTCCCTGCCCTCATGGAGCTGACATTCTAGTGGGAGAAACAGATAATAAAAAATATAAATAAGAAAGTTGAATAATATATTTATAGATGATAAGTGTTGTGGAGAAAGTAACAGGATAAAGGGACAGAGAAAAAAGGAGAGGTATTTCTTCAAAAATGTTGGTCAGGGTAGAAGTGTCATTTAAGCAGAGACACAAAAGAAGTTAGGGAGAGGGGCATGCATGTATGTGGAGGAAGAATGTTCCAAATAGAAAGAACAGAAAATGCAAAGACCTTGAAATAGGAGTAAACTTTGCATGGTCAAGGAACAGCAAAAGGTAAATGTGGCTACAAGAAAATAAGCAATGGGGCGAAGGATAGGGGATTAGGCTGGAGATAACAGGGTCTTATAGAGCACAGTGAGGATTTTGGATTTATTGTGAGTGTCATGGGAAGCCACTGAAATAATTAAAGAAATGACTTGACCTGATACATCTTTTAAAAAGTTCCCTCTGGATGCTGTGAGGGATATAGGTTACCAAGGACAAGAGTCAAAGGATACTTGCAAAAGGCAAGTGATTCAGGTGAGAAATGATGGGGACTCTGACCAGGGTTGCCAATAGTGGAAGGGATGAGAAACGGTCAGGTTCTGAATACATTTTGAAGGTAGGGCCCACAATGTTTTCTGATGGATTGGAAGTGGAGTATGATACAATGATATGATTCTAGGATGATTCCTGTGGCAGATAATGCTGACATGCACAATAGCTATAATTTGTTGTGTACTTTGTGTAAGGCTTTGTTCTAAGCACTTTACATGGATTGACTCATGAAGTCTTCCAAATAAATCTGTGAGGTAGGTTCTATCAGTCCCACTTTACAGATGAGGGCACGGAGACCTGGATAGGAGAAGGGACTTGTCAAGTTTCTAATACTAGAACCAAGTCCTCCTGACTCCCAAGCCAGTGGGGTTTCCATTGTGCCAACATGCCTGCAACTCTCCTTGCTTTCCAAGGGTTGGCAAGTCTGTGGAGCAGGCTGAGCTCACACTGTTTTGCCCAGCTCCAAATGGGAGTGGCCAGTCTTCCTCGTGTTCGAGTTGTGTTACTCTCTTCAGCTGGACCTTGGTAATGCTCCCTTGTGCAAGCTACCTTAGGTCACAAGCCTTAAGCTATAGACCTCTGATGGTTGTTCAGGTAAATCCAACATCTTGTGGAAAGTGTGTGGGGGAAATGAGTCAGCCTGTGAGAAAGCCCGAGCCTTTGGTCTGTGATACTCCCTTCGATGTTATCAGGAATAAGAAACTTTCCAAACGTCTAGCTGCTCAGGTGAAGGCAGGAAAATCTGCTATTGGAGTCTCTGGAATTCAGTGGTTGTTCCTGGCATAGTTTCAGATGTGTCCTCTCAGGTTCAACAAAATATCCAGGAGGAAGACTAGCAAAGCCTCAGAAATGGCAGCTATAAATGGTTCTAAATCATGAGTAGGCTACGTGAACACCATTAGCCAACTTCACCTTCTTCCACACCCCTACCTACTCATCTCAGGCCTTTGCCTTTGCTTTCCCACTCAGGCCTACTTTCCCTAAAGATCCTCATACCCTGGCCACCTTCCCACCCTCTCACCACCACTCTAAACAATTCTGTGCCCCATATTCAGCAAATGTGCTTATCTAATGTGTGTCCTGCTGATGCTGAATTATTTTGATAAGGCACATGTCTACATATTCCTTCTAGAGGCAATGGAAATAAACTCCAGTGTGACACAAAGTTGTTCTTTATATTGAAGCGAAGATTGTCAGAGATTTCATTATAGAATGGACTACTTTGGGAAAGAAGAGGGTAGTAGTGAATTTTCCACCATTAGAAGTATTGAAACTGAGTTTCAGTAGGTTGAAATTCTGTAGTAGGAATTCAAGCATCAGATTGGGAGTTGGATTCCAGCCTCAGCAAATTACACACCATTCAGGCTATATTTCACACCTTGTAAGCTAGGAATTTTTAAATATTTTTTAAAAGTATAAAAAAAGAAATGTTTGTGAAGAGACCTGAAAAGCCTAAAATATTTAAGTGGCCCTTTATAGAAGCTACTTTGCCTACCCTGACCCAAGATGCTGTCTCCTTACCTACTTCCCTGAGGTGTCAGTGAAAACTATGTGGGATAATTCTGAGGATTTCACAAGCTATATTGGGTTAGACTGGGACATTGCCCAGAGTTTGAGATACTCTGCTTTCCTGCACACCTGCATACACAGGTGTGAAAAACAGAAGAGCAGTATCTGTGTTGGCTCTAAGGGACATATGTGAGACTCCAGTTGGGTGAGGCAAGAAGGGGGTTAGGAAATGTGAACTCTAGGAACAATTCTCATGGAATTCAAGAATCCACACAAAATAATAGAATTTCAAATGGCAGCTGGGAACAGTGCAGGGAGTATATTAGTTTACAAGGGCTGCCATAAAAAAATGCCCAGCACTGGGTGGCTTAAACAGAAATTTATTTCCTCAAATTGTGGAGGCTAGAAGTCCAAGATCAGGATGTCAGCAGGTTTGGTTTCTCCTAAATCCTCACTCCTTGGCTTTGCAGATGACTGCCTTCTCTGTGTCCTCATATGGTCTTTTGTCTGTGTGCAAGCATGCCTGGTGTCTCTCTGTGTATCTTAATCTCCTCTTCTTATGAGGAAACTAATCAATCTGAATTAGGACCCACATTAACAATCTCATTTTAACTTCATTACTTCTTTAAAGTCTCTATATCCAAATAGGGTTACTGTCACTGTGTTATTCCTGATGTAAAAACTTCACCTGCACTATTATTAATCCTAGGGGAGTAAGGGGATGATAGTGATGGAAAGGCAATGGTACAATGAATATAGTTATCCAGAGAAGTTCACAACTCAGGGGGAAGACCAGTCTGTCTGGAGAGCAGGCAGAGACAGAGAGATAGGCTGTGAATAGGCTGAGAAAGTAATAATGGGATAAATTTGGGAAGCCATGGAATACCAGAGTAAGGAGTTTGGGTCTGTGTTCCCCAACACTTAATCCTCACTTCAGGCTGGGATGAAATTTGAAAGCTTTTCTTTTGGCTTGGGCTCCTCACTCAGACTTGGGAATGAGTGTGTTGATCCAGAGATTTGATTCAGAACCAAAAAATGAAGTCTCTTCTTAGCGGTGCTGAGTTCATTGAACTTCCTTTTTATGGGACTTTCAGAAGAAAAGTGTATGCCCACTTCTGCATTCCTCACTGCCAGGACATCACACTGCTGGCCCAGTAGGAAATACTATGAGAATACTAAACCTTTGTATATGTAAGACCCTTCCAGACCTTGCTTTCATTCTGAGAGCTGGCCTCTTAAAATGTAGATTCCTGAGCTCTAACTCAGACTCTCTGAACTTGAATCTCTTGGATGAGATGCTGGGATCTGAATTTTAATAAGCTTTCCTCGTGAACCTTAGCTTGGTGTCAGTACTTAGAGAATTTGTGATTTTTTCTACTCTGATTTCAAGACATCTATGTATGTTCATAATTCCTGACCACCTAATATCTGAGAGGATGGAAGGATAGATCCCCAAGGAGAACACATGCATGCATGTGGAGAGGCTGCCTGCAGCTGAATTGGTGAAAGGGTACTTCATGAAAATTTTCTGGAGTAGAAAGTGGGACTCAGACTCTGTGTAAGAAAGTATTTGTCTCAAACTTGAGCCTTTTCAAACAACTGCTTCTCAAGAGTAGTGAAGTAATGGAGACTAGGAAAGACCTTCATACATCAGATAGGAGAGGAGGTAGGTTATCTTCAAGGTTTTGTCCAGTATTAAGAATGTATGGGTGTATGATCTGAGAATGGTTAGGACTAGTATGACGGTAGGGGATTTCTAGGTAAGGGAAAAATGTTGGTAAAGGAGTGGAGACCAGAAGGCCTGCTTGTTACAGAGTGGGTGGGAGAAAATAGCTAGTGTAGAAGGATTTGGGAAGAGGGAACTTTAAGATGAAGTTTATTAGAGAGGTTCTGTTTCTTGAACAGATACCCTTCTGAGAAATAGCAGTAAGTAATACCAGAATTGATTCCACAATCAGATTTCTCTCCAAGAAAAGAGATGGATTCTATGGCAATATTACTGTGATCACATCCTTCTCACCACCACCTGCAGAGTGGGAAGTGGAAGAACAATTTGGCCTCTTCCATTTGGAGAGCACCTTCCAACCTCTCACTCAGCCAGACCTCTTTCCCACTCCCTTAGGCACTCAGCTAATATTTTTTTTAGGTATTATTGATATACACTCTTATAAAGATTTCACATGAAAAAAAAATGTGGTTACTACATTTACCCATATTATCAAGTCCTCACCCATACCCCAATGCAGTCACTGTCCTTCAGTGTGGTAAGATGCCACGGATTCACTATTTGCCTTCTCTGTCCTACACTGCTTCCCCGTGACCCCTCACACCATGTGTACTAAACATAATACCCCTCAATACCCTTCTCCCTCCATCCCCATCCACCCTCCCACACCCCTCCCCTTTGGTAACCATTAGTCCCTTCTTGGAGTCTGTGAGTCTGCTTCTATTTTGTTCCTTCAGTTTTGCTTCGTTGTTATACTCCACAAATGAGGGAAATCATTTGGCACTTCTCTTTCTCTGCCTGGCTATTTCACTGAGCATAATATCCTCCAGCTCCATCCATGTTGTTGCAAATGGTAGGATGTGTTTCTTTCTTATAGGCTGAATAATACTCCATTGTGTATATGTACATCTTCTTTATCCATTCATCTACTGATGGACACTTAGGTTGCTTCCATATCTTGGCTATTGTAAATAGTGCTGCGATAAACAAAGGGGTGCATATGTCTATTTGAATCTGAGAACTTGTATTCTTTGCGTAAATTCCAAGTAGTGGAAATCCCGAGTCAAATGGTATTTGTATTTTCAGTTTTTTGAGGAACCTCTACATTGCTTTCCACAATGGTTGAACTAGCTTACATTCCCACCAGCAGTGTAGGAGGGTTCTCCTTTCTGCGCATCTTCACCAGCATTTGTTGTTCTTAGTCTTTTCGATGCTGGCCATCCTTACTGGTGTGAGGTGATATTTCATTGTGATTTTAATTTGCATGACCCTGATGATTAATGATGTGGAACATCTTTTCAAGTTGGCCATCTGAATTTCTTCTTTGGAGAACTGTCTCTTCATATCCTCTGCCCATTTTTTAATTGGGTTATTTGCTTTTTGGGTGTTGAGGTGTGTGAGTTCTTTATATATTTTGGACATTACCCATTGTCAGTTATGTTGTTTACAAATATACTCTCCCATACTGTAGGATGCCTTTTGGTTATGTTGATGGTGTCTTTTGCGTACAGAAGCTTTTTATTTTAATGTAGTCCTTAGTATCTAACAGTCTAAGTTAACTCACTTAGTATGATATTACAAACACAATCTAAAGGTTCTATTTTCTCATCCTTTTTCTTCCTTCTCCATTCTTTATATATCGGGCATCATATTCTGTACTCTTTGTCTATCCCTTTACTGAGTTTGGGGACAGTTGATTTAATTTTGCATTTGCTTAGTAATTAAGTGTTCTACTTTCTTTTCTGTCATGTTATCACCTCTAGTGACAGCTATTAAATCTTAGGAACACTTCCATCTATAGCAGTCCCTCCAAAATACACTGCAGAGATGGTTTGTGGGAGGTAAATTCTCTCAGCTTTTGCTTACCTAGAAATTGTTTAATCCCTACTTCAAATTTAAATGATAATCTTGCCAGATAAAGTATTCTTGGTCTGAGGCCCTTCTGCTTCACTGCATTTAATATATCATGCCACTCCCTTCTGGCCTGTAAGGTTTCTGCTGAGAAGTCTGATGATAGCCTGATTGGCTTTCCTTTGTATGTGATCTTATTTCTCTCTCTGGTTGCTTTTAATAGTCTGTCCTTATCCTTGATCTTTGCCATTTTAATTATTATATGTCTTGGTCCCTTGTGTTGGGAGATCTGTGCATCTACATGGCCTGAGAGACTATCTCCTTCCCCAGGCTGGGGAAGTTTTCAGCAATTACCTCCTCAAAGACACTTTCTATCCCTTTTTCTCTCTCTTCTTCTTCTGGTACCCTTATAATATGAATATTGTTTGTTTTGATTGGTCACATGGTTCTCTCAATATTGTTTCATTCTTAGAGATCCTTTTCTCTCTCTGTGCCTCAGCTTCTTTGTATTCCTATTGTTTAATTTCTATTTCATTTATTGCCTACTCCACCATATCTTATCTGCTTTTAAAACCTTCCATTGTATGTTTCATTTCTGATACTGTGTTCTGTAATTGGATCTCTGATGGGAATTCTTTCTTGAGTTCTTAAATAGTTTTCTGTACCTCCATGAGCATGTTTATGATTTTTATTTCTAAATCTCTTTCATGAAGATTCATGAAATCGGTTTCATTTGACTCTTTCTCTGGTGTATGTATGATTTTGCTTTGAACCAGGTTCCTTTGACACTTCGTATTTTTATGTGGCGCCCTCTAGTGCCCAGAAGCTCTACTCTCTGTATCTGCTCAACCTCTGGAGCAATGCCTGGGGTTGCAGGGGAGCAGTGTTGGTGCTGGTACTAAATACTCTTTTCAAATGTAATCATCAGAGCAAAAAGGCACAGAATGTAGTAGAAGAGTATTCAGTTGGGAGTCAGGGAACCTGTGTTTTTGCACCAACTCTACTACCACCTTACCATGAGCAAGGCTTTTCCTTGCTTTGGGCTACTGTTTCCTTATGTATAAAATAGGAGCATATAAACCCTGACTAATGATAAGCTTGGTGTTGAGATTTCCTTCATGTTATTATTTCCTAAGCCCTACCTTGAGGTGTGTAGAGGACATCCAGATTTCCCTAGAAAGTTTGTGCTTTTGAACCATAGTCAAGCACACAGCCAAGGATCATGGCTCTACTATGCAAAAATATCTTGAACCTGACTTCTCCTTCCCATGACTACTGATAAACTGCTCTGGCCTGAGCCACTGTTCTCTCCCCCTGGGTGACTGTAGCAGTCTCCTGGCTACTTATGTACCTAATGTAGTCTACTATCAACACAGAAACCAGTGATATTTTTAAAAATTATAGTAAAATGCACAAAACAATATTTACCACCCTATTTTTAAGTGTATAATTCACTATTAAGTATATTCACATTGTTGTACATTGATCTTTTGAAAATATAAATTTTATATTCAGCCTCTTGCTCAGAAACCCCAATAACTCTACCTTGCTCAAATCAAAATCCAAAGTATTTACAATGGCCTATAAGACCCCATATGATCTAGGTCCCCACTACCCTCTGACCTCATTCATTTCCTATTAATCTCTTCATCATTCTGTCTGCTGTAACCCCTTGGTCTCCTTACCATTCCTCAAATACACAGGCTTTTCCACTTGCTGTCTCTTTATTTCTGGAATGCCCGTATTCCAGATATCTCCAAAGCCCACTCCCTCATCTCTTTCAGATCTTTTCTCGATGATGCCTTCTCAGTGAGGCCTTCCTGACTAACCAGATGTTTGGATCCCTGTCAAGTTTATATGTTCCTATTACCCCAAGTGTTATGGTATTTGGAGGTGAGGCATTTGAGAGGTCATTTGGTCATGAGGGTGGAGCCCTTATAATTGGGATTAGTGCCCTTATAAAAGACTCAAGAAGGCTCCCTTGTCTCTTCCACCATATGAAGAAACGGTGAGAAAATGGCTGTCTATGTTCCAGTAAGCAGGTTTTCACTATACGCCAAACCTGCTGGTACTCTCATCTTGGACCTCACATCCTTCAGAATTGTAAGAATCAAATTTGTTGTTTATAAGTCACCCAATTTATAGTATTCTGTTATAACAGCCTGAATGGACTAAGATACCACCCTACTTAGAATTGAAGCACAGCACTCCTTACCCACTTACCCTGCATTGTTTATTGCCATATCACATCTTCCATCATCTAACATTTTACATATGTTACTTAGCTTTTTCTGTCTTCCTCTTTGTTCTGTAAGCTTCATGGGGACAGATATGATTTTGCCTCTCTTATTCAACATTCTATCCTTAGCATCTATAAACAATACACAAAGTAGCTGTTCTATATGTGCTTGTTGGATGAATGAGTTCTTGTGGCCTAAGTCATGAGGAACACCTACTCTGGATTGTGATATATTTAGAAGTGCTAGATTAGTGGCTGTTTAAGTGTGTATATCATGTGGGGAGAGGAGGTACATGAAAGGGGAAAGGAAGATCACACATACCTACCCCTGAACTGGGTAAACCCATTCCTGGGAGGCTGGGCTATAAGTCAGAAGATTAAGGCTGCACTGTTCAATAGAAATATGATGCAAGCCATAAATTCAAACTGTATGTGTAATATAAAGTTTCTTCTGGTCATATATTTAAAAAGGTAAAAGGAATAGATGAAATTAATTTAAATAATATTTTAATATGGGGTATACAATATATTATCATCTCAACATGTAACCAACAACATATTAATGAAATCTTCTATATTCTTTTGCCTTATTAAGTCTTGGAAATCCTGTGTGTATTCTAAACTTACAGCCCATCTCAATTTGCACTAATCAAGTTTCAAGTGTTCAATAGCCACATGTGGCTAATGACTACCATATTAGATTACAGCTTTAGGAACTCAGCCCAAAGTGCTCTCATTCTTCTAAGAATGCAGCTAAAAGTATAAATGAATGCATTTTTGGTTCTGTTGTCTTCTGGGAGAAATTCCTTTTTTCGTTCTTGAATGAACATCACTCTCTCCCTGAAAGAACATGGGAATAGTGTTGCTTTGTGCATTTTTCATGGGGGAGGACACACAGAGGAATAGTTGTGAAAGGAGGTGCTGTTTCCTTTGAATTCAAATTCTTAGTTTATGAGAGGCCAGTGACATCAGCCCTCAACTTAGACTGAATCTCCTTTAACCTCAGCTCATGATGTATAGTTCTTCCTTGTCTTTTCCTATTAGCCCTCAGATCTCCCCTCCTCCTTCCTTGAGCAAGGAAACCTGGAGAGTTCAAATCACAAGGATAAAAATAACTTTCAGTTCAGCAACCCCTTCTCTGTACTATGAAAGTCTCTTAGATTTTTCTCTGCATTTGGAAAAAGATCTTGGAAGGAGGTCACATGTGCATACTTTCCTCCGCACCTTTTCTTCTTCCCTCTAGATCTGTCTATTGGTCCAAAGTTCCTAGGCATTGTAAACCCCTGACCCACACCCTCTTGTCTACTGGGAAATAATCTCTAAAACAGCAAATAACTGGGGCAATAGTGGCATAACAGCTCCCTGTCAATGTAGGATGGGAGTGTCTTCTCCTCACCAGCCCCTGTATAACTCTGCACTAGCTCTGGTCTAGACCTGGTTTAGTCCAAGAATCCCTAAGATACAGAAAGGAAGGCAGATTATTAGGGGCTGGCCACATAATTTCACTCCCTTGAAGCCTCTTTATGCTAGAACAAGGCTGGATGGGGGTGAGGATGTTAACAAGAACTGTCATGGATGGTTTTATATGAAGACAGCTTGGTTTAGGGCCCAAGTGTGGAGCCAGTGACTTCAAGAACCACCAGATATAAAGTGGCTGTCAGGACTGATAGATGTTGGTTCATTGTACTTTCATATAAAAACATTAAAGAAACTGAGGACTTTTCCAAGGCCACATAAGGAGTCAGTGTCACAGCAGGTATTAAGATCCAAAGTTCATGACTCCCAAAGTCAAAACCCTACCTTTTGGAGTAGTTGACTTCATATTGCTCTCCTTAAAGCCAGTGTGGTGTGCATGTGGTCCCACAGGCCACTTTTTGGGGAAGAATTTGGGTAGTTTAAGAGGGCTGAACTCCACGTCCTGAGCTAGAACATCTGTGCTCTTCTGATTCACTTTTGTGTATATGTATGTGGAAGGATATATATGAAGTTTCAGTACATCTTGACTCTTAAAAGAGTATGGGCTATAAAGCCTGATGACCTGGATTCAAATTGTGACTTACGAATTACTTGGTTTCTCAAATGTTGTTTAAACTCTCTGTGCTTCACTTTATTTTTCATTTATAAAATGGGAAGAGTAATCAACCTCACAGTGTTGTTTTGAGGTTTGAGAGGCTTCACAATCATCATCTTATAAGGGGTATGGATCCTTCAGAACACTGGTTCCCTTCCCCTCTCCTTCTGCCATCTATCTTTTTTTTTTACCTTATTGTTTAATGCCTCATTATCTTGGAAATGCTTATCTGTGGAGGGTAGGTGATCGTGATACTCATTTCTAGGGATGCACATCAAATACAGAGATGTTCCTCTCTTATATTGGGGGCAGGGTGATGGTGGCAAGGGTAATCATCCTAAACCTTCCAGTTCTTGCCCTTACTTCTAAACCATTCTTTTTTCTCACATGAATTAGAAACATTTCTGGAAAAAATAACATAAAATTTTTCTGTGCCTTTTATCATTCCTGTCTTTTATATCAATCCTAACTCTCTCGTGAAACAGAAAATAATTCATCATGCAGTCACGGATTATAAATGATTTTATGATGTGGGACGAGATGAAGCAGGGACTTTGGGGTTCAAATAAGCAAGCCAAGAGAATAGAGCTGGAATGGAATAGAAAGTAATGGATTGGGGTTTGAGGGAGGAGAAAGGTTTCAAGAACAGAACATTCCTACGTCTCAGAAGCATGTCTGAAATCTTCATGCTGGGAGAAAGCAAAGGAGCATTTTTCAATATTTAGTGTCACCAAACATTTGTGTGGGTTGTTACATCTGATTTTCCATTTCTCCTTTACACAACATTGTTATTAAATCAGAAGGAAGGAAACTAATTATTGAGCACTTACTATGTGTGAAGTCCCTACACACATGTTATCCTATGTTATGCTCAGTGTAACTCTATGAGAGTTATTAGTTTCTCCAGGATGGGTTTAGGGCAAAGGAACAAGGCATAAGAAAAAATACCATAATTGGGAGCCCAAAGAAAGATAGGAAAATTGATTTATAAAATGTAAAGTCAAAGGCCGCAAGTAAGGGCCAATACTCCAATGAATAAGGTACCGGCGTTGGAGTGAGAATTTTGACTGCCAAGTCTCAATGACAGTAAATTATCTGAGGTCTAACTAGGCCTCCAGTCTATCTCTTTGGGACCCTAATTTGAATATCTTTTCTTATACCCTGTTCCTGTATCAATGGCCAATACCTTAGTTTCCTCATTTGGAAATAACTCTACTACCACCACTGCTGGTTGTATTACCTCCTACCACCTTATATCAATAGTAGTTTTCACTCACTCAACAAATATTTATGAAGTGTCTGCCGTGTGCCATAAACTGTAGTAGGTTCCAGTAGTTACTGTGGCAGTAGTTGGCTGTGTCTTCTACAGCCAGCAACTGTTCTTTAAGCTGCATATAACTATTGATTCTCTCCTGCCCTCTTACCTCTCCAACCTTAGATATTCATGCCCCATGAGCCTATTACCTCCCAGGGGAAACTGATAACTATTTGATGTTGGACTTGTTGGTTGTGGTTACCAAATGAAGAGCTTTCTGAGGGTTTCCTCCATTTGTGGCCAACACACCCCAACTCCACAGAAGTTGTTCTTATAGAAACTGATCAACTGGGGAAGCTGTATCTACAGTTTAATTCAACAGCCATATATCAAAGATTTCCCAGAGTAGATTCTTAGACAGAAGAAAATTTTAGAGTGGGAAAAGGTTCAGAAATCTCATCTAAGCATCCAACATACCTCTGGTTAACCAAGGCTCCCTTCCATTAGGACATTTGAAGTACATGAAATGTACTCTCATGTAAGACTGATATTAGATGGTGGAGGGATTGGATCACCACAGTAAGTCCAATTTTATGAAGACTCTAGGTAATAATGGCTCTAGGTCCAGATTACTTCCATATCCTGTTATGATTCTCCCAAGCCATCTTCTGAGTGTAGTTTGAAGAGGGTACAAGTGTCTCTTTGTTTGTTTTTAGCTATTGGAGATAGTTCCCCAGGGATAGACAGGTCACTTTAGACAAAAGCTAGTGATTCTGGTCCTTATCAAAATAGCACAAAGCCTCAAAGAAAACAGGAACTATATTTAGTTGTCATCATCCTAAAACTCAGAAGAGACTGGATGTAAAGTCCCCTGGGAATAAGGAAGTGCAATCGAATGACTCAAAATATTCTTTATCACCTTGGGACCTCAGAGCTCTTACCTCACACACAATGCCTTTTGGTAGGGGTTGCCTCATTGCTCCCTATGGGAAATGTTTAACAACGTGGCTCCTGAACAGCACCAAACAGTGAAAATTTGGAGCATCTGGGCCTTGACAATGTCAGTGCCCTAGATGAGTGCTAAGTCAGCTTCTCTCTCAACTGGTAGTATACATGTGAGTGGTTGAGGTGTCAGAAGTACCTGACTCAGGCCTTTGTCTGGTACAGTTGTCAGAGCAGGCGTACCAGACACTTCAACCTAGGACAAAGTTACATGAAACTGGTCCTTGGAAAGCTGGTCAGGAAACTAAACAAATCCTGGGTTTTGGGACTCTAGATACATGGTTGCTTCTGGTCCATGTACGCCACTGGAAAGATGCATTATGCACAATTTTTTAGTGCATGTGTTCCCTGGATAAATAGACATTATCTCCTTGTGACTGATGGAATTCCTGTAGCTGATATGACCTGATAAAAGGCTAGCCTCTACTTGAGTCCTTTGCTTCTTCAGCCACTTATCAAGATGCTAGGACCTAGTTGAAGGTCTCAGAGATTTGTGTAGCTCATTAGCACAGATGCCTATCCTGACTCTCCTAACTCTGGCTCTGTTAACTTTTTAAAAATCTTTGAACCTCAGTTTCCTCATCTTGAAATTGAGGATAAAATTACCTATCACTCTGAATTGTTTGATGACTGCTGCAGACAATGGATGTAGCTTACCTAACACTGTCACATAATAGCAATTTTTATAGTACCTGTGGCTATTATTATATGGCACTTAAACTAAGTTTTCCTAAATACAACTTAGTGTTTTTTTACTCCAGTCATTACCTGCTCCTTTTGCACTATCTACTCTATCCCCATTATTGACCTTGCTCCTTCCCATTCCTCTCTGAGATAGTATGCAATTTTCTACCTCTCATTACTTTCCCATCCATTTTCCTCAGATTCAAATATTGATAAAATGATTCATATCTGGGCTTTAGTAACATAATCTGAGGAGTAGGTAAAACTAAAGGCAAATATTTCTATAATCTGCACTTTGCCACCTTATGGAGAGGGAGCAAAATTAATTTTAGACTTACAATCTATGTAAAAGAGAGACTTACAATGCCATTTAAATACATGGGAAATTAAGAAGGGTCTTGGGATGGGTCGGATTATAACCTGCAAGGTCAAATGGTTGTAGCTATTCCAGTGGTTATCTCTTGATTGGAGGTAGAAAAATAGCTGGAAGTTGAGGAGAATCACAGGAGTATAAATGAAATTATAAGTGATTTCTAGTTAAAGCCATAGAAAAAGCTGCAATTACTGAAGGAGAGAGCTAATGGAGAGAAAGGTGGAGAACTGAGGCATGAACCTTCTTCTGCTTGGTGGAGGTATAAGCAAACTGACTCCCAAAGGCTGAAGGGGCTATAAGACCAAACAAAGAGTCAGACAAGGCCAGCTGGAATTCATAGATGTTTACCGTGGGACTTTTACTACAGAAGCTTGTTCTGCATTCCCAGAGGGCACATAGATCTCTGCACTACTTTAGGTTTAGGGAGACTAATTTATAGAGAAAAGTAAAAAGGGTATACTTATAGGATGACTACTTGTGTGTGCAGTGGAAGAAGGGCTGACATCTGAGTATAATCACTGGAAATTAGAGCAAGGAGCCCTGCCACAAGAAACGATGTTAACTGTTCTAAGCTGGGTATTATCAAAGGAATACTTGTATGTCAAAAGAAATGGAGTGTTTTAATAATGTATATAACTGTCAAATCACTATGTTATATACTTGAAACCAATATAATATTATGTATAAACTATACCTCAATAAAAATTACATCAAAACAAAGGAAATGGAGTATAAAGGTGATCCATCAGTGAATGTACTGGGTTTGACAAGATGGTGTTACTCTTGCTCACAGACAAACCTACTTTAGAGAACTAGAGAAACTGAAGATGACATGGGGGAAATTTTAAGCTGTCTTGTGCAATATTTTGTATTGAGGAAGTACTTGCATTGGCATCTTGAGATATGAAAAAGTACAGATTTATAAATCGCCTAATAAGAGATCCAGTTGAAGAGGGAAAGCTGAGGTAGAATATATGACAATCAGGATAATTTCCCAAGATCCACAACTGAAGGTTCACTTTTTATAAACATTATTTATTCTTAGATTGACATTTTGTTTACTTACCCTATGGCATGTGCCTACACTGCAAGTGACTATATAAATTTATTAATTGGGTCTGACACCTTCTGTGGGAAGGCAAAGTGGGTGCAGCTTGAATACAGACATGGTCATTCAAATGCATTTTCATTTATAAAAGATGAGAGTAATTTGATTCTGTTGTGTATGGGGATATATACTCAAATGAATGATTATTCCTGATACACTAATATAATATGCCTAATCAATTAATCACTGTGGATATTAGCTCAAGCAGTTGTGATATCATCATTATGTACATTAAAAACCATTTGGTTTTAAAACAGTTTATACTGAAAAGAAATTGGAATTTCTGATGACAGATTTGTCAGAAGAATCAGAAGTACAATGACATAGAAGAAGGTGTCAGAAGCACAATGATATGGATTAGAGATTTGACTTGTACCATGTAGCCCAATGGAGTAGAATCAATAGAATGGATTTCTCTTACAGACCTTTATGACCAGACTTGTGTTCTTTCCTGGACCTTGTGAAAAATCCTCTGGCCTGGGAGTCAGGAGACCTGGGTTCAAGTCCTGGCTGTGTCCCAGACTGAGTCATTTTCCTTCATTGAGCCTTAATTCTTCTTGTATAAAATGACAGAACTAGATATAATGATTTCCAAGGGTCATATAAAAATGATGGATTTATCTAGATTGCAATTCCACCACTGGTATTTCTCATTTTTGAATATGAAAACCATATATTTGTGCAGATCTACTATGACAGGCCACTGATGATCACTGTGTTTACTGAAACCCAAAAGGTGGCTGTACCATGCTGGGTTACTTCTCCTGATGTCAGTGTCAAGTTTCAGTTGGTAATTTGCATTATTAGCATCTCAGATAGAGGGAATGCTGCTATTTAGAATATGAAATATAAAGAAAGTAGGGGACAGTGTGTTAGTCTTATTTCTAGTACTTGCTCCAGTTGTGTCATGCCTGCTCCTTTGGGGCAACATGTAAAAGCAGACATACTATGATTTTGCCTTGGACCAGAGTCACCACAAGAGGGTTGCACAAAGTAGAGTGATGTATGCATAGTAAAGGAGATGGATGCTTACATGTCCTGTAAGGCCCCGTGTGGACTTTATGTAGATTATTTTCATGTCCAGAGGTCTAGGGCCAGAGTGCTTGTTTTTCTTAGAGAAAAAGTGATGGATGGTTTTCAGAGAAACATACAAGCAGTAGAGGAGAGGGAGGGGAAACCCATTCATCTAGCTTGATTAGTTGTCAGTCTTGGTGATTAATTGGGTAACACATGTCCCTTGCAGATCACCTCCACATCCACCAGTGCTTTCAGCCTCCACAGTTCATTACATCAAACTTTATTTTATTTTTGATAATTTTATTTAAGTATAGTTGGTATACAGTATTATATTGTTTTCAAGTATACAACATAATGATTCAACAGTTATATACATCATCAAATGCTCATCCAAACTAATGTGTTTACTATCTGTCAACATAGAAAGATGTTGAAGAACTCTTGACTATATTCTCTATGCTGTACTTTTTAACTTTAAAATTGATTCATGTATATCACCTCCTTTGAGCTGCACATATAACTGCTTTGTAAAGTGGATAGGGCTGGCTTTGTTATTTACATTTTACATTAGGCTTACAGAAAAGGAAGGACTTGCTTATGGTCTATATTTAAAAATGGTCAGAGTCAAAGTAAAAATCAAGGTCTTGATTCCCTGTATGATGTTCCAGTTATTATCCTTGTGGTCTCCTTCAGGATATGACTCTGTGCTTCTCTCCTGGCTGTCCTGTTCCTCTGCTCCCAGGCTCTTTCTCACTTTGTTGTGAGGACAAAGCTGTGAATCTCCCATAGCAGCAAAAAAAAATCTCAACTTTCCTTCCAGAGTGTCGAGACTTTCCCAGTGCTTTCTGTCAGTATAGCTATGAAGACTGATAGGTGACTCACCCAGGAAATTGCTTGTAGCAGCAAATGATGGCACAGGAAGGTGCCAAGCCCATAAATGGGAGTTTAAGCTCCAATAAACTGCACATAATCTTGGAATCCATTAGCCACTCCCTGAATTCCACACTATCCTGATTGATAAGCCCTCCTCTTTCCAGGCCTCTCTGACTCCAAGGTTGTTAGGCCATTATATTCTCAGTAGAGCAGTCCACATGGCTCTGCTGAAGGATTCCCTCCTGTGAGCCACTAGCTCCCAGTTCTCCCTAGGACATTCTATCAGCTTTTTCTAAAAATAAAAGGAAGATACCCCTTGCCTTTGGAACTTGGTACAGAAGGAGGCACTGTTGTGTGGTAATGGGTGGAACAGGGATGGGGCACTCGGCTGTAGTACTTGGCTGGCCATTTAATCATTCATTTACCTATTGTGCAGGGATGGTGACCTGGTCCACCCACCAGGCCTCCTTTTCCCACTGCCCAGGCTGGTCTTTGGTGAGGCTTGGAGCCAATGTGTCTCTGACTTGTGCCAAAAGAAGGCACATGGTGATAAAGAGACTTACATGGCTAATTTCAAAGATAATTTTCCTAAAATTAAACCCCACTAGAGAGAAAAAGATGGCAGCATGAGTAGTGTTGTGGAAATCTCCTCCCAAAACCACATATATTTTGAAAACACAGCAAATACAACTATTCCTAAAAGAGTGACCAGAAGTAACAGTACACAAGCCAGTCTACATCTGGGAGAAGTCAACATCTCACAGGAAAGGGTAAAGTAAAAAGCCGCGACCTGGCAGGACCTGAGCACTCCCCCTACCCCAGCTCACCAGTGGGAGGAAAAGAATCAGAGCGGGGAGGGAGTAAAATCACAGAACTGCTAAATAACCAGCCCCAGAAATCTACCCTGGGAGCACAGACCCACATTTCATGGTGCTCTGGAGATTAGAGGGGCTGAAAACAAAAGTGTGAGACTAAGACTGCAAACAGATTCCCACAAGCGGCTGCCCTGGGACAAAAGAAAGACAAGCACTTTAGGGAACCTCTCAATGGTCAGAGGCCTGCTAAAGGGGCAAGGGTTTAGGAGAAGGAACAGGTAGACAAAATTGTCCTGGCACACTCAGCCCAGCAGGCTGGGAACTTTCAGGAGCTTCAAGCGCCCTATCCCCCTGTTTGGGAATGCAGCTGTGAGGCCCCTCACTGTGATAAGCAGCCTGCCACTCCTTCCTCCCTGCTGGCACCTACATGCAAACCAGCTGCACGTCCCCGCCATTGCTGCAGACCGAACAGAGGGCAACCCCGCCTACAGCAACTACACACCTTAATGCAGAGGCTGCTCCCTGCATGCGGTTAACCAGCGCAAATGCAGAGGCTGCTCCCTGAGCTCAGTTGACCGGCACAGGGTGTTGGCAGGGTCATTCTCCCTCTGAAGGCTCTAGGAGAGAATCCTTCCTTGTCTCTTCCAGCATCTGGTGTCTCCATGGACTCTTTAGCTTGTGGCTGCATAATGCTGATCTCTGCTCATTTTTACATGGACTTCTCCCTTCTGTCTCTCTGATTGTCTTCTCTTCTATGTCTTTTAAGGGACTTAGGGGCCCACCCTAATTTAGGATGATGCCATCTCAAGATCCCTAAGTTAACTGTATCTACAAAGACTCTTTTTACAAATAATGTCTCATTCAGTTTTTTAGTAGATATATACTTTGGGGTTTGCTATTTAACCCACTACAGACCCTTAACAGTGCCATGCACTTTACTGAGAGCTTTACTTGCATGATCCCATTTAATATCCATAATCTATGTTCTTAGGTTCAGTTCCTGCCTAACAAGTAGTATGTTGTCAGTGTGTGTGTGTGTGTGTGTGTGTATTGGAAGAAGACTTTGTGCTGTGTTTAATAATTTTTGTCTGACTAAATTCTGTATTAGATACATATACGTGTGGGAGAGAATGGGAGTACAGAGAAAGAAGTGACTAATTGCATGAGAAAGGCTTAACTGAGGAACTGAGCTGGTGGTAAGTTGGACCTCAATAAATAAGTAGAAGCATCTTTGGTGGAGAATTGGGCAAAGGACACACCTAGAGTTATGAAAACATGAGGGAATAGTAAGATTATTGGTTGAATGACAAAAATCCACCCAAACCCTAACACACTAGAACTGGCTTAGGTAAAATAAAAAATGTATTTCAAGGAGAAGAGTATGGCTATGCCTCAGAGGCATGTGTTCACCAGCAGCTTCTCTCTTGAATTCCATAATATTCTTCTTTGGAATACCTACTTTTTGTCACAAAGAGGATGGTCCTGTATAGTGCATTAAATCTTCATTGTCAGTGAAGAGCTGAGAGACATTCCATCTCTGACCCTAAATTATAAAATAATGCCAGGGAAGACCTTTGATTTCTCTATGTATAATTCAATGCCCACTTCTAGACCAATCACTGTGGCCAGAAAGGAAGGACTAGTATGAAAGTGGCAATGACCATACACACTATATAATTAAAATACATGTTTGTGGCGTAGAAATAAGGATGTCAAGGCAGATTAGTAGGAAGGAGTAAAGACAATAATAAGGGGAGGGCCCTATTTTGAGCACTCAAAACTTAGTGTCTAATGCAGATGATGAAGATCTATTTTAAGATGAAAGAGAAGGCGAAGGGCAGAACAGAGAGGTTTTGGAGGTAGTATATAATAGCAGTGTTTCTCAACCTTGATACTATTGACATGTAGGGTCAGATAATCTTTGTTGTAGAGTGGGGGCTATCCTATACATTGTGAGGTGTTCAACAGCATCCATGACATCTACCACTAGATGCCAATAGCAACTTCCCCCCAGTTGTGACAACCCAAAATGTTCCCGGATATTGACAAATGTCCCTTAGGGAGTAAAATTCCTCCCCTGTCCACCCCCCCATAGAGAACCACTGAACCAGAGGATTAATTAAGTGAATAATTGTTTCCTTAGGACTGTGGCTAAATTAGTCAAATGAAGAAGAATGAAGGCATGCATTTCTGAATTTTACCTCTATAATCAGATTGTGGAATATTTTAGTATCCCATTGAAACTCTAAATTTCTGCATAAGCATGCAGTAAACTCAAAGTTTTTGCCTCTACTCAATAATTGAGCTCAGCTACTTTTGCAGCCATTTTTGTAATTTGTCTCATATGTTTTTTGTGTTTTCCTTATTTCTTGCTTTTTTTCCATTGCCATGTTCTCTGAGGACCCTAGTGTCTGGTAGTAAAGTGTGTTTATGGTGAAGCTACTTAGATGTAAGGGCTTCTCAAAGGGGCCCAATAAAAACTCTGGTGGAAAATGATTTTTGAAAAATGATTTTAAATGTTTTAATTCAAGAGTTAATAATGTTTTAAAAAACATGGAACTATAAAGAAATGTGATATACTTTTAACCCTAAATTTTGTGTTATTAGACAAAAAGTGATGATCTTGTGAGGTTAAGGATAAGAAGGCTCTGGGTAGATCCCTGTTGGATAAGAATGAAAGAACAGAATGAGACATCAAAGACAGATAGAACTTCAGTATTGGAAGAGCCCTTGGAGTCTAATTTCTCATCTGATATTAAAATTCCTTTGTAGTACCCTGGACAAATTGTCATCCAGATATTGTTTCAGTGCTTTCAGTGACAAAGGTCATCATATTCTGATTGAGCCAAAATATGAATCATTATCATTTCTACTCATTGGCCCTCATTTTACCCTCTGAAGATATACTCAAAAGGCTAGTTCTTCTCTCAAGTTCCCAAGTAAGTGTTCTTTAAATAATAGGAAAAGAGCTACTGCTTACATTCAACCAATCACTACCCCATCTACCACTTTCCATCCCCAAATGTTCTCTTTTTTCAGGACAAAATGTCCTGTTTATTAAATTATTCCTTCTTTCACAAAGCTTCCAAAATCTTCATAGTCCTGATCATTCTTCTTTGACCATGCTTCAATTTGCAAAGATCCTTCTCAAATATAGGATCCAACAGTGTATGTAAATTGATATATTCTTGCTGTGATGGACATTGGCAAAATATATTAATAGACTGGATAATATATGTACCCTTTCACCCAGTAATTATGCATATAAGAATCTTGTCCAGGGAATAAGCAAAGACTTCAACATAAAGATATTCATTACTACATTATTTTAAAAAACAAAACCAAAAGTAATTATAAGTATTTAACAATAGAATGCTTAAAGAAATAATAGAGTAATATTATTATTATACTGCCATTAAAATATTTATGAAGAGTTTTTAATGATATGGGAACATGCTAGTGGTATGTTAAATAGGAAAACACAGGAGAAATTATATTTACAGTATAAATACAGGCATGTATCAATGTATGCATATAAAGAAAAAGAACTATAAGTAAAAATGCTTCATTGTTCCCAGTGGCTATTTTGGGGTTTTAGATCATTATTTTTGTCTCTATTGTCACCAATACTTTTGAAAATGTTCATGATTGGTATGTATTACTTTTATATTCACAAAAAAAATTAGTAATCCAGATATGTTTAGACATATATTAGCTGAGAGTAAGCACTCTGTGTGTACTGTTTGCAGCTGGATCCCTACTAACCAACACAGTGCTCAACACAGAGTAGATACTATTAAACATCAAATGTTTCACTGAATGAATGAAAATACCAGCTACACATAGAGTTCATGTAGGGCACTAAGTTCCTTAAAGCCTTTTTCATATGCCCTTATCTAAGACAGAGGGGCCACCAACAGTGACAGAGTTTCAGTAAATATCAAGGTCCCTGATGAGCAGTTGTGGAATTGTGGAACCTGGGACTTGACACTTCCTGAACACCTCCTTACATATCTTAAACACAAGGCCAGGTTAATCTTAGTGTAAGATTTTGACTTTAAACATCTCCAATAGATGAGACCTAAGCCTTGGCATTCAATCTAATAACCAAGCATTCAGTTGGGCAAGGTATCCGCTCTGAGCTGCATCTATAAAATGAGAGTAACAATAATACCCACCTCATGACTCATGAGGTTGTTGTGAGGATTAAATGATCTAATACAGTACCTGGCACATAAGTGCCGTGTAAGTGTTTACTAATATAATTATTATTTATTGAGTATCCACTTTGTGCCCACAATTGTGCTAATCTTTGAGAAGAGAGCAAAGCTTAAGCAGCAGAGACCCAGTCTGAAGGAAGGTTGGGTGGGAGACAGGACAGGTTGCTCCTCTCCTGTGGCTTCAACACAGATGGCTTGGGCATGATACTGAGAACTGGAAAGAACTTCACATTTATGTCTTCTTATGTCCTCCTTTCCTTAACCAACAGTTATATCCTGCCACATTCACCTATGCAGGCCAAAACTGGATCCCCAGAAAGGTATCACTGTTACCCAATCCTCTTACCACATCTACAGCTCCAATGCACTGTCAAAGTTAATGGAAAGATACACAGGTCACTCTATCTCTTACAACATCTGGATATGTGATCTTATGCTTTTAGATTAGGAAATAGGATACAGCTGCTCCAGGGGATCCCTTATTTGTATAAACCTTATTCCAGCTACATTCTCTTTCATATTATTTAATATATTTAGTATCTCTCATTAGGGTTTCCAAATTTTTATTTTAAATACTGAATGTATGTCAGCAGAAAAAGCCCAGATTAACCTCTGCTACTTTACTGTCTCAGTTGCATGAATGGTTGACCCATAAAATCAATGGCTTGGCAGTGTCTAGCAATAAACATTCAGCTTTTATAGGGTTATCCTTGCAAAACTATAAAATGATGGCACACATCATGTCAAATAATAGACAGATTAGAGGTTTATGTAACTGTTGCACTTGTACAGAGGTGGAGATGAGCCTCTAACTAAGGGAAGACCCCTTGCTCAGAGTATCCAGATGTGGCAGAACTAGCCACAGAATGGCATGATGCGTTTAAATCAATAGGAGGAAAGACTTATCAATTGAGAGGCTATTAAACTGGGAGGCACATTTTCTTGAGCAGGATTGTAAAATCATTTTCACTGAAAAACCTCAAAAACTAGGAAGATAACCCTTGACACTATAACAAGGTTTATGATATAGCTTACATAAAACATTATATAGTAGTTTTTAACCATGGGAGCTTCTAGGGTTTAAAAAATTTTTTTAAGTTAATGTACAGTATTATATTGCTTTCAAGTATACAACATAGCCATTTTAAAGTTATATACATTATTAAATTCTCACCCAAACTGACTTTATTGTCAACATAGAAAGATGTTACAAAACTGTTGACTATATTTTCTATGCTGTACTTTCATCCCCCTGAATAATATGTTATGAATGAGATTCCATGCATATCTTTCACCCACCTACCCCAACCCCTCCCCCATAGTAACAACTAGTCACTTCTCAGTGTCTATGAATCAATTGCTGTTATGTTCATTTTGTTTTATTTTGATTTTAGATTCCACATAGAAGTGAAACCATATGGCATTTGTTTTTCCCCACCTGGCTTATTTCATTTAGCATAATATCCTCTACGCCCTTCCATGTTGTCACAAATAGGAAGATTTATTTCTCTTTTATGGCTGAATAATATTCCACTGTGTATATGTACCACGTTTTCTTTACCCATTCATCTACTGATGGGCACTTCAGTTTGCTCCATATCATAGCTATTGTTAATAATGCAGCAAAAAACATAGGGGTTGTCTTGCCAATGGGATTCAGCCACAGGCAAGTTCACTATGGATTAAGTGAGGCCAAGGAATGACAATGGAACATTCTTGGGGTAAAAAGGTTTATTACCTGGCTTTGCTCTCCCAGGGATAGGTCAGGCACGATAATTACGTCTGCATCTCCTTCATCTCTGCCTCCACCCAGAGCACTGGGCTGAGTGCTTTATATGGTGACTCAGTCAATAATAGCTTATTTCCTATGAGTGTGGAAGCAGTAGCCCAGCAGTAGGTCACTTACATGAAGTAGTTTAGGTTCAAGTGAGGATCCTGGCCATAGGAATGTCAATTTTCCCTACAGAGGTGCATATAGCCTTCTGATTCAGAGATTTTGCTTTATTTGGGTAAATTACTAGAAGTGAAATATCTGGTTGTATTGTATTTCTATTTTTAGGTTTTTGAGGAACCTCCATAATGCTTTCCACAGTGAATGCACCAATTTACATTCACCCCAACAGTGTAGGAGGGTTCCCTTTTCTTCTCATCTTCAGCAACATTTGTTATTTCTTGTGTATTTCTTTGGAAACATGACTATTCTGGTCCTCTGCCAATTTTTTAATCTGGTTATTGTGTGTGTGTGTGTGTGTGTGTGTGTGTGTGTGTGTGTGTTGCATTGTATGAGTTCTTAATATATTTTGGATGTTAACCCCTTATAAGATATATCATTTATGAATATATTCTCCCATACTGTAGGTTCCTTTTTTTTTGTATTGATGGTATCCTTTGCTGTACAGAAGCTTCTCCATTTGATGTAGTCCACTTGTTTAGATTTGTTTTTGTTTCCCTTGTCTGGGGATACATGTCCAGAAAAAAAATTACCCATGCTATGTTTGAGACATGTTTGCCTATCTTTTCTTTTAATAATTGTATTGTTTCATGTCTTCTACTTAGGTATTTAATAATTTTGAGTTTACTTTTGTGTATGGAGCTATACAGTAATCCAATTTCACTTTCCTATATGTACCTGTCGAGTTTTATCAACACCACCTATTAAAGAGACTGTCTTTCCCCTTGTATATTCATGAATCCTTTATAATATATTAATGACCATATATCCATACATTTATTTCTCAGCTCTCTATTCTGTTCCATTAATTGATAGGTCTGTTCTTCTGTCAGTACCATACTCTTTTGATTACAATAGCTTTGTAGTAGAGCTTGAAGTTAAGGGGCATAATAACCCCAGATTTGTTCTTTCTCAAGATTTCTTTGATATTCAGGGTTTTTTGTGGTTCCCTATGAATTTTAGGATTATTTTCTCTAGTTTATTGTAAAATGCCATTGGTATTTTGATAGGCATTTCATTGAATCTGTAAATTTCTTTGGGAAAGATGGTAATTTTGACAGTATTACTTCTTCCTTTCCATGAGCATGGGATAGATTTCCATTTATTTGTGTCTTCTTTAATTTCTCTTATGAGTGTCTTATAGTTTTCAGAGTACAGTCTTTCACCTCCTTGGTTAGGTTTATTCCTATATATTTTACTCATTTTTGTGCAATTGTAAATGGAATTATTTTCTTGATTTATTTCTGCTAGTTCCTTGTTAGTATATAGGAATGCAACAGACTTCTGAATATTGATTTCATATATTGCAACTTTGCTGAATTCAGCTATTAGTTCTAATAGTATTTTGTGGATTCTTTAGGGTTTTCTACATACAGTATCATGCAAATTGCAAATAGTGAGTTTTATTTCTTCTTTACCTATTTGGATACCTTGTATTCCTTTTCCTTGTCTGATTGCTATGGCTAGAACTTCAAGTACTATGTTGATTAAAAGTAGTGAGAGGCATCCTTGTCTTGTTCCTGATCTTAGAGGAAAAGCTTTTAACTTTTCAACATTGACTTTGATGTTAGCTGTGGTTTGTCATTATTATAGCCTTTATTATACAGAGGTATGTTCCCTCTATAAACACTTTGTTGAGAGTTTTTACCATGAATGGATGTCAAATTTTGCAAAGTGCTTTTTTAGTATAACTACACTTACTGTGGTGAGCATTTGGTAATGTAAATAATTAGTGAGTCACCATGTTATACATTTAAAACCAGTATAATATTTTATATAAACTATACACTATATTCCAATTTTTAAAAATCTATTAAAATAGAACAAATATTCCTGATTATACTCACAATACCCTCTGAGAATAAGCAGGCCTATTACACCATCTAGCACTGGAGGTCAGAGAATCCAACCATCTCTTTGATGTGACAATCATATGCCCCTTCATTTTCAAGTTCTGAATACTGGGACCAAGAATGAACTCAAAGAAGAATAAAATGCTGAAATCTTGGAAAATTGGGACAGTACATGTTGATCTTGGATTTCATTTACCAGAGGAAATCTGGTGGCTCTCCTAATTTTACTTGCTTCAAACAAAGGAAAGGGAGTAGGACAAGGAAATTGTATGAAGGGGAGGTGGGATTTGTCTCCATATAGAGCCAGGAAGTTCTATGTAGGTATTGCTAGAGATAGTAATTCTAAGGACCACAGGTTCAAGAGCAGCATTGCTTCCAGCCAAACATTTATATTAGCTGTTCTTTCCATAGAATGTGGGTGTTTTGGAAGCTGAGAGAACCAGCTTTCTAGTTCTCCCACTCTAATCCAGAAATTCACATTGAATCTAGAGAATGTCTGAGCCATTTTAAAGTTTTATGTAAGAAGTTTCCTGTAAGAATCAGAAAAGGAAAGATATTGCTGATCTTGAGCTGCAAACTAAAGCTTATCAGGCCTTGGAGGGAGAATGTACAAAGAAGGAGTGGGAGAGAAAACCAAAGGTAGATGGCCAAGGAATAAGCAGTGGGCAACAGTTTATATTTACTAACCCCAGGAAAAAAAGCATCAGTAAAAGTTAAAAAAAAAAATGCCTTGGTTAGCCTATCTCCAAGCCCATCATGTTGATTTTCTTTTTTTTTGCTGCAAAACACCTGGCAGTGTAGTAAAGGACTGTCAATTTCCCTTTTGTAAAGGCCTATCAGTTGTTTCAAATTTTCTGTGACGTACCACTCAGAAACACCCAAACCACATCCCCATTGTTCTTAACATTTCAAGCTCTTCCAGCAGCAGTTAGAGGAAGAAATGTTGAAAAGCAGATTGGAAGTCTGCTCTGTCTGACACATAATAAAATGCTCTAACTAAACACATTCTTTCAAATATGTATTTATTGAACACCTACTATATGCCAGTCACTGGCTAGACTCCAGAGGTACAGTAAGGGAGAAACACTGACCAGATGTTCTTCTGTTACTGAGCTTCTCTTCTTTTTTTAATTTTGCTATCATTAACATACACTTACATGAGCAACATTGTGGTTACTAGATTACCCCCATTATCAAATCTCCACCACATACCCCATTACAGTCACTGTCCATCAGCGTAGTAAGATACTGTAGAATCACTACTTGTCTTCTCTGTGCTATACCGTCTTCCCCCTGCCCAACCCCCTACATTATGTGTGCTAATAGTAATGCCCCTTTTCCCCCCTTATCCCTCCCTTCCCACCCATCCTCAACAGTCCCTTTCCCTTTGGTAACTGTTAGTCCATTCTTGGGTTCTGTGAGTCTGCTGCTGTTTTGTTCCTTCAGTTTTTGCTTTGTTCTTATATTCTACAGATGAGTGAAATCACTTGATACTTGTCTTTCTCTGCTTGGCTTATTTCATTTAGCATAATACCCTCTAGCTCCATCCATGTTGCAAATGGTAGAATCTTTTTTCTTCTTATGCCTGAATAACATTCGATTGTGTATATGTACCACATCTTCTTTATCCATTCTTCTTCTGATGGACACCTATGTTGCTTCGATTTCTTGGCTATTGTAAACAATGCCACGATAAACATAGTGGTGCATGTGTCATTTTCAAAAATGGCTCCTGCATTATTATGGTAAAGTCCTGCTGGTGGAATTTCTGGGTCAAATGGTATTTCTATTTTTAGTTTTCTGAGGAGCCCCCATACTGCTTTCAACAATGGTTGAACTAATTTACATTCCCACCAGCAGTGTAGGAGGGTTCCCCTTTCTCCACATCCTCGCCAATATTGGTTGCTGTCTGTTTTTTGGATGGTTGGCCATCCTAAGTGGTGTGAAATGATATTTCATTGTGGTTTTAATTTGCAATTCCCTGATGATTAGCAATGCAGAGGATCTTTTCATGTGCCTGTTGGCCATCTGAGTTTCTTCTTTGGAGAAGTGTCTGTTCAGATCCTCTGCCCATTTTTTAATTGGATTATTTGGTTTTTGTTTGTTGAGTTGCATGAGCTCTTTGTATATTTTGGATGTCAACCCTTATCAGATATGTTATTTATGAATATATTCTCCCATACTCTAAGATGTCTTTTTGTTCTACTGATAGTGTCCTTTGCTGTACAGAAGCTTTTTAGCTAGATATAGTCCCACTTGTTCATTTTTGCTTTTGTTTCCCTTGTCAATGGAGATATGTTCATGAAGAAGTTGTTCATGTTTATATTCAAGTGAGTTTTGCCTATGTTTTCTTCTAAGAGTTTTATGGTTTCATGACTTACATTCAGGTCTTTGATCCACTTCGAGTTTACTTTTGTGTATGGAGTTAGGCAGTAATCCAGTTTCATTCTCTTACATGTAGCTGACCAGTTTTGTCAACACCAGTTGTTGAAGAGGCTGTCATTTCCCCATGTAGGTCCATGGCTTCTTTATTGTATATTAATTCACCATATATGCTTGGGTTACTATCTGGACTCTCTATTCTGTTCTACTGGTCTATGGGTCTGTTCTTGTGCCAGTACCAAATTGTCTTGATTACTGTGGCTTTGTAGTAGAGCTTGAAGTTGGGAAGTGAGATTTATTCTTCCTTCTCAGGATTGCTTTCGCTATTCAGGGTCTTTGTGGTTCCATATGAGTTTTAGAACTATTTGTTCCAGTTTGTTGAAGAATGCTGTTGGTGTTTTGATAGGGATTTCATTCAATCTGTATATTGCTTTAGTAAGGATGGTCATTTGGACAATATTACTTTTTCCTACCCAAGAGTATGGGATTAATTTCCATTTTTTAGAGTCCTGTTTAATTTCTCTTAAGAGAGTCTTGTAGTTTTCAGGGTATAGGTCTTTCACTTCCTTGGTTAGATTTATTCCTAGGTATTTTATTGTTTTTGATGCAATTGTGAATGTAATTGTTTTCCTGATTTCTTTTTCTGCTAGTTCATGGTTAGTGTATAGGAATGCAACAGATTTCTGTGTATTAATTTTGAATTCTGAAAATTTGCTGAATTCAGATATTAGATATAGTAGTTTTGGAGTGGATTCTTTAGGGTTTTTTATGTACAATATCATGTCATCTGCAAACAGTGACAGTTTAACTTCTTTCTTACTGATATTTCTTTGTGTTGTCTGATTGCCGTGGCTAGGACCTCCAGTACTATGTTGAACAGAAGTGGGGAGAGTGGGCATCCTTGTTTTGTTACCTATCTTAAAGGAAAGGCTTTCAGCTTCCCGCTGTTAAGTATAATATTGGCTATAGTTTTGTCATATATAGTCTTTATTATGTTGAGGTACTTGCCCTCTATACCCATTTTGTTGAGAGTGTTTATCATGAATGGGTGTTGAAGTGTCAAATGCCTTTTTGGCATCTATAGAGATGATCATGTGGTTTTTGTACTTCTTTTCATTGATGTGGAGGATGATGTTGATTGATTTTATAATATTGTGCAATACTTGCATCCCTGGAATAAATCCTACTTGATCATGATGGATGTTCTTTTAGATGTATTTTTTAATTCGGTTTGCTAATATTTTGTGGAGTATTTTTGCATCTATGTTCATCAGAGATTTTGTTTTGTTTTGGTTTGGTTTGGTTTGGTTTCTTAGCCTGCTTTTAATATTAGAGTGACACTGGCCTTATAGAATGAGATTGGAAAGTATTCCCTCTTTCTACATTTTGGAAAACTTCAAGGAGGATGGGTATTAGGTCTTCACTAAACATTTGATAAAATTCAGAAGTGAAGCCACCTGTTCCTGTGATTTTGTTCTTAGGTAGTTTTTTGATTGCCAATTCAATTTCATTGCTGGTAAATGGTCTGTTCAGATATTTTGTATCTTCCTGGGTCAGCCTTGGGAGGTTGTATTGTTATAGAAATTTGTCCATTTCTTCTAGGCTATCCAGTTTGTTAGCATATAATTTTTCATAATATTCTCTAATAATTATTTGTATTTCTGTGGTGTCCATAGTGATGTTTCCTTTCTCAGTTCTGATTTTATTTATGTCTTTAGACTTTTTTTCTAGAAAAGTGTGGCAGGGGGTTTATCTATTTTTTTTTATTTTCTCAAAGAACCACTTACTGCTTTCATTGTTTCTTTGAATTGTTTTATTATTTTCGATTTTTTTTACACTTTAATTTGTTATCATTAACCTACAATTACATGTGCAATATTATGGTGATTAAACTGCCCCCTTCATCAGGTCCCCCCACCAATCCTATTCCAGTCACTGTCCATCAGCGTAGTGAGATGAGAATCACTACTTGTCTTCTCTGAGTTACACAGCCCTCCCCATGCCCCCCTACATTACATCTGCTAATGGTAATGCCCCTTTTACTCTCTTATCCCCCCTTCCCACCCTTCTTCCTCAGTCCCATTCCCTTTGGTAACTATTAGTCCGTTCTTGGGTTCTGTGAGTCTGCTGCTCTTTTGTTCCTTCAGTTTTTTCTTTGTTCTTATACTCCACATATGAGTGAAATCATTTGATACTTGTCTTTTTTGGCTTGGCTTATTTCAGTAAGCATAATACCCTCTAGCTCCATCCATGTTGTTGCAAATGGTAGGATTTGTTTTCTTCTTATGGCTGAATAACATTCCATTGTGTATATGTACCACATCTTCTTAATCCATTCATCTACTGATGGACACTTACGTTGCTTCCATTTCTTGGCTATTGTAAAGAGCGCTGCAATAAACATAGGGGTGCATCTGTCTTTTTGAAACTGGACTTCTGCATTCTTAGGGTAAATTCCTAGGAGTGGGAATCCTGGGTCAAATGGTATTTCTATTTTGAGTTTTTTGAGGAACCTCCATACTGATTTCCACAATGGTTGAACTAATTTGCATTCCCGCCAGCAATGTAGGAGGGTTCCCTTTTCTCCACATCCTCGCAAACATTTGCTGTTGTTTGTGTTTTGGATGTTGGCCATCCTCACTTGTGTGAGGCGATATCTCATTGTGGTTTTAATCTGCATTTCTCCGATGATTAGCGATGTGGAGCATCTTTTCATGTGCCTGTAGGCCATCGGAATTTCTTCTTTGGAGAAGTGTCTATTCATGTCCTCTGCCCATTTCTTAATTGGATTATTTGCTTTTTGTTTGTTAAGGTGCGTGAGTTCTTTGTATATTTTGAATGTCAACACCTTATCAGATACATCAATTATGAATATATTTTCCCATATTGTAGGATGTCTTTTTGTTCTACTGATGGTGTCCTTTGCTGTACACAAGCTTTTCAACTTGATATGGTCGCATTTGCTCATTTTTGCTTTTGTTTCCCTTGCCCGGGGGGATATGTTCATGAAGAAGTCGTTCATGTTTATGTCCAAGAGATTTTTGCCTATGGTTTTTTCTAAGAGTTTTATGGTTTCATGACTTACATTCACGTCTTTGATCCACCTTGAGTTTACCTTTGTGTATGGGGTTAGACAGTAGTCCAGTTTCATTCTCTTACATTTAGCTGTCCAGTTTTTCCAACACCAGCTGCTGAAGAGGCTGTCATCTCCCCATTGTATATCGAAGGCTCCTTTATCAAATATTAATTGACTGTAGATGTTTGGGTTAATGTTTGGATTTTCAATTCTGTTCCACTGGTCTGTGGGTCTGTTTTTGCACCAGTACCAAATTGTCTTGATTACTGTGGCTTTGTAGTAGAGCTTGAAGTCAGGGAGCATAATTCCCCCTGTTTTATTCTTCCTTCTCAGGATTGCTTTAGCTATTCGGGGTCTTTTCGGGTTCCATATGAATTTTAGAATTATCTCTTCCAGTTCATTGAAGAAAGCTGTTTGTATTTTGATAGGGATTGCATGGAATCTGTAGATTGCTTTAGGTAGTATAGCCATTTTGACAATATTTATTCTTCCTAGCCAAGAGCATGGGATGCATTTCCATTTATTAGTGTCTTCCTTAATTTCTCCTAGGAGTGTTTTGTAGTTTTCAGAGTACAGGTATTTCACTTCCTTCATTAGGTTTATTCCTAGGTATTTTATTCTTCTTGATGAAATTGTGAATGGAATTGTTTTTCTGATTTCTCTTTCTGTTAGTTCATCATTAGTGTATAGGAAAGCAACAGACTTCTGTGTGTTAATTTTGTATCCTGCAACTTTTGTGAATTCAGATATTAGTTCTAGTAGTTTTGGAGTGGAGTATTCAGGGTTTTTATGTAGAGTATCATGTCATCTCCAAATGGTGACAATATGACTTCTTATTTACCAATCTGGATGCCTTGTATGTCTTTACTTTGTCTCATTGCTGTGGCAAGGACCTTGAGTACTATGTTGAATAACAGTGGAGAGAGAGTGGGCACCCCTGTCTTGTTCCCTATCTTAGATGAAAAGCTTTCAGCTTCTTGCTATTAAGTATGATGTTAACTGTGGGTTTGTCATATATAGCCTTTATGATGTTGAGGTACTTGCCATCTAAACCCATTTTGTTGAGAGTTTTAATCATGAATGGATGCTGAATTTTGTCAAATGCTTTTTCAGCATCTATCGAGATGATCATGTGGTTTTTTTTCCTTCTTTTTATTGATGTGATGGATGATGATGGATTTTTGAATGTTGTACCATCCTTGCATCCCTGGGATGAATCCCACTTGATCATGGGGTATGGTCCTCTTGATGTATTTTTGAATTCGGTTTGCTAATATTTTGTTGAGTATTTTTGCATCTACGTTCATCATTGATACTGGTCTGTAATTTTCTTTTTTAGTGAAGTCTTTGCCCGGTTTTGGTATTAGAGTTATGCTGGCTTCATAGAAACAGTTTGGAAATATTTCCTCCTCTTCTATGTTTTGGAAAACTTTAAGGAGAATGGGTGTTATTTCTTCTCTATATGTCTGGTAGAATTCAGAGGTGAATCCATCAGGTTCGGGGGTTTTGTTCTTGGGTAGTTTTTTTATTACCGATTCAATTTCGTTGCCGGTGATTGGTCTGCTTAGGTTTTCTGTTTCCTGCTTGGTCAGTCTTGGAAGGTTGTATTTTTCTAAGAAGTTGTACATTTCTTCTAGGTTTTACAGCTTGTTAGCATATAGATTCTCATAATATTCTCTTATAATTCTTTGTATTACTGTGGGGTCTGCAATTATTTTTCCTTTCTCATTTCTGATTCTGTTTATGTGTGTGGATTCTCTTTTTCTCTTAATGAGTCTGGCTAGGGGTTTGCTATTTTGTTTATTTTTTCAAAGAACCAGCTTTTGGTTTCTTGATTTTTTCTATTGTTTTATTCTTCTAAATTTTATTTATTTCTTCTCTCATCTTTATTATGTCTCTCCTTCTGATGACTTTGGACCTCACTTGTTCTTCTTTTTCCAATTTCAATAATTGTGTTCTTAGACTGTTCATTTGGGAATGTTCTTCCTTCTTTAAATAGTCCTGGATTGCAATATACTTTCCTCTTAGAACTGCCTTCGCTGCGTCCCACAGAAGTTGTGGCTTTGTGTTGTTGTTGTCATTAGTCTCCATATATTCTTTGATTTCTGTTTTTATTTGATTGTTAACTCATTGATTCATTAATAGAGTGTTGTTAAGTCTCCATGTATTTGTGAGCCTTTTTGATTTCTTTCTAAAATTTATTTCTAGTTTTATACCTTTGTGATCTGAGAAGTTCGTTGGTAGGATTTCAATATTTTAAATTTACTGATTCTCTTTTTGTGGCCTAGTATGTGGTCTATTCTGGAAAATGTTCCATGGGCACTTCAGAAGAATGTGTATCCTGCTGCTTTTGAGTGCAGAATTCTGTATATATCTGTTAGGTCCATCTGTTCTAGTGTGTTGTTCAGTGCCTCTTGTGTCTTTACTTATCCTCTGCCTGGTTGATCTATCCTTTGGAGTGAGTGGCGTGTTAAAGTCTCATAAAATAATTGCATTGCTGTCTATTTCCTCCTTCACTTCTGTTAGTATTTGTTTCACATATGCTGACGCTCCTGTGTTGGGTGCATATATATTTATAATGATTATATCTTCTTGTTGGACTGACCCCTTTATCATTATGTAATGTCCTTCTTTATCTCTTGCTACTTTCTTCGTTTTAAAGTCTATTTTGTCTGATACAAGTACTGCAACACCTGCTTTTTTCTCTTTGTTGTTTGCATGAAATATCTTTTTCCATCCCTTCACTTTTAGTCTGTGTATATCTCTGGGTTTGAGGTGAGTCTCTTGTAAGCAGCATATAGATGGGTCTTGCTCTTTTATGCACTCTGTTACTCTGTGTCTTTTGATTGGTGCATTCAGTCCGTTTACATTTAGGGTGATTATTGGTAAATATTTACTTATTGCCATTGCTGGCTTTAGATTCGTGGTTACCAAAGGTTCAGGCATTGCTTCTTTACTATCTAAGAATCTAACTTAACTTTCTTGTTAAGTTATTGTGAATGCCGTCTGATGTTTCTTTATCTCTCCCTTCCTATTCTTCCTCCTCCATTCTTTATATATTAGTTGTTTTATTCTTTGCCTTTAGTTAGTATTTGGATGGTCTGCTTTCTTTGCTATGATTTTATTTTCTCTGGTGACATCTTTTAGCCTTAGGGGTGCTTCCCTCTGGAGCAGTCCGTTTAAGATATCCTGTAGTGGTGGTTTATGAGAGGCAAACTTCCTCAACTTCCATTTGTCTTGAAATTGTTTAATCCCTCCGTCATATTTAAATGATAATCGTGCTGGATACAGTTTTCTTGGTTCGAGGCCCTTCTGTTTCATTACGTTAAATATATCATGCCATTCTCTTCTGGCCTTTAAGGTTTCTGTTGAGAAGTCTGATGACAGTCTGCTGGGTTTTCCTTTGTAGGTGATATTTTTTCTCTCTCTAGCTGCCTTTAATACTCTGTCTTTATCTTTGATCTTTGCCATCTTAATTATTATGTGTCTTGATGTTTTCTTCTTTGGGTCCCTTGTGTTGGGAGATCTGTTGGCTTCCATGGACTGCGAGACTATTTCCTTCCCCAGGGTGGGAAAGTTTTTAGCAATTATTTCTTCAAAGACACTTTCTATCCCTTTTTCTCTCTCTTCTTCCTCTGGTACTCCTATAATGTAAATATTGCTCCGTTTGGATTGGTCACACAGTTCTCTTAATATTCTTTCATTCTTAGAGATCCTTTTATCTCTCTCTGCCTCAGCTTCTTTGTATTCCTGTTCTCTGTTTTGTGTTTCATTGAGAATGTCTTGTACCTCATCCAGTCTGCTGTTAAGCCTGTCGATGGCTTGTCTCATTTCTGCATAGTCTTTCCTCATTTTCTCCCTCAGCTCTTGCACATTTTTCTGTAGATCCGTCAGCATGACTATGACTTTTATTCTGAATTATTTTTCAGGAAGACTGTGCATGTCAATTCCTTCTGGTTCTCTCTCAAGGGGTGTGTGTATCTGAAGCTTTGTCTGTAATATATTCCTCTGTCTTCTCATGGCTATAGAATTGGTTGTTGGTAGTTGTCACATATGTCAGCTGGGCTCTTTATGACTTTAAAAGGAAAGAAGAAAGAAGAGAAAAAATATATTAAAAAAATATAAATAAATAAATAAATAAATACTAATAATAAAAAAGAGAGAGAGAGAAAGAAAGAAAAGAAAGGAAAGAAAAAGCAGCAACACCTAAAAAAAAAAAAACCCACCCACCAGGAGTGGTTTCTGTGTGAATGCTGTAGGTGGCACTGTTGCTCCACTATTCCAGAACCGTGGCCGGGCCACTCTTCAAGGCCCTTTAAAGCTGTTGCTGGGGTGAGAATGAATGGGAGGCTCTTGAGCTCTGTGGGAGTCATAAATATGGTTACCCTTTCCCAGTCTCCTGCTAAGGGGTCCGAAGCTTCCCAGGACTCTCAGCCTGCTGGGCTGAGTGTGCCACAGCGATGCAGTTCTCTGCTGGACTCCTGTCTCTCTATGACCACTGAAAAACAAAGCATGTGCTTTTCTCCTTTTTTTAATCTTGTCTTTTCTCTCTCCCTGAGCCAGCCGCGAGCAAGCATGCATGTTCCCGCTGAGACCCAGTGCCCTCCGTCTCTCCAATCTCCTCCACACTGCGCTTTGTGTGTCCATGTTCCCGGGGCTAATCGCCGGGGCTGGTTATCTCCTGGGCCTGCACTTCCACTCCCATCGGCTCTGAATCTTCTCCTCCCGCCGGTGCTCTGGGGTGGGGGAGTGCTCGGGTTCTGCTGGGTCGCGGTTCTGTTTCTTACATACCTCGCCAGCTGCCGAGTCCTCTCAGGTGTGGCTGCATGGTTTGTGCTTTCTTGTGTGTTCTGGTCTTTCTTTTAGGAATAGTTGTATTTGCTGTGTTTTCGTGGATAAATATAATTTTGGGAGGAAAATTCTGCTGCTCCGTTCATGCCGCCATCTTCCCAGAACTCCTCTATTATTCTCTATTTTATTTACTTATGTGCTAATCTTTATTACGTTCCTCCTTCTACTGACTTTGGGACTCAATTTTTCTTCTTTTTCTAGTTTCATTAATTGTGAGTTTAGACTGCTCATATGGGATTGCTCTTCTTTCCTGAGGTAGGCCTTATTGCAATATACTTCCCTCTTAGCAGAGCAATTATTGCTTCATACAGATTTTGCAGTGTTGAATTATTGTTGTCATTTGTGTTCATATATTGCTTCATTTCTGTTTTTATTTTGTCACTGATCCATTGGTTATTTAGGAGCATGTTGTTAAGCCTCCATGTGTTTGTGGGCTTTTTCATTTTCTTTGTGTAATTTATTTCTTGTTTCATACCTTTGTGGTCGGAGAAGCTTGTTGGTACAATTTCAACCTTTTTTAAATTTACTGAGGCTCTTTTTGTGGCCTATTATGTGATCTATTCTTGAAAATGTTCCATGTGTACTTGAGGATAATGTATATCCTGATACTTTTGGGTGGAGATTTCTGAAGATGTCTGTTAGGTGCATCTGTTCTAATGTGTTGTTTAATGCCTCTGTGTCCTTACTTATTTTCCCTCTGGTTGATCTTTCCTTTGGAGTGAGTGGAGTGTTAAGGTTTCCTAGAGTGAATGCATTTCATTCTATTACCCCTTTTAGTTCTGTTAGTATTTGTTTCATATATGTAGGTGCTCCTGTGTTGGTTGCATAGATATTTGTAATGATTTATTTATAATGGTTATATCTTCTTGTTGGACCTACCCCTTTATCATTATGTAATATCCTTCTTTGTCTCTTGTGACTTTCTTTGTTTTGAAGTCTATTTTGTCTGATACAAGTACTGCACCTCCTGATTTTTTCTTCCTATTAGTTACATGAAATACCTTTTTCCATCCCTTCACTTTCAGTCTGTGTATGTCTTTGGATTTGAAGTGAGTCTCTTGTAGGCAGCATATAGATCTTGTTTCTTTATCCACTCAGTGACTATGTCTTTTGATTGGTGCGTTCACAGCATTTACATTTAGGGTGATTATCGATAGGTATGTACTTATTGCCATTGCAGGCTTTAGATTCATGGTTACCAAAGGTTGAAGGATAACTTGCTTACTATCTAAGAGTCTAACTTAACTCAGTATGCTATTACAAACAAAATCTAGAGGTTTTTTTTTCTCCTCCTTTTTCTTCCTCCTCTATTATTTATATATTAGGTATCATATTCTCTACTCTTTGTGATGCCTTGACTGACTTTGGGGGTAGTTGATTTAATTTTTAAGTTGCTTAGTGATTAATTGTTCTACTTTCTTTACTGTGGTTTCATTATCTCTCATGACAGATATTTGGCCTTAGGAACACTTCCATGTATATCAGTCCCTCCAAAATACACTGTAGTGATGGTTTGTGGGAGGTAAATTCTCTCAGCTTTTGCTTATCTAGAAATTGTTTAAGCCCTCCTTCAAATTTAAGTGATAATCTTGCCTTGTAGAGTGTTTTTGGTGTGAAGCCCTTCTGTTTCAGTGCATTGAATATGTCATGCCACTCCTTCTAGCCTGTAAAGTTTCTGCTGAGAAGTCTGATGATAGTCTGATTGGCTTTCCTTTGTATGTGATCTTTTTTCTCTCTCTGGATGCTTTTAATAGTCTGTCTTTATCCTTGATCTTTGCCATTTTAATTATTACATGTCTTGGTGTTGTCTTCCTTGGGTCCCTTGTGTTGGGAGATCTGTGCATCTCCCTGGCCTGAGAGACTATCCTCTTCCCCAGATTGGAGAAGTTTTCAGCAATTCTCCCCTTTTTCTCTCTTCTTCTTCTTCTCATAACCTTATAATACCAATATTGTTCTGTTTGGTGTGGTCACACCGTTCTCTCAATATCCTTTCAATCCTAGAGATCCTTTTTTCTTTCTGGGCCTCAGGTTCTTTGTATTCCTCTTCTCTAATTTCTATTTCATTTGTTGTCTCCACCACCATATCTAGTCTGCTTTATTATCCCTCCAGTGTATTCTGTAACGATTGGATGTCTGTCCTGAATTTGTTCCTGAGTTCTTGAATATTTTTTTGTACCTCCATAAGCGTGTTTATGATTTTCATTTTGAAATCTCTTTCAGGAAGATTGATGAGTTCAGTTTCACTTGACCCTTTCTCTGGTCTTTGTGGGATTTTGGTTTGAACCGGGTTCCTTTGACGTTTCATATTCGTATGTGGTGCCCTCTAGTGCCCAGAAGCTCTACCCTCTGGAGTTGTTCATCCCCTCTAGCAATGGGGGTCACACGGAAGTGGTGCTGGTGCCTGGGGGGAGGAAAGAGCTGTTTCCTGCTTCCCTGCTGCTATGTCTGTCTCAACTGCTGGAACCAGTTGGCCAAACACACAGGTGTAAATCTCTATGCTTTGTGTTTGTAGCTGTCACAGACAGGGCTTCCCTCTGGCTGGCCTGATGCCAGGGTATGGCCTGCCAGTTTGCGAGCTAGGTGCAGGCTGTCTGGGAGGAAGGCACAGTAGGCTGTGTGTCACAGCTGGGGGCCTTAGGGCTGCTTAGCCAGCCAGGGGTATGGAGCACCTGAAGCTCCTGAAAGTTCCCAACCTGCTGGGAAGAGTGAGCTTGGACAATTTTGCCTACCTGTCCTTTCTCCTGAGCTGTAATCTCTGTGCAATCCTTGCCCCTTGAGCAGCTCTCTTCCTGTTAGGAAGTTTCTCAGACTGCCAGCTTTCTTTTGTCCCAGAGCAACCTGATGTGGATCCCTGTTTTCCACATGTGGCTGAAATCTCAGTCTCTCCAGGTATTCCATCTGTCTTAGCTTTCCAACCCTACTAATCACCAGAGCACCATGCAATATAAGTTCATGCTCCCAGAGCAGATCTCCAGGGCTAGGTGTTCAGCAGGCCCAGGGTTCTACTCCCTCCATGCTCCATTTTTCTTCCTCCTGCTGGTGAGTTGAGGTGGGGGAAGACCTTGGGTCCCTCTGAGTCATGGCTTTGGTATGTTACCCTGTTCCAAGAGGTCTGTTCTTTTCCCCTATGTGTATGCTGTCAGGTGCAGCCTTCTTTCCTGTTGCTCTTTCTGGATTAGTTGTATTGATTATATTTTCATATTATATGTGGTTTTGGTAGGAGGCCTCTCTGTCTTACCTCTCACACTGCCATTTTAATTTCTCTTTCAAGTCCAACCATATTTTTTTATTTCTTGCTATTTTTCTTATTTTTGTTGATAAGGAAACCATAACATTTATCCGACAGTTTTCTACTCTCTCTATATTTTATAACTGCACCCACGAGTCATTTAACATGCTACTCTGTCTCTCATATTTCCTGGAAATTGTTTATTAGATTTAGAGTCTTAGCCAGATTTATGTTAATTTTTGTGTCAAGGCTCCTTTATGTGTATTATCCATCAAGAGATACACAAAGGATGTTGTCTCTTTACTGATGTTAGAGCCATTGATGATCATTCCTTAGAATAGATCAAGTAATTTTTAAGGGTGGTATAATTACACTATTCCAACGTTGTTATTATTTATTTGTATATTAGTTGAAATATTTCTTCAAGAAGAACTTTACCTCATGAACTATTTGGCTACCCTGAAGAATAACCCATAAATGAAAGGAAGGATAAATTCTTGATTCTTTTCCTTTATTTTTTAGTTTACAGAATAGTAAGTTCTTACCTAGCAATCACCCTCCAGTCATAACCAAATAACGTTTTAAATTATCATTGTGAATTCATAGATATAAACATATTTGATATCTTTTAAATCTATGGTGGTTATTATCTCTATTGCCATTGAAGTTGTCTGATATTTGGGACATCCTTATGTTAGCCACTGAACACTTATGGCATGGCCCACCAGATTTTGATAACTTTCATACTTCTGATATGACAGTGTTCCAGTCTCAATTTATATATTTCCTGCCTCAAATCTGGAATTAGCCAAAGTTTTCTCATCGTAAAATGAGCATAAAAAGGAGTTCATGTGTGTTAGCCACTTAGAACAGTGTCTTGCATGAGTATTACATAAATGTAAAATATTAATATTACTATTATGGATATGGTTTTCAAACATGAAGTACGTTTTATTATTGAGGTATAATTGACATATAGCACTATATTGCTTTCAGGTGTACAGCATAATGTTTCCAAATTTGTGTATATTCAAAATAATCAATAAAATAAGATAGTTAACATCTGTCACCATATAGTTACCACAAGCTTTTTTTATGATGAAAACTTTTAATATTTATCCTCAGCGACTTTCAAATACACAATACAGTATTATTAATTATAGTCACCATGCTGTACATTACATCTGCATGACTTATTTATTTTATAAACAGAAGTTTGTACTTTTGGACCTTCTTAACCCATATCACCCACCCTGAACCCTCCCAGAAACCACCAATCTATTCTATGATATATGAGATTTTTTTAAATTCCACATATAAGTAAGATTATATGATATTTGTCTTTTTCTGACTTACTTCACTTAACATGCCTTCAAGGACCCCATGTTCTTTTAAATTGCAATATTTTATTCTATTTTTTGGCTGAATGGTATATATATACCCACATGTCCTTTATCCATTCACCCACTGATAGACAGAAAGGTTGTTTCCATATCTTGGGTATTTAAAATAATGCTACAGTGAACGTGGGGGTACATATATCTTTTTGAATTGTTTATGTTTCATTCACATAAACACACAGAAGTGGAATTGTTGGATAATATGGTACTTCAATTTTTAATTTTTTGATGAACATCCATAATGTTTTTCATACTGACTGCACCAATTTACATTCCAATCAGCAGTGCACAAGTGTTACCTTTTCTCCCCATCCTCACTAAAACTTACTTCTTGTATTTTTGATAATAGCCATTCTAAAAGGTATGACATCTGTTTTCTTATTAATGTATCATTGATATACACTCTTTGAAGATTACACATGAAAAATATTCTGATTACTACATTCACTATATTATCAAGTCTCCACCACTTACCCAAATAAAGTAATTGTCCATCAGCATAGTAAGATGCTATAGAGTCACTACTTGTCTTCTCTGTGCTATACTCCCTTCTCCGTGACACCCAAATATTATGTGTGCTAATCATAATGCCACTTAATAACCTTATCTCTCCCTTACCACTCACCCTTCCCAGTCCCTTTCACTTTGGTAACTGTTAGTCCATTCTTGGGTTCTGTGAGTCTGCCACTGTTTTCTTCCTTCAGTTTTTGCTTTGTTATTATACTCCATGGATGAGTGCAATCATTTGGTACACATCTTTCTCCACCTGTCTTATTTAACTGAGCATTACACCCTCTAGCTACATCCATGTTGTTGCAAATGGTAGGATTTATTTTCTTCTTATGGCTGAATAATATTCAATTGTACATATGTACCACCTCTTCTTTATCCATTCATCTACTGATGGACACTTAGGTTGCTTCCATTTCCTGGCTATTGTAAGTAGTGCTATGATAAACAAAGGGGTGCACATGTCTTTTTGTATCTGGGATCCTGTATTCTTAGGGTGAATTCCTAGGAGTGGAATTCCCGGGTCAAACGGTATTTTTATTTTTAATTTTTTGAGGAACCACCATACTGCTTTCCACAATGATTTAACTAATGTACATTCCCACCAGCAGTGTAGGAGGGTTCCCCTTTCTCCACAACCTTGCCAGCATTTGTTGTTGTTTGTCTTTTGGATGTTGGCCATCCTAACTGGTGTGAGGTGATATCTCATGCAGTTTTAATTTGCATTTCTCTGATAATCAGCGATGTGGAGCATGTTTGAGCATCTTTTCATGTGCCTGTTGGCCATCTGGATTTCTCCTTTGGAGAACTGTCTGTTCATATCCTCCATCCATTTTTTAATCGGGTTATTTGTTTTTTAGTTGTTGAGGAATGTGAGCTCTTTATATATTCTGGATATTAAGCCCTTATTGGATATGTCATTCATGAATATATTCTCCCATACTGTAGGATGCCTTTTAGTTCTACGGATGGTGTCATTTGCTGTACAGAAGCTTTTTAGTTTGATGTAGTCCCATTTGTTCAGTTTTGCATTTGTTTCCCTTGCTTGAGGTGATGAGTTCAGGGAACAGTCGCTCATGTTTATATTCAAGAGAAATTTGCCTGTGTTTTCTTCTAAGAGTTTTATGGTTTCATGACTTACATTCAGGTGTTTGATCCATTTTGAGTTTAGTTTTGTGTATGAAATTAGACAATAATCCAGTTTCATTCTCTTACATGTAGCTGTTCAGTTTTGCCAACACCAGTTGTTGAAGAGGCTGCCATTTCCCCACTGTATATCCATGGCTCCTTTATTGTATATTAATTGACCATATATGCTTCGGTTTATATCTGGGCACTCTATTCTGATCCATTGATCTATGGGTCTGTTTCTTGTGCCAGTCCCAAACTCTTGATTTCTCTAGCTTTGTATTAGAGCTTGAAGTTAGGGAGTGTAATTCCCCCAGCTTTATTCTTCCTTCTCAGGATTGTTTTGGCTATTCAGGGTCTTTTGTCATTCTATATGAATTTTAGAACTATTTGCTCTAGTTCATTGAAGAATACTGTTGGTATTTTGATAGGGATTTCAATGAATCTGTAGATTGCTTTAGGCAGATGACCATTTTGACATTAGGTCTTCCTATCCATGAGCATGGGATGTATTTCCATTTATTGGTGTCTTCTTTAATTTCTGTCATGAGTGTCTTGTCGTTTTCAGGATATAGGTCTTTCACCTCTTTGGTTAGATTTATTCCTAGGTATTTTCATACCATTATTTTTGATGCAATTGGGAATGGAATTGTTTTCATGATTTCTCTTTCTGCTAGTTCATCATTAGCGTATAGGAATGCAACAGATTTCTGTGTATTAATTTTGTATCCTGTAACTTTGCTGAACACAGATATTAGATCTAGTTGTTTTGTAGTGGATTCTTTAGGTTTTTTTATGTACAATATCATGTCATCTGCAAATAGTGACAGTTTAACTTATTTACCAATTTGCATGCCTGTTATTTCTTTGTGTTGTCTATTGCCATGGCTAGGACCTCAAGAACTATGTTGAATAAGAGTGTGCATCCTTGTCTTATTACTGATCTTGAAGGAAAAGCTTTCAGCTTCTCGCTAAATATAGTGTTGGCTGTGGGTTTGTCAAAAATGGCTTTTATTATGTTTAGGTACTTGCCCTCTAAACCTATTTTCTTGAGAGGTTTTAACATGAGTGGATGTTGAGTTTTGTTGAATTCTCTTTTGGCACCTATGGAAATGATCGTATGATTTTTGTCTTTCTTTTTTTGATGTGGCATATGATGTTGATGGATTTTCAAATATTTTACTGCCCTTGCAACCATTCTAAATGGAATGCCATTTATAACATTGTACCATCCTTGTATCCTTGGATCAATCCCTACTTCATCATGATGGATGATCTTTTTGATGTATTTTTGAATTCAGTTTGCTAATATTTGTTGAGTATTTTGCATCTATGTTCATCAGGGATATTGGTCTGTAATTTTCTTTTTTTGTGTTGTCTTTGCCTGGTTTTGGTATTAGAGTAATTCTTGCCTCATAGAATAAGTTTGGAAGTATTCTCTCCTCTTCTACTTTTTGGAAAACTTTAAGGAGGATGGGTATAAATTCCTCACTAAATGTTTGATAAAATTCATAGGTTAAGCCATCTATTCCACGGGTTTTGTTCTTAGGTTGTTTTGTGATTACCAATTCAATTTCATTGCTGGTAATTTGTCTGTTCAGATTTTCTGTTTCTTCCTGTGTCAGCATTGGAAGGTTGTATTTTTCTAGGAAGTTGTCCATTTCTTCTAGGTTACCCAATTTGTTAGCATGTAATTTTTCATACTATTCTCTAATAATGTTTTATATTTCTGAGGTGTCCACAGTGATTTTTCCTTTCTCTTTTTGCATCTTTTTATGTGTGTGTAGACTCTCTTTTTTTCCTGAGAAGTCTTTCTAGGGGTTTATTTCTCTCAAAGAACGAAGTCCTTGTTTCACCAATTATTTCTGTTGTTTTATACTTCTCATTTCACTTATTTCTGTTTGATCTTTATTATGTCCCTCCTTCTACTGGCTTTGGGCCTCATTTGTTCTTCTTTTTTTTATTTCATTAATTGTAATTTTACACTGTTCATATGGTATTCTTCTTTTCTGAGGTAAGCCTGTATTACAATATACTTCCCTCTTAGCACAGCCCTTACTGTTTCATGCATATTCTGCAGTTTTGAGTTATTGTTTTCATTTTTCTCCATATATTGCTTGATCTCTTACATGGTCATTGATCCATTGATTATTTAGGAGCATGTTGTTAAGCCTCCATGTGTTTGTGGCCATTTTTGTTTTCTTTGAATAATTTATTTCTAGTTTCATAACTTTGTGGTCTGAGAAGCTGGTTGTTACAATGTAAATCCTTCTGACTTTACTGAGGCTATTTTTGTGGCCTATTATATGATCTATTCTTTAAAGTGTTCCATGCGCACTTGAGAAGAATGTGTATTCTGCTGCTTTTGGGTGGAGACTTCTTAAGATGTCCATTAGGTCCATCTGTTCTAATGTGTTGTTCAATGCCTCTGTCTCCTTACTTGTTTTCTCTCTGGTTGATCTGTCCTCTGGAGTGAGTGGAGTGTTGAAGTCTCCTAGAGTGAATGCACTGCATTCTATTTCCCCCTTTAATTCTGTTACTATTTGTTTCATATATGTAGGTGTTCCTATATTGGGTGCATATATATCCTCTTGCTGGATTGACACCTTTATCATTATGTAATGCCCTTCTTTGTCTCTTGTGACTTTCTTTGTTTTGAATTCTATTTTGCCTGATACAAGTACTGCAACTCCTGTTTTTTTCTCCCTATTAGTTACATGAAATACCATTTTCCATACCTTCACTTTTAGTCTATGGGTTTGAAGTGAGTCTCTTGTGGGCATCATATAGGTGGGTCTTGTTTTCTCATCCATTCAGTGACTCTGTGTCTTTTGATTGGTACATTCAGTCCATTTATATTTAGGGTGATTATTGATAGATATGTACTTATTGTCATTGCAGGCTTTAGATTAGTGGTTACCAAAGGTTTAAGTGTAGCTCCTTTACTATCTAACATATGCTATTACAAACACAGTCTAAAGATTCCTTTTTTTCCTCCTTTTTCTTCCTCCTCCAGTCTTTATATTAGGCATCATATTATGTACTCTCTGTGTATCCCTTGACTGACTTTGGAGTGGTTGATTTAATTTTTAATTTGCTTAGTAATTAATTGGTATACTTCCTTTGCTGTGGTTTTATTTTCTCTGATGACAGCTATTTAGATTTAGGAACACTTCCATCTATACCAGTCCCTCCCACTTACACTGTAGAGACAGTTTTTGGGAGGTAAATTCTCTTTGGCTTATCTGGAAATTTTTTAATCCCTCCTTCAAATTTAAATGATAAAGTTGCTTTGATACTTCTATTTCATTGCATTAAATATTTCATGCCACTTCCTTTTGGCCTGTAAGCTTTCTGTTGAGAAGTCTGATGATAGCCTCATGCATTTTCCTTTGTATGTGATCTTTTTTCTCTCTCTGGCTGCTTTTAATACTCTGTCCTTACACTTGATATTTGACATTTTAATTATTATATGTTGGTGTTGTCTTCCCTGGATCCCTTTTGTTGGGAGATCTGCGTTCCTCCATGTCCTGAAAGACTATCGCGTCCCCCAGATTGGAGAAGTTTTCAGATATTACCTCCTCAAAGACAATTTCTATCCATTTTTCTCTCTCTTCTTCTGGTCACCCTATAATGTAAGTATTGTTCCATTTGGATTGGTCAGACAGTTCTATTCATATTATTTCATTCATAGAGATTCCTTTCTTCTCTCTGTGCCTCAGCTTCTTTGTGTTCTATTTCATTTACCATCTCTTCTACTTCATCTAATCTGCTTTTAAATCCCTCTATTCTATGTTTCATTTTGGATACTCTATTTTTCCAAAGTTTCTATCTCTTTCTTGAATGCCTCCCTGACATCTTGAATATTTTTCTGTATCTCCGTGAAGATGTTTATGATTTTTATTTTGAAATCTTGATCAGGAAGATTGGTGATTTCTGTTTCACGTGGCCCTCTTTCTGCTGTTTGTGGGATTTTAATTTGTACCAGGTTCTTTTGACATTTCATATTTGTAATAATAAGTTGTTGTTGGTGCCCAAAAGCTCTACTCTCTGGAGCTGATCAGCCTCTGTAGCTATGGTGGGGGTTGCACGTGAGTGGTGCTGGTGCCTGCTGTGAGGAAAGAGCTCTTTACTGCTTCCCAGCTGCAGTGCCTTCCTCCATGTCTGGGGCTAATGGTCCAAGAACGCAGGCAGGTACCTCTGTGCTATGCTCTTGTAGTTGCCATAAGCGGGGCCGCCCTCTGACTGGCCTGGCACAATGGCAGGTACAGGAGGTTTGCAAGGAGTATAAGGGTGAATATCATGGTGGGGGGCATTGTAGCTGCATTGCCAGTCAGGGGTATGGAGTGCCTGTAGCTCCTGAAATTTCCCAACTTGCTGGGCTGAGTGTGCTGGGACAATTCTATCTACCTGTCTTTTCTAATTAGCAGCAAGCTCTGTGCAATCCTTTTTCTTTCAGCAGCCATCTCGCTGTTGGGTAGTCTCTCAGAATGACCACCTTTCTTTTGGTCCAGATCAGCCAGTTGTTGGTATCTGTTCTCCACAAGTGGCTGGAATCTCAGTCTCTCCAAGTATTCTGCCTGTCTTAGCTTTCCAACCACACCAATTTCCAGAGCATCATGTAATGTAGGTTCATGCTCCCAGAGCAGATCTCCAAGGCTGGGTGTTCATTGGTCCTAGGCCCCCTCCCCACTCCATTTCTCTTCTTCACTCCAGTGAGTTGTGGTGGGGGAAGGGCTTGGGTCCTGCCAGATCATGACTTTAGTACTTTATTCTTTTCCATGAGGTCTGCTCTTTTCCCCAGATGTAGGCAGTCTGTGGCAGCCTTCTTTCTTGTTTCTCTTTCAGGATTAGTTGTATTTGCTATATTTCATATTATATGTGGTTTTGAGAGGAGTTTTCTGTCTCACCTCTCATGCTGCCATCTTTAAGCCAATCTTCTCACTGTGTTTTTTATTGCTTTTCATTAGTATCATCTAACAGAGTCATCAAATTCTTGTTGAGCATATTAATGAAAAGCAAAATAATAGGTAATTTTTTCCAAGGTCACAGAATTTACAAGTGACAAAACCAGGATTAGGAAAATAACTTATTACCCAGATTTTTTTATTTCCCCAATTTGATTTTAGTTTATTTTTTATTGAGATATAATTGACATGTAACAGTTATGCATTTCAGGCATATGACAATGATTCAATATGTCTATATACTGTGAAATAATCACAACAAGATATCCAGTTATTATCTGTTACCATACAAAGTTACAGATTATCTTCCCTTGTAGTGATGTTAGGATTTACTGTCAGCCACATTCAAGTATGCACTACAATATTATTGACTATAGTCACTGTGCTTTACATTATAACCCCATGAGTTATTTGTTTTGTAATTGGAAGTTTGTACCTCTTGAACCCCTTTATCCACTGCTGAGCTCCTCCTCCTCTAGAAACCACTGTTCTATCCACTGTGTATGTGAGTTTGTTTTGTTTTGTTTGTATATTTTCATTTTGGATTCCACATATAAGTGAAATTGTGCATTATTTGTCTTTCACTCTCAGTCTTGTTTCACTTAGTGTAATGTCCTCAAGGTATTTCCTTGTCACAAATGGCAAGGTACATTTTTTTTTAAATGACTGAGTTGTCTATTCTTTAGCCACTCATCCATTGATGGACATTTAATTTCTTCCCATACCTTGGCTGCAATAATGCTGCAATGAACATATGGGTACAGAAAACTTTCTAATTAGTGTTTCCATTTTCTTCAGATAATTGCCCAGTAGTGAAATTGTTGGATGATATGGTAGTCCTATTTTAAATTTTTTGATGAACGAACATAATGTTTTCCACAGTGGCTACATCAATTTACCATCTCACCAAAAAGGCACAAAGGACCTTTGTTTCCAATCCTAGTCAACATTTGTTATTTATTGTACATTAGGTAGTAGCCACTCCAAAAAAAGTAAGGTGGTATCTCATTGCTTTGATTTTCATTTCCCTGATGATTAGTGATGTTCAGCATCTTTTCATGTGCCTATAGGTCATCTATATGTCTTTTTTTGGAAAAACGTTTCAAGTTCTTTCCACACTTTTAAAATTGGATTGTTTGCTTTCTCCTACTGAGTTGTATGAGTTCTTAATATATTTTGTGAGTAACCCCTTGTCAGATATATGGTTTACAAATATTTTCTTCCAATTTTTAAGTTGCATTTTTATTTTGTTGATGGGTTCCTTTACTGTATGGAACCTTTTAGTTTGATGTAGTTCCATTTGTTTATTTTTGCTTTTGTTGCCTTTGCAGTCAGTTCCATGAAATTATTGTTAAGAAAAATGTCAAAAGGCTTATCAACTATCTTTACTTTTAGGAGGTTAATGTTTTGATGTCTTACCTTCAAAGCTATAATTCAATTTGAGTTAATGTTTTTGTGCGGTATAAGATTGTAGTCTAGTTTCATTCTTTTATATATGGCTGGCTGGTTTTCCTAACATAATTTGTAGAAGACACTGAACTTTCTCCATTGCATATTCTTGCTTCCTTGGTCACAAATTAATTGATTATATATGCATGGACTTATTGTTGAACTCTTTAGTCTGTTCCATTGATCTGTGTGTCTGTTTTTATGCCAATGCTATACAATTTTGATTACTATAATTTGTAATTGAATTTGAAACTATGTAGTGTATGGGATCTTGCTTTGTTGTTCTTTCTCAAGATTGTTTTGGCAATTCATAGTCTCATGGTTCCATACAAATTTCTAGTTCTGTGAAAAATGCTATTGGAATTTTTATGGGGATGCATTGAATATGTAGACTGGTTTGGGTATTATGGACATTTTAACAATATTAATTCTTCCAATCCATAAACACAGTACATCTTTCCATTTGTTTTTATCTATTTCAGTTTCTTCCATAAATGTCTTAAATTTTTCAGTGCATAGGTCTTTCACCTCCTTGGTTAAATTTATTGGTAGGTGTTTTATTCTTTTGATGTAGTTGTAAATGGATTTTTAAAATTTCTCTTTCTGATAGTTCATTGTTAGTGTGAAAATAGAAAAGTAACAGACTTTTGTGCATTGATTGTGTACCCTGAAACTTTACTGAATCTTTTTATTAGTTGAAATAACTTTTTGTGGAATCTCTAGGGTTTCCTATACATAATATGTCATCTGAAATAGTGACAGTTTTACTTCTTCCTTCTAATTTGGATTCATTTTATTTCTTTGACTTGCCTAATTGCCATGACTAGGACTTCCAATACAATGTTGAATAAAAGTGGTGAGTGGGCATCCTTGTCTTGTTTCTAATCTTAGAGGAAAAGCGTTCAGCTTTTCACTGTTGAATGTTAGCTGTGTGTTTCTCATATATGACCTTTCTTATATTGAGGTATGTTCCTTCTATTCCCAATTTCTTGATAGTTATCATAAATTAATATTGAATTTTATCAAATGCTTTTTTTCTATCTATTGAAATTATCATATAATCTTTATCCTTCATCTTATTAATGTGTATTACATTGATTGATTGGTGTTGAGTCATCCTTGTATCTCTATAATAAATACCACTTGGCTGTGATGTATCATCTGTTTAATGTATTTTTGAATTTGATTCAATAATGTTTTGTTGAGGAATTTGAATCTACATTATCAACAATGTTGGCTTGAATTTTGTTTTGTAACATCTTTGTTTTTGTATAAGGGTAATAGTAATGTCATGTCATGAGTTTAGAGGTATTTCCCCTTCTGCAAGTTTGAAAAAATTTGAAAAGGGTAGTTATTAAATCTTCTATCTTTGGAGGAATTGACCAGTGAAGTCATCTGTTCCTGGCCTTTTGTTTGTTGGGAGGTTTCTGATTGAGTCAATCTCCTTATTAGTAACCAATTTATTCAGATTTACTATTTATTCATAATTTAGTCTTGAAAGTTTGTATGTTTCTAGGAATTTATCCATTTGTTATATGTTGCCCAACTTATTGGCATGTAGTTGTTCATCATAGTCTCTTACAATCTTTTGTATTGCTATGATGTCAGCTGTAACTTTTCTTTCATTCCCGATTTTATTTGCTCCCTCTCTCTTTTTTCTTGATGATTCAAGCTAAGGTTTGTCAGATTTGTTTTTCTTTTCAAAGAACCAGCTTTTAGTTTCATTGATCTTTTCTACTGTTTTTTATCTCTATTTCACTTATTTCCACTGTGATCTATTTTATTCTCTTACTTCTACTAACTTTGGGCTTGTTTTTCTTCTTTTCCTAATTCTTCTGGGTGTAAAGCTAAATTGTTTATTTGAAATTTTTCTTGTTTCTTGGAGTAGGCCTGAATATCCAGAAATTCCCTTTTAGAACTGCTTTTGTTGCATCCTATCAATTTTAGTATATTTTCTTTACATTTTCTGTTGTCTCAAGGTAATTTTTTATTTATCCTTTGATTTCTTCATTGACCCATTGGCTTTGTGGTAGCACATTGTTTAATATACACATATTTGTGATTTCTCCAGTTTTCTTGTAATTGATTTCTAGTTTTACACCACTGTGGTCATAAAATATACTTGATGTGATTTTGGTCTTCTTCAATTTATTGAGACCTGGTTTTTGGCTTAACATATGGTCTAGTCTGGAGAATGTTCCATGTTCACTTGGGAATATGTATTCTGCTGGTTTGGGGTGGAATGTTATGTACATATCTAATTAATATTTCTGGTTAATGTGTCATTTAAAGCTAATCTTTATTGATTTTCTGTCTAGATGATCTTTCCATTGATGAAAGTGGGTTATTAAATTTTCCTATTGTTATTATATTGCTGTGAACTTCTACCTTTAGGTCTGTTAACATTTGCTTTATATGTTTAGGTGTTCCTGTGTTGGGTGCATAAATATTTACAAATGTTATATCTTCTTATTTGAATAACCCCATTATTAGTATGCAGTGCCCTTCTGTCTTTTATTACAGTCTTTATTTTAAAGTCTACTCTTTCTGATATACATATTGCTGCTCAAGTTTATTTTGGTTTTTATTTTTATGGAACAAGTTTTTCCATTCCTTTATTTTCAGTCTACATTCTGACATCTAAAGTGAGTCTCTTGGAGACAAAAAATAGACAGATCATTTTATTATCCATCAGGTACTCAAAAGCTATGTCTTTTGAGTGAATAATTTAGTTCACTTGCTTTTAAAGTAGTTAAAAGGTATGTATTTATTGCCATTTTTTTAATTGTTTTATGGCTTTTTAGTAGTTTTAGTTTACCCTCTCCTGCTTTCTTCCTTTTTATTTCCTTTAGTTTTAGATTTAGATTTCTTTATCATCTTTTGTGTATCTACTATAGGTTTTTGCTTTGTGGTTACTATGAGGTTCAAATAAAATCTTACATATATGAAAGGCTCTGTTGATAACAAATTAAGTATTAACTCATTGAAGAACCATAATTTTCCCCTAGATCTGTTTTATATTTTTATATTTATTTTATATTTATATTTGTTGATAGTCTTTTAGGTATGCCTTTGTATGTAACAAGCTGTTTCTCTCTTGCTGATTTTAAGATTTTCTCTTTAACTTTCCACATTTTAATTATAATAGGCCTTGATGTGGATCTCTTTCAGTTCATTTTATTTGGAACCTTATGGACTTCCTGGATTTGGATGTCTGTTTCCTTCCCCAAGTTAGGGAAATTTTCAGCAATTGTTTCTTTAAATAAATTTTCTCCCCTTTATTTCACTATTGTCCTTTCACAACATTATTCTGTTTGATGTTGCCCCATAGGTCCTTTAAGTTATCTTCATTTTCTAAAAACTTTTTTTTTTAATTTTTGGTGATATTTGGGTGCATTCCACTGCCCTGTCTTCTGGATAATTCATCTTTCCTTCTGATTAATCAAGTTTTATGATGGACCCTCTAGTGTATTTTTCAGCTCATGTTATTCTTCAGATCTGTGACTTCTGTTTGGGACTTATATTGCCTGTCTCTGTTGTTTTCATAGCATTCATCCTCCAAAGTTTGGTGAGTATTGTTGTGACCATTATTCTCAACCTTTTATCAGGTAAATTACTTATCTCCATTTCATTAAGGTTTTTTCTGAGGGTTTATCTTGTTTTTCATATTAAGCATATTTCTCTGTTTCTGGAGTTTGCTTAACCCTGTGTTTGTTTCTATTTATTAGTCAAAACAGTACCTCTCCATGTCTTGAAGTAGTGACCTTGTGTAACATATTAACTTTTTTTCATCCTTACCCTAGCTCTTGGTTGTATCTTGAACCTTTGTGATGGTCTTAGAAGCCTGATTAATTCTTGATATGTCCAAGTTGTTGAGGGTGTGCAAAGACCTGTTAGTATATCAACATGGGGAGGTACCTCAATCATCTCTTAGCTTCAGACTTTTTGTGACTCAGACCCTCAGGGGCAGCTTTTAAAGTATGCAAATATATACAGTCCTTTGGGACCACAGGTGTAAGCCTGGCTGACATCCAGATCAGGCAATCTGAGAGTATCCCCTGGGAAAATGTTACAAAAATTGGGGCTCAGGATGAGTGTTTAAACCTCATGAGTGTGTGATATGCCTTCCTGGAAGGTGCTGACAAACTGTAGGGAGACCATAAAAATTTCATCCCCCAACCTACAGTCTCTGAAGGTTCTTCTGTAGGCTCCAGATATGTGTCTGACTTGGAGGCTCCCCATAAAGCTTGTCGGGGTTTTTCTAGCCTCTCTCCCGCTGGTCCTGCTCGCTGTCAGGATCTTTGTGTTACAAGCTCTTTCCGTGACCCTCCGAGCCAGTGGAGGGGAAGAAGGGAAGGAGAGGAGTGCCCCGACAGGCAGAGCAAGGGAGGTAAGAGCCGACTGTCCACCCGTTCCCCCAGCCTCCACTGCTGGCCACTGGCCGGAGACAATCAGATGCAACAGGGAGCTCAGTCGAAGCAAGAACTCATTTATTGGGGCTCAGGGCACAGAATATATAGTATGTGGTCTCTCCTGATCAGTCACCCCCCATGCTAAGAAGGTGACTTTCAATTTTCCAATCATGCAGAATTGTGCGCATGGGCAGTTGTCTCTGATGTAAGAAGCGGACTGGAGTGGGCGCAGCTGAACCCCACGGGGCTTTCAGTGGCCACCCCTGCAGCACAGCTGAGTTCTCAGTGGCCATCTTTGTGGCATGGCTGAGATTCAAAGGCAGTTCCCCACATTTCCCCCTTTTTGTTTTTGTATGAGCATGAGAGATGCCATCCTGTACTCGAGGATGTGCCTGTATTAGGTTGTCCCCACCTTTCAGGAGATCTTACCTGTCATTGACTACCATCCTAGCACTTCCAGTAATGACATTCTCAAGAGGTCGCTTGCACCTCTCTGTAGGGCTATAAATGCCCATGAATGCTCTGGGGTATGGGGAACTCCTTCTTCACTAATATCTGTTGCTGTTGATATGATCTTCACCACCGCACAAGCATGAAAATAACTGATGACATTACAATTATTATACCTCCTAATAATAGCTTGGGTAGACTAAACAAACTAATTATTTCTTCCCATACTCTGGAAAAAAGGGAAGCAGAGGGTAAGAAAACATAGGACTGCAAAGATGTCCTTGTTGAAGGCTTAACAGTGTCACTTCTTCAGCAGTCTGGACTATGGCAGGAGTAATAGTCCAGCCTTCATCACTCCTTTTCTTCCTCAAAAGGTCAGTCCTGCAAGAGAGAAGAAAGACAAGCCCTCAAGAGGTCACCCTCTTGGGAAGAGTCTATATCATGGCTTTCTTCCATTTGCTGAGTTGTCTGAGGGCAGAATTTCAAGTTCCTAGCAGGAACCCAAATTGGATTCGGTCCGCCTATAGGAAATACACATCCGAATCCTCTGCCCATACTTATCAGTGGATCTGGTCCTCGCCATTGCCCAGTCAGCTGGTCTTTCCAGCGCACTTCTATTTTGGCATATGGCATTTGATTTGTCCAGTGCCTTTGAAAGGCCGTTAGAGGTTGATCTTTTGAAAAATTTAAAATATTTAATGTAAGTAGGGCCATCCGTAATTGGTCATGGGGGCTTATTCCCCCTTTTTGTTTTTCTAATAGGTGTTTTAATGTCTTATTGTGATGCTCTACTATGGCCTGGCCCTGTGGGTTGTATGGGATTCCTGTGGAGTGGCTGATATGCCACATATTAAAAACGTATTGTAAAGCCCTGCTAGTAAAGCAGGGGCGATTATCTGTTTTTATTTGATGTGGTATGCCTAATATAGCAAAACATTGTAAAAAATGGCTCTATGCATGTTTAGCTTTCTCTCCAGCATGGGCACTAGCCCAGCAGGCGTGGGAGCATGTATCTACTGAGACAAAGACAAATTTTAATTTTCCAAAAGCTGCATAATGAGTAACATCAGTTTTCCAGAGACAATTTGGTTTAATGCCTCTTGGGTTAACTCCAGGAGACTGGAGGGATGGAATTTGTAGAAAAGGCAAACAGGATTTACAAGTCCTGATAATTTTTTTCCAGTCTTTTATAGGAATATGAGGAAATCTATGGTGAAGTCCTCTCCAATTTAGGTGGGTAAATTCATGGAGATCTTGGACCTGTTTGAAATCTTGGGCCTGTTGCATGGAAAGGGCTTGAGCAGCAGAGGACATTAATAGGTTTCCTCTGGAGAGGAATCCTGGCAAACCTTGGTGTCCTCGGAGATGCTGCAAGAATATGGGCTTGGATCGTGCCTTCAGCAAGGATCTCACCTGAATCATCAAGGGGATTATGGGGCTTTTATCTAACTTGATATAGGAAGAGGCTAAGGTGGGAAGCAAGTTCACCACATACAGACTATTAGAAAAAAGATTCATAGGTTCAGAAATTTTACTTAGGGCCAATGCTATGGCATACAACTCCTTAAATTGTGCTGAGCCAGTAACCTTTTCAAAATGTTGGGTTTCTCTTAACTTGGTCGAGAGGTGAGGAGGGGGAAAGACAAAAACAGCAGACTCCTCCTTTCCTCCATCGGTCTTAAATCCTGTAACATCTTCTATTTGCCAGAGGCCTTCTGAATAACAAAAACAGGACTATTCCATGGGCTCAGGGAAGGTCTAATGTGTCCCAGTTTTAATTGTTCTTGGGTAATTTCTTTAAGTCTTTGAAGTTTAGCTTGTGGTAATGGCCACTGCTTCTAGGCTAACAAATACTTGGTTAAACTAACAAACTATTAGTTATAATATTTGAGAGCTTAACCTAACAGGAACGGAAAATCGTAGCACAAATATAACTGGCCTAGAATTAAACAAGGGTTATATATTACAAATAAAACACCATACATATAAAATAAATGGCATCTATTGATTTCCAGATCTTAAGTGTTTTATCAGACTTAGATATAACTAATCAGAAACTCAAATCTGGATACAACAAATCCAAGCTTTGTTGATTTGTATGAAATTTCTTCTATATAGATATGAATTACTAGGGTCAGTCTAAACACTGTCTAATCTCTAATAACAGCAATTTTGTTATTTCTTGGAATATTTGCACTATTTTGAAATAACTGATAAACTTGAAACAACTTACACTGACAGCTCCATGTATTACAAGATGTCTCTAAATGTATTTCTCTTTTAACATGAGCTTAATTTACCGCTTATAATAAATTATATTTTTCAATATCACTAAGAGTCTTCAAAAGCATGGAGACTGCTATTTGTCAATAAAAACTGCAAGAAAGACAATTTAAAAGCATAATAACTTACTGGGGAAATTTTCATATAATCTGAAAAGTGAACTAACTACTAAGAATCAGAAAACTTGTTTCAATGCTATATATAAAATTATCTCTTAAATTTAACTAAATGAAAATTCTTGTAATTTAATTACATGGCAAGATACCCTGAAGCAAACACTTCTATGAATTCTTAGAAAAGGAGAAGATCAGGTTAGCATCAAACTTCTCATTCAACAGAGCCTTATTAACATGTGAATATCTTTTGTCTCAAGATATACAGGTTTTCCTTATCTTTAGTTCTATTTCAATATTTTAAACTTTAGGTTTCTTCTGGATCTTAACACATACAGTAACCTACTAAAATTGGTCAAAGTAAACTTTATTCTGTCACTTTGACTTTTAAGATTATCATTTAGGTTTATATATAATTAACATTAATACTTAATTGCTTTCAATGAGCTGGAATATATATATATGTTGTCTTTCAAGAAGAAAAATTGCTTTTTTACGTCTTGCAGGTTCCAAAAAAACTTAGTCCATATTAAGCCAGTCTTAAAGAACTAATCTAAAGACAAATTTATAGACCTTAACAGCTGACTGTTTTATTTTACTACTAAGAGACAAAAATCCAACTCCAGAGCTTATTTTCTCATGCCTAAGCAGAGATGCTTAGCAAACAGGCAAGGTAAGAGAGCAAGATACAGGCTTTTATTTAGAAATAAAGTGATAGGACAGAGCTCCCAGCTCACGCCAGGCGGGGACAAGAGAGTCCGGTGTGCTGCGTTTGTCTAAACACCCAGAATTAACTTAACACAAGGAATTTCTCACCCCATCTCTCTCTGGGATACTGGCATCTAGGTCTAGTAGCATATCAAAAGGCAGCCTGCCCAGCCCCCACGTGGGCTGAGGTATTGTCCGTTTGCTAAAGAGAAAGTTAAGAATCCTGCTTCCCAAACTTCCTGGGTGTTAAAATGCCATCTTTTCTTTAAGGTGGAATCTTTTGCTGCCTTTTATTATGTTGTTTACTGCTGGGTTTGCATGCTAAATCAGTTGCCTGGTTTGCAAAACCACCCCATCAGATCTGAAAGAGGAAAGACAGCAAACAGGCCTAAGCCTTTTAGCATGCTAAAGTGAATCCTACAAGTGATTAGCATAATAAAAACAAGAGGTACTCCTCTTTATCTGGGGAACACCCACCAATCTCACTGAAGAATGACTCTGGAGCTTAATGTTTAACACAGAGCCTTGGAAGGGGGTTTCCTTGCATGTAGTTACATTGCGGTGACTGAAAATATTCTGCCTTGCTTTTCCTGGAGGCCCTCCCCCTACTCTGACCACACCCACAGTCCCTGTCTCATTAGCAGAGATGCTGTAGTTTTTCAAATATATATACTAGCAGAAAGCCAAGGAGCCACCCTTACTAAGGCTTCCCAGACCTTCTCAGCTTGACAATCCAAGAGTTCTAATCTTCGGCTCTTAAGCATGTATCTCAGCGCTTTAAGCGCGGTTCATCCTTAGAAAATTGCCTTTCCCATTTTCCCGGGAGTGCTCTTACCACGTCATCATCCACTGCTCACTCTGCTGCACTTTTGGTTCGTCAACCAAGGGATCGTTGATCCGTACTGCGTGGCCTTTTTTGGAAACGTTCCTCACACGCCTCTTCGGATGTGCCCCATGCTGGGCACCATCTGTTGGGGTTTTTCTAGCCTTTCTCCCGCCGGTCCTGCTTGCTGTCAGGATCTTTGTGTTACAAGCTCTTTCCGTGACCCTCTGAGCCAGCGGAGGGGAGGAAGGGAGGGAGAGGTGCACCCCGACAGGCGGAGCAGGTGAGGTAAGAGCCGACTGTCCGCTCGTTCCCACAGCCTCTGCCGCTGGCCGCTGGCCAGAGACAATCAGACGCAACAGGGAGCTCAGTCGAAGCAAGAACTCGTTTATTGGGGCTCAGGGCACGGAATATATAGGATGTGGTCTCTCCTGATTGGTCACCCCCCAACGCTAAGAAGGCGACTTTCAATTTTCCAATCACGCACAGAGTTGTGCGCATGCACAGTTCTCTCTGACATAAGAAGCGGACTGGAGTGGGCGCAGCTGAACCCCAGGGGGCTTTCACCGGCCACCCCTGCAGCGCGGCTGAGTTCTCAGTGGCCATCTTTGTGGCATGGCTGAGATTCAAAGGCAGTTCCCCACAAAGCTGAAGCTGTAGGGCAAGTAAATTGGCTTTTTTCATAGAAAGACTGGGTATGTGTTTCATCATGCTGTTTGCATAGTTCCCTTGGAGTGATAGCAGGCTGCATACTGTCTCTCCAATTACTGTAGACACATGGGATTCAGTCATGGAGGATCCTAGAGCCCGGTAATCAAGGGGAGTCCTTTATGTGTTATGTGCATGCCTTTAGTGGGGCAGCTGAAGGGTACAGGGCAGGGTGTGTCTGCCAGCTTTTGAAGGGCTATTGGAGAGTGCAGGGAATGCATGTACACCATCTTTAACATGACATTGGGAGAATACAGAAACTATGCACTTCCACTGGCTTTATCAGAGCATTGGGAAAGTGCAGAAGCTGCATGTTCCTGCCTATTTTAGTAGGGTAGCAGGACAGCAGAGGAACTGCACATGCCTGCCAGAGTTAGCATGGCAGTTGGAGAGTACAGGAACTGCACAGGCCTGCTGGCTTTACCAGTGCAGGTATAGAGTACATAACCTATATGTGCTTACTGGTTTGTCAGGGCAACTGGAAAGCATAGAGGCAGGGCATGTCCAGTGGCTTTGTCAAGGTAGCTGGAATGCACAGGGATGGAGTGCACCCACTACCTTTAGCAGGTAAGTAGGAGAGTGCAGGAAATGGGTGCACTCACCTGCCTCAACAAGGCAGCTGGAGAGCACAGGAAAGGGAGGGGTGTAGGAGGGCAGGTGGGGAGGGTGGGAGAAGGGGATTGTGGGGTATTATGTTTAGTACATATGGTGATGGGGATCATGGGGATAACAGTGTAGCACGGAGAAGGCAAACTGAATCTGTGGCATCTTACTACACTGATGGACAGTGACTGCATTGGGGTATGAGTGGGGACTTGATAATATGGGTAAATGTAGTAACCACATTGTTTTTTCATGTGAAACCTCCATAAGAGTGTATATCAATAATATCTTAATAAAAAAATAATATAGGTGCTTCAAACTGCTGCTCTTGTGCTGACCCCCAATGTGAGTGAGCTTGTGTATGAGCCATTTAAGAGCCATATCTCAGTACCAGGAATGGAGTGAAGGCAAGACTGCTTTTCTGCCTCTCCTACCTGTCTTTATATGGTTCTTTAACCTTTGTTTTGGAGGAGGTGTTCAGCTAGCTTTCAGTGATTTTTCAGAAGGAAGTATTCCATATTGTGAAAATTAATAAAGGGAAGCCTTACTGACATGACATCAGGAGCTCTGCTTGGGGAGATACATGCCCACCACTTCTGGTTAGTTGCAGACCCCACAGGAAGGAAGAGACAGACACCTTACAACTCATACTATTTTGGTTACTTAAACATAGAGTAGAAGGAGGGAAGAGTTTTTGCCTACTCCAGCAACAGCCTGGCAAAAGCCCAGCCAATGAAAACCTGTTTCAACTCAGCCAATGATCTGAGTTACAACCCACCCATGACGCATGAGACTCCCAGTTTCCTCCAATGAACTTTTTGTTTAGAAAAGTCTAATTCTCCCCCATCTTCTATAAAAGAGCACTTGTCTCCTTCGTCCTCTGGACATGCTTGTTGTTTTGCTATAGCTTGCTTGTTCCAAATTTCAGTTCTCTGATGTTCTTGAATAAACCCATTTTGCTGATAAAATAACTGACAGGTTTATTTTTAAGGTTAACATTATGTAGCTGTATATGTGGTGTGTTTATGGGAGGTTGTTAGTTTAATATCTTCCTATGCAACCATCTTGGACTACCCTTTTCTCATTATGGTTTTGATTTCCATTTCTCTGATGATTAGTGGTGTTGAGCATATTTTCATGTGCCTGTTGGAAATCTATATGCCTGTAAAATTTCTTTATACCTAGTATGAATCCATAAGTTTTCTCACACAATTCACATCAGTTCAAGTTCATATATTTTAGACTTACAGGGCACTCTCGAAGGAATGATGTAACTGAGAACTATAAAGAACACCTGCAATAAACCAGTGTTAGCAGCATGATGAGAAACTAGTTTATATGGTCATTCACTCTAGAATGTACACACAAACCTTGCAAAGATTAGAGTACATGATGTTGACACTTTCTCTATTGTGTCAGCAAGGCCCCATTAATAGTGTGATGTTTCTGATGATTATCATTAAAAGGTCAGGCACATTCTTCCATTGAAGGTATACATGCCATGAGCCTAAAGTGTCTCTAAGCTGAAATAAGTTTCATTGTGAGTTTGAGCTTCTGTAGAATGTTGGAGATGCTGTTACATTGCTGGTGTGTTTGAGAAGGTATACTTATTGGAAAGTTCTTGTTTCATTATAGTACCTGAAATCTGTTTATATTATCACCTGTCTGTAGGACAAAGAGAAGCCAATTTCCCCTTTGTCTCACATATAAATCAAGCAAATAATTTGTTCAACTCACAGGTCATTGGCAGCCTGCTCACTGGGAGTTCATGGTTCTAGTGCCAATCCATGAGATGATCTTATATGGAGAAGGGAGCAAGGAGGAATCACATAGTACAGTATGTGGACAACCCTGCCCAATAAACAGCTTAAGGTCACTTCCTTCAGTTGGGCTTTGAATAAGGAATCCCCTTCAGAAAGGGTAGTGGAAAGCAAAAACAAATGGGTTACCTCATAGCTAGTAAAAATCAACCTTTTCATTACAGACTACATAGTTTGCAAATAAGCCTAGCCAGACATATGTAAAGAAAGAAGTGTGTTCAGTACTATATATGAAATTTGTAAGCATAAATATTGGCCCATAAATGGGATGGGTGGAATGTCTTGCAAATAAGGAAATATTTAATGATACCCTTTCAAAAAGAGCCAAAGTGAAGTTAAGTATCAGCAAGTTCATAAAATATCTGCCAGTTAAAACAATTAGATACCATATTTAGACATGAAACACATATCTTATATCCAGTTCCAACCTTAATATTGTGTACATGAAGAGAAGATCTAGTTCAAAAAGGGAAAATAAAGCAAAAAGCAAAAGAGTGTTACACAACTAATTTTGGAGCCATAACTGGTTCATGACAACACAGAAAACTGCATATAACATTCTCTATTGAACAAGCAGCTGTTTTATATATATTTATAAAATAGTGTGAACAGCTATATGACTTGGAAAATAAATATAATTGCCAAATTGATTACTTATAATCTTTTAGGTACAAACTATTAATTTGGTAAATTATCAGAGTATTTAAAAAACTACAAATATGTCACATTTGGATATATATGGTCCAGTTATTTTCCATGTAATTATTGAATGAGACATAAGGATTGGGAAAGTGAACAAACTTTGGACCCACAAACTTTTCGGTTTCAACCCATGTCCAGCCACCTTCCAGCTGCAGGACCTTGGGTAAGTTATCTAAAATTTCAGTCTTAATTGCCTAATCTATAAAATTGGAGCAACAGTACCCTAGAATATTATTCTTTTGGCATTGGCAATCTTCTAAGCCTATTGAAAGCAATGCATTATTTGAATGCAATGTACTTACTATATTTGGAGTTTATTTTGTTATTTCTTTCAATTAACAGCATAAATGGCTTATAATCTTTATGAGGACAGGGTTAGTGACCATCCTTCTCATCACTCCATCCTTACAACCTAGCATGGTGCCTGACACAGGATTTGTGCTGTTTTTGGAATGAATGAATGAAAAATAATTTTTGTGATGTTATACTATAATTCATCAATTTAGAAAAATTGTGGGCTGTTCACATTAGTACAAAGAATGCATCTTAGTGTGCTTTTTACTTGAGGAGTTTTAACAACCCTAAGTTACTGGAATAAACTTTTGGCAAAACATTTCCTTAATAGAAATATTTTCTACTCAAGTTAAAGCTCAACTTTAATGGGTCAGTGGACTAAGTTCTAACTAGCAATAGTATTATATATTGGCAAATTTCTAAATCCTACAAAAAGTTCCTTAGGCTTGTTTACTGTTTTAATTTTAATTTATTTAATAATACAGCATTTCTGAGCTGGCTAATCACTGAAGAGAGTGACATGAGTCGTACAAGGTCTTTAATCTGAAAAAGCTCACAATCTGAAAATTCACACAGCAAGATCAGAGAACCAGTGATGACAGTATTCTCTCATGGGTACTATGATTGAAGTATGAATTTGTTACCAGAGTGGCAGAGGGAAAGAAGTAGTCTCACAGTAAGGCCAAGTGTGGCATTATGGTGTATAGCAAGATGGTGGCATGGTGCCAGGAAATGTATCTCAGAATTATTAACCTTTGGAGCCAAGTTGTGAGAAATAGCTAATATTTAGTCACTCAAATGAAGGAAGATGTTACAGGCAGATGAAACAATATTAAATGCCCTGAGTTGAAAGAATGTTATACTTTGGGGGCACTAAGGCATTTGTATATATGGAGGTTAAGTTTAAGTATCTGGAAAAGGATATAAATTAAGCTTAATGTACAAAGCTCAGGATTTGGGTTTTGTTCATCAGACTATAGTGAACATAATTTTACCATTTTCCTGATAACTCAGGGTCACCAATATACATATCAATTGTCAAAATGAACATAACAGAATTACATTTTCAGGCCTGGCCTACTGTGGTTTGTAACCAGTGTGCCTTATATAAAATGTCCTAATTTGTTGAAATTTTGTGGTTTTGATCTATGACCACAATGATTTTCATGTTTATCTCCTAAGTATTTGTTACTGTTTGCAGTTTGTAGTGGTGCAACTTTAGCAACTCCACTCCCTATTTTCTAAATTATATTTTTGATTATTCTATAAGCCAACAAATTAAATAAAGTTTCTAGTATTATGTGTAAATTAAGTTCCATGCAAAAATTTAGAGTGAATTTGCTATCATAGCCCCTCTTTTCTACATGGTAGACAGTGCCAACTGATCATAGCATCTCTTCCTGTGGAGTCAGTTTAAGGCTTTGCAATTTCTACTTAACACAATCCTATATTTCAGGCAGTTACTATCAAATTAGTTGAAGTTGGCAAGAGTGATGAACTCCATTTTTTATGACTGACCTCAGAGAACTCTCTTAAGTACATTTTGTGAGAATTAATGAAGGAACTATTTGCTTTGACACAGGTGGTTTTGCTTAATTTCATTTCTAAACTGTTCACAAAGGTGAGGATATCAGAGAATGGAGGTATTTTTGCCCCAAGTACATGAATGTGTTAATGTGCTCTAAATGATTAGATAAGCATACTGAACCTTTTTTGAACTTTATAAATTTACATTGATACTTTATTTTTTTATATATTTTTATTGAAGTATAGTTGATACACAATATTATATTGGTTTCAAGTACACAACATAGTAATTTGACAGTTATATACATTATTAAATGCTCACCCCAACTAGTGTAGTTACTATCTGTCAACATAGAAAGATGTTACAGAATTATTGATTATATTTTCTTTGCCATACTTTCATCCCTGGGACTAATTTATATTATGATTGAGATTTTTATTCCTCTTTATCTCTTTCACCTATTTCACTCACCTACCCTAACCCCACCACCATGGTAACCACCAGCCACTTCTCAGTGTCTATGACTCTGCTGCTGTTTTGTTCACTTTGTTTTGTTTATAGATTCCATATATAAATGAAATCATATGGTATTTGTCTTTCTGTGCCTGGATTATTTAATTTAGTGTATTACCTTCTAAGTCCATCCATGTTGTCACAAATGGACTTTCTAATTAAAGTCTGGTTTACCCAGCAAACCCCAGACAACCAGAGAATAGGTTCCTGTCATTTTGTGTAGGAAAATCTGGACTCAAGAGTCCAAAATTAGAGACTACTAGAAAATCAAAGGCCCATAAAAATTACCCAGTCCAGTCCACTAATTTTATGGGTGATAAAATTGATGACTAGAGAAGTGACTTCCAAGGCCACAACCTGAAAACAAGCACAGAATTCAAGACAATGGATTTTATACAGTCCTCTGTTGTGATGGCTGATTTTATGTTTTGACTTGACTGAGTCATGGGGTGTCCAGACTAAACATTATTTCTTGGTGTATCTAGGATATTTCTAGATGAGATTAGTATTTTAATTTGTTGACTCAGTGAAGTACATTACACTTTCCAATGTAGATGAATATCATTCAGTCCTTTGAGGGCTTGAATGGAACAAAATGTGAAGTGAAGCAGAATTCATTTTCTTCCCATCTGCTTGCTGAGCTGGGACATTGGTCTCTCCTGCCCTTGGGCTGGGGTTTACCCTATCAGCTCACCTTTTATCAGGCCTTTAGGCTTGTACTGGAACTACACCACCATCTTTCCTGGGTCTCCAGCTTGCAGATTCAGATTAGCTATGATTCTGAACCCTGGCCAATACATCTGTATACTCTTTCAGAATTGAAAAGGCGAACTCCAAATGAAGTGAAATTATCTTCAAGTATCCTTAAGCTCAGAGTCAGTGAGCTTCATTGTTTATAAGCATTGAAAATGTGAATGTTTTCTTAGTTTAGACAAAACATCACTCTCAAGTTATAAAACACAAGTGTTCCAAACTTGGGCTCGTAACATTTCCTTCATGATCTGATTTGTCTCTCCAGGGAAACTGGAGGATATGCTGAAGATATTCTGAGCTTAATAAGCCAGTTGGATCCTCCAATGGTTATGTTATTCAATTGTCTATCTTAGGCTTCAACTGTCCCCCTAGTGTTGTATTGACACAATCTTCAATTAATCCTGTCTTAGACTCAAAGCATTTAATAAAAATATCATTTTATTGGTAGATTCATAGGAATAGGCACTTTTTCAACTACCTGAGATGTATCACAGAGTGGTCAGAAAATAATTTCCTGCTATTTTACAGGAATCATATTGTCTGTTGTCTTTCTGGTACCAAGAAAAATCTCTTTAAACAATAATTTGCCCCTGTCAAAACTTCTGTTTGGTTTTCCCAAGTGATTAATTTCTTGAAGTCATTCTAGAAGACCTGATCATAATTATTAATAAAATGTTCTAATTTTATATGTAATTGTGTATTGATAAGTTCTTAATTTACATGTGGAATGTCAATTGGTGAAAAAGAAAATTAGATTATCTGATAAGTGCAGGTGTTAAGGATGCTTGCCTGTGAGCAAAATGTAAATATTGTATGGTATTTGAATTTACTGTAGTGTGATATTTAAAATACGTAAAAATGATTGGCTCTCTGCTACCCTGGATTGATATGTCTCCTGAAGTAAAATGTAAGTTTTAACTCAGCATTAGTTAAAATGGGGGTAGTCACTTTAACAAAATTTTGTGTCCTGATTGCAGTGGTGTGTGACTAATGAATTCTAGCTGCTGGGACCTTGCTGTCTCAGGCTGGGAAACAGATGACCCAGATTTTGGAAGCCCTGATATGCATTCCCTTGTTTTCTGTCAGCGCCTGCGCCGACCCGCGTACCCCGGCCCCGGAACAGAAGGCTTGTCGCTTAGAAATAAAGAGACTGAGACGGTTCTTAGGGAGATAATGGCGGCTGCTGGTTTATTTCCTTTGTTCTCAGTCTATATCCTAAGAATCAGAGGGCGGGACTTCTTGTTGCCGTGTGGAGATTCCTTACAAGGCAACCTTGGCAGTTATAGGGCAGAGGTAGACGAGAGGTGGGTGGAGACATGAGTGTAACCGCAGCAAGAGGAAGTGTCCCGTTCCCAGACCTGCTTGGCTCGGGTAACAGGCCACTTTGGCTCTGCACACAGGCACCTCTACATGCAGCCTGTCACACATGGCTGGTCTCATGACTGTTGTTCTCAGGGGAATGGGGGAGCTCTGCCCCATTCCCATGCCAGTTTTCCACCTACTGTGCCAACATTTGGGTGTTGTGAGTCTTGCTAAAATTCTTCACCTCTTCTTTTGGAGTCTGGAACTTAGGGGTGGTGAGTACTAGAAGAAAAGTATATTTGCTTATATGTCCATTCAGAATTAACACAGAGGAAACTTACTTTTCATAAATTAACTTTGTACAAAACTCTAATTAGCTTCCTTTGTTTTGGAACCAGCAACTATTTACTGACATGTAGTGGAAACATACAGAGCTTAAAAGGGATTTAGCAAGGAATCAAATGACTTGGAGAAGCATCAGAGGAACATAAAATAAAGTGAAATTTGAACCTTCTTCCTGGATAGCCTTTCCTGTTCATGGAAAGAATATATTCTTAAAAGAGACCAATATAGTATGACATCATTCATGAAATAAATTCTTTAGGTTAATTATGATCCTGAGCATTCTACCTAAGTGAGAAGTAATTCAGGCTTAAAGGAGAATGTTTCTCTGTTGTTCTTAGGTAAAGCTTACTGACACATTAAGGCCAAGGGTAGAGAAACCAAAATCACCGAATTGTAGCAATGTATGTTTCCCTAATCCTCTCTGGCTCCATAATTCTGAGCTTCACAGTCATGAAAATAACATGATGGAGTAAGTGAAGAATTGATATGAGAGCTTAGCCTAAACAAGCTTATGGCAGAATAGTTGCTGGTCTTGGTAATGTCTTAGTTACTCAGGTATGGAAGGGAAATCAGCGGAAATTTGCTGAACTTGAACAATGTTGGGGAGAGACTATGGAAAACAGGGGTAAAGGGAAGAGAAAATTTTTTGTGTTCCTTGGATACTGGTTGAAAATGGTTTAGCATGGATAAAAACGCCCATCTGATGTGATTATGGCTTCATTTATTCCCAGTCAAGGCCATGCTGTTTTAGAAAGGTGTTACCCTTGTCTTGCATCCATAAAAAAATACTACTTTTTTTCCCTTGACTTCCCAGGGTAGTTTAGGCTGCTGTTAAAAGGCCTGGTGTTGAAGTCACTTGTAATTATATTCTGTCCCCTGAGGCATTAACAACTATACCCAATTTTCTGCGATGCTAATGTAATAACAGTTCAATAATGCACTGTCACAGAAAGAAAGAAACTTGATCTTGGGATTGATGTACTGATTGAATGTTCCTGTACAGATTTAGGATGCAGACATCAAAAAGTGATACTCAGATTAAAAGCCATTCACCACTAATTAAATATGGATTGAATCATTAGTTTGTTTTAAATTTTGAATTAATATTAAATAACATGCTAATCTTCTATATTTTATGGTCAATGAGACAGGGACAGTGGGTGTAGTCAGAGTAGGGGTAAGGGCCTCCAGAAAAAGCAAGGCAGAATATTTGCAGTGAGAGCAATGTAACTACATGCAGGGAAACCCACTTTCAAAACTCTGTGTTAAACATTAAGCTCCAGGGTCATTCTTCGGTAAGATCGGTTAATGTTCCCCAGATAAAGAAGAGTACCCCATGTTTTTATTATGCTAATCATTTGTAAGATTCACTTTAGCATGCTAAAAGGCCCAGGCCTATGTGCTGTCTTTCCTTTCAGATCTGATTGGGTAGTTTTGCAAACTAGGCAACTAATTTAGCCTGCAGACCCAGCTGTAAACAACATAGTAAAAGGCAGCAAAAGATTCCACCTTAAAGATAAGATTGCATTTTAACACCCAGGAAATTTGGGAAGCAGGATTCTTAACTTACTCTTTAGCAAACAGACAATACCTCAGCCTACCTTGCGGGCTGGGCAGGCTACCTTTTGATATGCCCATAGACCAAGACGCCAGTATCCCAGAGAGAGATGGGGTGAGAAATTCCTTGTGTTAAGTTAATTCTGGATGTTCAGACACCACTTAGCAGGTCTGCACCCCTAAACCTTTTTTTCATGTTCTCGAAAAATCCTCATCTGCCTATAAAACCCCTAGACAATGCAGCACACCGGACTCTCTTGTCCCCTCCTGGCCTGAGCTGGGAGCTCTGTCCTATCACTTTATTTCTAAATAAAAGCCTGTACCTTGCTCTTCTACCTTGGGTGTTTGCTAAGCTCATTCTTCAGCTTCGTGAACAAGAACCCCGGCATCATCTTTGGGGGCTCGTCTGGGATAGCTTCGGAGGTGAGTATCGGGCATCAAAGCCTGCCTTTCTTTCACTGTCCTTATAGAAGGAGGCCGTCTATGGCACACAAAATTGGGCGTTTGTCAGCCACTTAAATGGGACTAGCCTGGCTGCCGATCTCAAGTCTCAAGGAACAGGTTCCCCTGCGTCTCCCTCAGTGGATCCCCCGTCTCCCTTGGGAGCCGGGAATGTCACCTGAGTGGAGGCCAGGATTCCCTTTCAGAGGCATCTCCTTGGATGCGAGGGACTGAGGAAAGCCTTGGGAAACTGCGAGAGTCTAGGCTGAGGCTACACTTCAGCGGCTTCTCAAAGATCCGCGTGTCTGGAATCAGACCCCGACAGCCCGACTGGGTTTCCATTAGGAATGTCCCCTTTTTTTTTCTCTGATTTCCAGCCTGCTTGTCCAGGCCACCCTGGCCTCTGAGTGAGGCAGGGGGCGTTCCTAACTCTCTCCTAACTTCATCAATTTCACGGAACCCGATGCTCACCACCGCAAGGTAGGAGATCCATGCTTCGCTCTTATTCCTGACTTAATACTGCACTTTTTTTATCTCATGAAAAATGTGTCTGGGCACCAGTTAACCACTTAAAAGACAATTAGTGTTGGCTACCAGTCTTCAAGTCTCGGGTGAAAGGTTTCCTGGTGTCTGCCACTCCTTGATCCCCCGCCTCTGGACGGACAGGAATGTCGAGGAGTGGCCTAGCCGATTTCCTACTTTCCTATCCTAATCTGCGGACTCCGAGGGCAGACCGGACTAGTAGACAGTGGTCCTTGGATCTCAGCTCCAGCCGATTGATCTGAGGGTGCTGAGTGAACCTCCGGCTAGGCTGCTACCTATGCGGGAGTCGCAGATGACCCCCGACCTCTTGTCTCACAGATAAGATTTGTATAGTGGGTGATTGGCTAAATGATTTCCAGGCAGTGGCAGAAACTAGTGCTTGAGTATAGACCCTCCTCCGTGACTGAATATGTAAAAGGCCCCATTTGAATTATAGCCATGGCTCTATTCTATTGATCTCCCTTCCATAGAGGCAGTCATCCTGGGGCTGGCATTTCCTTTTCTGCAGCCCCAGGGAAGCAAACGGGCTTGTGACTCTGACCAAAGGCTCAGGCAGTGAGAGGTCACACAGTCCCTGCCCTTATAAGACAGGCAGGGGGCTCTCGGATCCAGATTAAAACTCCCAAAAGGCATAAAGTAAGAGCATACTGGTGAGGTTCCCACTAGATTCAGGGCACTGAAGCAACTCTTGCTTAGTGGGAAGGCAAGAAGGAAATCAAGGCAAGGCGCAGGCCACACTGGTAAAGAGTGGTTAAGTCCAGTAGGCCTGGCAGAGGGGATGACTGACCACTGTCACCTAGGCTCCAAGTTGAGGGGAAGCCCTCATGGAGAGAGAAGCCAATTAGGTGCTGGACACCCATCTTTCTCTCTCTTCCAAATGAGAGCAGCCTCGTCAAGTTTAAAACCCAGACAGGCCTCTGGCATGCATTCTGAAAAGCTGGGAGCAATTTGATCCCCAGACCCTGAAGAAATGCCTTATCTTTTGCACACAAGCCTGGCCTCAATAGAAAATCTCTGATTAGAGCGGCTTGGTCCCTGAGAGAAGTCAGCTAAATTTATTTTAATGCAAGGAAGGAAAATAGTCCAAAGTCCTGTAGACTACTACAATATGGACCTAGTTTTCTAAATTGTTTTGGTGGAAATCTATTCTAGTTATTGGGTTCATCATTATCTTAAAAAAAATGGGAAGGTTTTTACACTAGATTCCCTGAAATAGAAGAAATTTGTCTTCTGCAATACAGCCTAGTTTAAATGACTGGTGTTAGAATTGTACTTGCATTTCCAGCTACCTGGAAAGCACTATCAAAGGGAATGATGCTAAACTTTGTTACTTTGTGTTGCAGAAATATCCAAATTTCCTTATGTCAACTGTCTTATAATAAGCTCTCATCAGATCTTTAGCCACTGTCATTTGCAAGTCTTTTGTCATTTATAGTCACTGTTTTATTACTCCTAACTAGGAAAGAACTAGATTTCAGCAGAACAGGTATTACATAGGATTAAGTAAACTAAGGAAGTTCAAATGTTGCTGATAAAGTGTTTTAAGCTTTTTCTCTTAAGCCGACAACAGTCTAGTAAATGACAATACCTTTGTAAGCAGAATTGAAACATTTATCTTTCTCTCTACCCGATCCCTACAGAATTTAAAAACTCTCAGTGACTTTTATATTGCATGGCAGTATGTTTATTTACATAAGTTCAATAATAATCTGCTTTCCTTGTAAGAAGACCAATTAAAAACACTGGTCATATTACCAAGGCTTTGACTAGAATACTATTCCTGAGAGACACGTGTGTAAACTCGTATTAACAGACAGCTTTAAGGAACTAAGGTTGACTTTATAAATCCAACAGATCCCCTTGGAGGAACTGGCCTGGTACCTTGCTTACAGGATTCCCAGCAGCCTTACCAGGTGAGTAAGGAAGGTCACTTCCTGGCAGGTGCAGGAACCTCAGAATGTCTTGGGGACTCAAGAAGAGAGGAATTCACCCAAATCTACAGGTACTGCAGGCAAAACCTGATGGCAAGTCTGGCTTGGCTTTCTGGCCATGAGAGGCCTTTAAAAGTCCTATCTGAAGTTCCTTATAAAAGTTCCAGCAAAGCTCATTTAAAAGAGCCTATGTAATCACTTACTCTTCTTGCTGCACTTATGAAAATAATCAAGCCAAGTATTTATTTTCTTAATCTGGCTACTTTTAAAAAAATTAGGGTGATTTTAGAGAAAAGTATTGTTTCAATAATGCAGCCTTATCTATACTGAGTCCTAATACTAGTCATGGTACATAGACTAGATGCAGAATTCTAGTTTCCCCAAGATATCTGGCTATGATTCTCAATTAGAAGTTTACTATTTCTAGTCCTCATATTCAGCCATGCATTCTTTAATCTCCTTGTCAAGTCTGTTCTTCAAGAATGGAAAATCCAACTCCAGATGTTACTACTTAACCTAGTAACATGATTTGTTCTCTCTCGCCTAGAAGCCATAAGAGTGCAAATGGTGATGAAAATAGAACCCAGGATGGAAGTGTCCATCTTCCCACGCCCTGCCGACCGACCATTGATGGAGACCTAGCTGCACCCCTTACTGCGCCCCCTCTCAGCATGAAGCAACCAGAGTGGTCGTTGCCCCCTTTCCCTGGCAGCAGCTAGGGTTTCCATTTGTAGAGGGGGGAATGAGACAGGGACTGTGGGTGTAGTCAGAGTAGGGGGAAGGGCCTCCAGAAAAAGCAAGGCAGAATATTTGCAGTCAGAGCAATGTAACTACATGCAGGGAAACCCACTTTCAAAACTCTGTGTTAAACATTAAGCTCCAGGGTCATTCTTCAGTAAGATCAGTTAATGTTCCCCAGATAAAGAAGAGTACCCCATGTTTTTATAATGCTAATCATTTGTAAGATTCACTTTAGCATGCTAAAAGGCCCAGGCCTATGTGCTGTCTTTCCTCTTTCAGATCTGATGGGGTGGTTTTGCAAACTAGGCAACAAATTTAGCATGCAGACCCAGCTGTAAACAACATAGTAAAAGGCAGCAAAAGATTCCACCTTAAAGATAAGATTGCATTTTAACACCCAGGAAGTTTGGGAAGCAGGATTCTGAACTTACTCTTTAGTGAACAGACAATACCTCAGCCCACCTTGCGGGGTGGGCAGGCTGCCTTTTGATATGCCCCTAGAACAAGATACTGGTATCCCAGAGAGAGATGCTGGTATCCCAGACTGAGTCTGGGGCAGGGAATTACTTGTGTTAAGTTAATTCTGGGTATTCAGACATCACTTAGCAGGTTCACACCCCTAAGTTTTTTCATGTTCTCAAAAAATCCTCATTTTGCCTATTAATCCCCCTAGACAATGCACCACACCATGCTCTGTTTTCCCCTCCTGGCATGAGCCTGGAGCTCTGTCCTTTCACTTTATTTCTAAATAAAAGCCTGTACCTTACTCTCCTACCTTGGGTGTTTGCTAAGCTCATTCTTAGGCTTCGTGAACAAGAACCCCGGTATCATCTTTGGGGGCTCATCCGGGATAGCTTTGGAGGTGAGTGTCATCATCCAAGCCTGCCTTTTCTCTCAGTCTCCATATAGAAGGAAGCCGTCTATGGCACACAACATCGGACACTTGTCAGTCACTTAAATGGGACTAGCCTGGCTGCCGATCTCAAGTCTCAAGCAACAGGTTCCCCTGTGTCTCCCTCAGTGTAACCCCCGTCTCCCATGGGACATTGGAAAGGCACCTGAGTGGAGGCAAGGATTCCCTTTCAGAGGCATCTCCTTGGATGCGAGGGACTGAGGAAAGCCGTGAGCAACTGCGAGAGTCTAGGCTGAGGCTACACTTCAGCGGCTTCTCAAAGGTCTGCGTGTCTGGAATCAGACCCTGACAGCCCGATTGGGTATCCATGAGAAGTGGCTCTCTCTCTCTCTGTCTCTGACTTCCAGCCTGATTCTTCAGGCTGCCCTGGCCTCTGAGTGAGGCAGGGGGCATTCCTAACTCTCTCCTAACTTCATCAATTTCCCAGGACTCATTGCTCACCAGTGAAAGGTAGGAGATCTACATTTTGCTCTTATACCTGGCTTAATACTGCACTTTTTTTATCTCATGAAAATGTGTCTGGGCACCCGTTAGCCACTTAAAAGACAATTAGCATCAGCTACCAGTCTTCAAGTCTCAGGTGAAAGGTTTCCTGGTGTCTGCCGCTCCTTGATAACCCGCCTATGGATGGACGGACATGTTGGGGAGTGGCTGAGCTGATCTCCTACTTTTCTATCCTAATATGCGGACTCTGAGGGCAGACCAGACTAGTAGACAGTGGCCCTTGGGTCTCGGCTCCGGCTGATTGATCTGACGGTGCTGAGTGAACCTCCAGCTAGGCTCCTGCCTATGCGAGAGTCGCAGATAACACCCACCCCCCGACCTCTTGTCTCACAGATCAGATTTGTTATAGTTGGTGACTAGCTAAATAATTCCCAGGCAGTGGCAGAAACTAGTGCTTGAGTATAGACCCCCCCCATAACTGTACATGTAAATGGCCCCATTTAAATTCTAGCCATGGCTCTATTCTTTTGATTTCCCTTCCTTGGAGGCAGTCATCCTGGGGCTGGCATTTCCTTTTCTGTGGCCCCAGGGAAGCAAAACAGGCTTGGGACTCTGACCAAGGCTCAGGCAGTGAGAGGCACAGTCCCTGCACTTATGGGACTGGCAGGGGGCTCTCAAGGAATGACTAAAGCTTGTGCAGAGAAAACTAGGATCCAGATTGAAACTCCCAAAAGGTGTAAAGTAGGAGCACACTGGTAAGGTCAAACAAAATCCAGAGCTCCGAGGTGACTCTTGCTGAGTGGGAAGGCAAGAGGGAAATCAAGGCAAGGTACAGGTCATGCTGGTAAAGAGTAGTTAAGTCCAGTAGGCCTGACAGAGGGGGTGACTGACCACTGTCACCTAGGCTCCAAGGTGAGAGGATGCCCTCATGGAGAGAGAGGCTGATCAGGTGTTGGACACCTGTCTTTCTCTCTCTTTCTTCCAGATGGGAGCATCCTCTTCAAGTTTAAAGCCAGACATGCCCCTGGCATGCATTCTGAAGAACTGGGAGCAATTCAATCCCCACACCCTGAAGAAGAAATGCCTTATCTTCTTCTGCACACAAGCCTGGCCTCAATACAAACTCTCTGATGGAGAGGCCTGGCTCCCTGAGGGAAATATACTGTATAATAAGATCATGCAGCTAGATTTTTTTTGCCACAAGAAAGTGAAATGGTCAGAAATCCCATATGTACAGGCCTTTCTTGCCCTTAGAGTAAGTAAAGGACTATGCCAAAAAGGTGGATTAATTCCAGACCCTACTCCAAACCCTAATTCCTCCCCATTGGCTGTGCTAAGCCCACCTTACCCAGATTTAAGTTCACTTGCTGAGAACCCTAAAAGTCAGAGCACAGGAGAACTACCACCCCAAGCATCATTGGCCCAATCACCCCACCAGGCTTCCCAGGGGGTAAAGGAAAGACAGTTATACAAATCTTTATTGACCTTACCAGAAGTAGCCAATGGAGGGTGGGTACCGGCTCGGGTCCATGTCCCCTTCTCCCTCCAAGACCTCAGGCAAATTAAACAGGACGTGGGTAAATTTTCAGATGACCCAGACAAGTACATAGAAGCCTTCCAAGGGCTTACTTTAACTTTTGAACTGACCTGGAAGGATGTTATGCTTATACTAAACCAAACCCTTACCAGAGGGGAGAAAGAAAAAGTAATCAGAAGAGCCTTAGAGTTTGGAGATGAATGGTATACTATAAATGCAAGTGACAAATCTCCAGAGGAACTAACCCGGGTCCCCACTGGTGGCCAGGCAGTGCCATTCACTGACCCAGAGTGGGGCTAAGATACAGATGATGCTGATAAATGGTACAGGAACCACTTTATAACTTGTATTTTAGAAGGGCTGAAGAGAGCCCGAATAAAACCTATAAATTACACTAAATTATCTGCTGTGATGCAGGAAAGAACCTCACCCTTTCTGGAGCGGCTCAGGGAGGCATTGGTGAAGCATACTTATATGTCCTCAGAGTTCCCAAAGAGCCAATTATTCTCAAAGATAAATTCATCACCCAATCGGCCCCAGATATCAGGAGGAAGTTACAAAAATTGGCATTCAGAGCAAAATCTGGAAAGCTTCCTGAAGGTCGCAACATCAGTTTTCTATAATAGAGATGAGGAGGAAAGGAGGGACCAGGAGAGGAGAGATAACCGAAAGGCAGAGGCATTAGCGATGGCCTTGCAGAGAATCAACTTTGGGCCTCAAAAGCTGGAGAAAGGGAGACCAGCAAAAGGGACCGGGCCCCGGGCGGCTTGTTTCCTCTGTGGCATAGAGGGGCATTTTAAGTGAGAGGGCCCTAGGGGTAGGTGCTCCAAACCACCAACATCCTGCCCGCTCTGCCAAAGAGACCACTGGAAGCGAGACTGCCCTCAGAGGCGTGGGCGACTGAGGACAGACTTGCAACAATGTGGTCAGGACTGAAGGGGTGCAGGGCTGCCCATGCTGGCTCCTGTCACAGTCATAACTCCACAGGAACCCTGGGTGAGTCTCTCTGTAGGAGGCCACACCACCAATTTTTTGCTCGATACAGGAGCCACCTATTCAGTCCTCCTCCATAATCCTGGCCTTCCCTCCTCCCAGTCAACTACTATTAGAGGCATATCTGGGAAGCCCATGACCAAATATTTTACTCAGTCTTTAAGCTGTGAGTGGGACTCAGTGCTGTTCTCCCATGCCTTCCTAGTAGTCCCAGAAAATCCGACACCGCTTCGAGGCCGTGATATATTTTCTAAAGTACAAGCCTCTATACATATGAACATAGAAAGAAATGAGATATATCTTCCCTTAGTAGAAGTAGACATTACTCCTGAAGTCTGGGAAATTAATGGAACAATTGGAAGGGCAAAATTAGCCCTACCAGTGCAGATTCATCTTAAAGACCCTAATCACTTTCCTCATAAGAGGCAGTATCCCTTAAAGCCAGAAGCTCGAGAAGGCTTGAAACCAGTTATCAATAACCTAAAAACTCAAGGTCTCTTGATAGCCTGTAATAGTCCTTGCAACACTCCCACATTAGGAGTACAAAGGCCAGATGGAAGCTGGCCCCTTGTATAATATCTATGAGCCATTAATGAAGCAGTTGTGCCCCTACATCCTGTAGTACCTTATCCCTATACCCTGCTATCCAGGATTCCTGAGGGAGCAGCGTGGTTTACTGTGCTAGACCTGAAGGATGCTTTCTTTTGTATCCCACTTGCACCTGAATCCCAGTTTCTCTTTGCTTTTGAGGATCCTGTAAATCCCTCAGCTCAATTAACCTAGACAGTTTTGCCCCAGGGATTCAGAGATAGCCCACAGATTTTAGCCAAGGACCTGGCCTCCTTTGAGTCAAGAGAGTCAGATATCATCCAATATGTGGATGATATACTTCTCTGCACCACCACAGAGGTAGAATGTCAGGAAAGTACTCAGAGATTACTAAACTTTCTAGCTGATTTTGGTTATAAGCTGTCTCGTCAAAAAGCACAGATCTGTCAGCAGCAAGTAAAATATCTGGGACTTAACCTCTTTCAAGGAACTAGAGCCCTGGGGGAAGAGAGAATTCAGCCCATTCTCTGCCACCCATTGCCCCCTACTATCATGGACCTGGGGATTCTTGGGCATCACTGGGTATTGCAGAATTTGGGTCCCCAGATATAGAGAGTTAGCCAGACCCCTCTACCAACTCCTTTAAAGAAGCCCAAAGGGAAGGCACCATAAAACTCCAGTGGGAACCTGATGCTATTAAAGCTTATGAGGCTTTGAAGAAAGCCCTACTCCAGGCCCTGCCTTAAGCCTGCCCACTGGAAACCAGTTTAAACTTTTTGTTACTGAGAGATCAGGAGTAGTGCTAGGTGTACTAACTCAACCTTGAGGAGAAATGCAGCAGCCCGTAGCCTATCTAAGCAAGGAACTAGACCCAGTACCTAAGGGCTGGCAACATTGTCTGAGATATATGGCAGCAGTAGCCCTGCTAGTACCTGAAGCCACAAAACTGACCCTGGGAAGAGACTTGATAGTGCATGCACCTGTATAACATCACTGGCTTATTAAACACCCGGGGGCACCTGTAGTTGTCCGACAGCAGGCTACTAAAACATCAGTCACTCCTCCTTGAGGGCCCTATAACCCAGCTGCAGACATGCTCCACCCTAAATCCAGCTACCTTTCTACCTGAATCCATGAGCAAAGGACCTGAGCATGACTGCCAACAGGTCCTTGCCTTAAACTAGTCTTCCAGAGAAGACCTAAAAGACACCCCATTGGAAAACCCAGAGCTTGTGCTCTTCACAGATGGCAGCTCCTTTATTGAGCAGGGCCAGAGAAGAGCTGGCTATGCAGTTGTCACTCTGTGGGATACTATCGAGTGCCAACCACTTCCACCAGGTATGAGTGCCCAGCTGGCAGAATTAATAGCCCTCACTAGAGCCCTTGAAATAGGGAAAGGAAAGAGAGTCAATATGTATACTGACTCTAAGTATGCATACCTAGTGCTGCATGCCCATGCAGCCATATGGAAAGAAAGAGACTTTTTAAACTCTGAAGGTTCCCCTATCAAATACCATAATGAAATTAACCAGCTAGTACAAGCAGTACATAAGCCTAAAGAAGTAGTAGTTATTCACTGCAGAGGCCACCAGAAAGGAATAGATGAAGTAACAGAAGGAAACAGACGAGCTGATACAAAAGCAAAAGAGGCAGCTTGAGAGACTTATAAGGCACCTATCCAAGCCCCTCTCTTATGGACAGGTGTGCCAGCTGATAGTATCCCCAGCTATAGTAAGAAAGAGCTACAAGATGGCCTCTCCAAAGCCGGTTCTCTCCTTCCCTCTGGTTGGCTTCAGACAGAAGATGAGAAAATTTATTTGCCTCAGAGTACAGAACGGAGAGTTCTTAAAACTTTACACCAGACTTTCTATCTAGGTATAGAAAATACCTATCAGATGGCCAAAAGTATTTTTGCAGGCAGTAGTCTATTAAAGGCCATAGAGCAAATTACTAAAGCTTGTGAGATCTGTCAAAGAAATAACCCATTAAATAGAGAAGCTGTCCCTCCTGGATTTCAGTGAACAGGCAGATACCCAGGGGAGGACTGGCAAATAGATTTTAAACATTTGACGAAGGCAAAAAGATTCCAATATCTCCTTCTGTGGATAGATACATTCACAGGATGGGTAGAGGCCTTCCTCTGTAGAACTGAACAAGCAAAGGAAGTAGTTAGAATGCTCTTACATGAAATTATTCCCCAATTTGGGATGCCCCAAGGATTACAAAGTGACAATGGCCCAGAATTAAAGCAGCTGTGACCCAAAGAGTGTCCTGAGCCCTTGGTATTCATTATAATTTACACTGTGCCTGGAGGCCACAATTCTCAGGTAAAGTAGAAAAAACTAATGACATTATTAAAAAACACCTAAGAAAGCTGTCACAAGAAACTCACTTGCCCTGGCCTGACTTACTACCTTTAACCATAATAAGAATAAGAAATACTCCCAAAATTTCGGGGTTAAGCCCCTTTGAAATGCTCTATGGAAGACCTTCCTTAAGGAATGATTTAATCACGGACAGAGAAGTCACAGAGATAATCCAATATGAGACACACCTGGTAAATTCCAGACACTCCTTCAAAATCTAACCAAAGGACCGAACAGAATCCCTGGGAAACCCTCTTTGAGCCAGGAGATAAAGTCCTAATTAAATCAATTCCTTCTAATTCTCCAACTCTTAATCCAGTCTGGGAAGGGCCCCACACTGTTATACTCTCTTCTCCTACAGCTGTCAAGGTCACAGGTATCGAGGCTTGGATTCACCACTCCAGAGTAAAGGCCTAGAAAAACTCCTCCCAAGACCTCCAAGACAACGCAGATACAGAAAAACTTTTTACACAGAACACCAAAATTCAGGAACCTTAGTATGCCTGTGAACCTATAGAAGATCTGAAAGTACTGTTCAAAAGAAAATCCTCAACTTCTAATGTATGAGTCCAGGATCTCCAAAGGCAAGTCTAAGCTATATCAGACCCAGAAATACTATAGACTACTACAATAGGAAACTGGCTTTCCACGTTGTTTTTGTGGAAATTCACTTTATTCATCAAGCTAATCATTATGGGACAGAGACCATAGGCTTAGACAGAATAGGGTGAGGGCCTCTGGAAAGAGCAAAGCAGAATATTTGCAGTCAGAGCAATGTAACTACATGCAGGGAAACCCCCTACCAAAACTCTGTGTTAAACATTAAGCTCTAGGATCATTCTTCAGTAAGATCAGTTAATGTTCCCCAGATAAAGAAGAGTACCCCATGTTTTTATTATGCTAATTATTTGTAAGATTCACTTTAGCATGCTAAAAGGCCCAGGCCTATTGCTGTCTTTCCTCTTTCAGATCTGATGGGGTGGTTTTGCAAACTAGGCAACGAATTTAGCATGCAGACCCAGCTGTAAACAACATATTAAAAGGCAGCAAAGATTCCACCTTAAAGATAAGATTGCATTTTAACACCCAGGAAGTTTGGGAAGCAGGATTCTTAATTTGCTCTTTAGCATACAGACAATACCTCAGCCCACCTTGGGGGCTGAGCAGGCCACCTTTTGATATGCTCCTAGACCAAGAGACCAGTATCCCAGAGAGAGATCAGGGCATGGAATTCCTTGTGTTAAGTTAATTCTGGGTGCTCAGACACCACGTAGCAGATCCACACCCCTAAGTTTTTTCCATGTTCTCAAAAAATCCTCATTTTGCCTATAAAACCCCCTAGACAACGCACGACACCGGGGTCTCTTGTCCCCTCCTGGTTTGAGCTGGGAGCTCTTTCCTCTCACTTTATTTCTAAATAAAAGCCTGTACCTTGCTCTCCTACCTTGCATGGTTATGAAGCTCATTCTTTGGCTTCGTGAACAAGAGCCCTGGCATCATATTTGGGGGCTCGTCCGTGATAGCTCGCAGGTGAGTATCAGCATCCAAGCCTGCCTTTTCTTTCACTGTCCTTATAGAAGGAAGCCGTCTATGGCACACAAAATTGGGCGCTTGTCAGCCACTTAAATGGGACTAGCCTGGCTGCCGATCTCAAGTCTCAAGGGACAGGTTCCCCTGTGTCTCCCTCAGTGGATCCCACGTCTCCCTTGGGAGCCGGGAATGTCACCTGAGTGGAGGCCAGGATTCCCTTTCAGAGGCATCTCCTTGGATGCGAGGGACTGAGGAAAGCCGTGGGCAACTGTGAGAGTCTAGGCTGAGGCTACACTTCAGCAGCTTCTCAAAGGTCCACGTGTCTGGAATCAGACCCTGACAGCGCGACTGGGTATCCATTAGGAATGTCTCTCTTTCTTTGTCTCTGATTTCCAGCCTGCTTCTCCAGGCCACCCTGGCCTCTGAGTGAGGCAGGGGGCATTCCTAACTCTCCTAACTTCATCAATTTCATGGAACCCGATGCCCGCCACCTCAAGGTAGGAGATCCACGCTTTGCTCTTATTCCTGACTTAATACTGCACTTTTTTTATCTCATGAAAATGTGTCTGGGCACCCGTTAGCCACTTAAAAGACGATTAGCATTGGCTATCAGTCTTCAAGTCTTGGGTGAAAGGTTTCCCAGTGTCTGCCGCTCCTTGGTCCCCTGCCTCCAGATGGACGGGAATGTCAGGGAGTGGCCGAGCCTATTTCCTACTTTCCTATCCTAATCTGCGGACTGCGAGGGCAGACCAGACTAGTAGACAGTGGTGCTTGGATCTCGGCTCTGGCCGATTGATCTGAGGGCGCTGAGTGAACCTCTGGCTAGGCTGCTGCCTATGCGAGAGTCGCAGATAACCCCCACCCCCCCCGACCTCTTGTCTCACAGATCAGATTTGTTATAGTGGGTGATTGTCTAAATGATTTCCAGGCAGTGGCAGAAACTAGTGCTTGAGTATAGACCCTCCTCCATGGCTGAATATGTAAAAGACCCCATTTGAATTATAGCCATGGCTCTATTCTATTGATCTCCCTTCCATAGAGGCAGTCATCCTGGGGCTGGCATTTCCTTTTCTGCAGCCCCAGGGAAGCAAAACAGGCTTGTGATTCTGACCAAAGGCTCAGGTGAGAGGTCACACAGTCCCTGCCCTTATCAGACAGGCAGGGGGCTCTTAGGGAGTGACTAAAACTTGTGCAGAGAAAACTAGGATCCAGATTAAAACTCCCAAAAGGCGTAAAGTAAGAGCATACTGGTGAGGTTCCCACTAGATCTAGGGCTCTGAAGCAACTATTGCTTAGTGGCAAGGCAAGAGGGAAATCAAGGCAAGGTGCAGGTCATGCTGATAAAGAGTAGTTAAGTCCAGTAGGCCTGGCAGAGGGGGTGACTGACCACTGTCACCTAGGCTCCAAGGTGAGGGGATGCCCTCATAGAGAGAGATCTTGATCAAGTGCTGGACACCAGTCTTTCTCTATCTCTCTTCCAGTTGGGAGCATCCTATTCAAGTTTAAAGCCAGACACGCCTCTGGCATGCATTCTGAAAAACTGGGAGCAATTTGATCTCCAGACCCTGAAGAAGAAATTCCTTATCTTCTTCTGCACACAAGCCTGGCCTCAATACAAACTCTCTGATGGAGAGGCTTGGTCCCTGAGAGAAGTATACAATATAATAAGGTTATATAGATAAATTAATTTTAATGCAAGATAGGAAAATAATCAAAAGTCCTGTAGACTACTACAATATGGAACTCGTTTTCTAAGTTATTTTAGTGGAAATCTATTCTACTTATTGGGTTCATCATTATCCTCAAATATTGGGAGGTTTTTTAACTAAACTACCTGAAATGGGAGAAATTTATCTTCTGCAATACAGCCTGGCTTTAAATGACTAGTGTTAGAATTGTACTTGCATTTCATTTCCAGCTACCTGGACACACACAATCCCTATCTGTTCAGAGCCTTTATTGACCCTGTTAGCCTAGGGCCACCTAAAACTTAACCCAGTTATGTAAACTGCTTGCCGTTTGAGTGTATTCTTGAAAACTGAAATACTTTTAGTTAAATAAGCTAAAAATAATGAAGGCAATTGGATATCAGTAACTCAAATCTTTATATCAGTTCACCTGTCTATATGTTCTTTTGCCCCGGCCCGCAGGGCTGGTTATTAGTGGGTCTCGAGGAGGATCCCTGTACCTAAAGGATGGGATGGAGAGAGAGAGACGGAGGCCAAGCAAATTGTCAAGGCTTCGTTTATTTGTAAAAAAGGTAGGGAATATATAGCACCTTAAGGGGTGTGGTAAGGAGTGACTTCTTCTGATTGGTTGCCCATTATGATAATGAGGTAGCTTACACAGTCTAATCACACACCAAGTTGTGCACATGCGCAGTAGTCTTTGACTTAAGCAACGGACCTGGTTGAGGACTCTTAGCAGGAAGCTGTGGCGGGAAACTGACCAAGAAGAAGTAAACAACAAGATGGAGTCTTTAAAACAAAATGGAGTCCCATTGTTCTGGTATAAATCTATTCTATATGCTAACTATAAGGGTTAGGTTAGTTTCTTAAGTAATGAAACATAGAATACAGAATGAAACTGGGTTGGGCTAAGATCTTTAAGCTCTCTGTGCCAGTGCAAAGTCCAAGGTGGTCACCAACATTCTTTTATAAAAAGTAGTGCCAACTGTAGTCACTACATCTCAATCTGCATGTTTGCGTGTCTAAGTGTGTAAAGGAAAAATATTTTTCTTCCTCTGGATGGTATTGATAAGCATTAATACTAATTTAATTTGAACTGAAACAGACATGTCCTTACAGTTATCAGCTGCCTAAGTTTACCTAAAGTCATTTAAAGTTGATGTTATCTGTTAAAACTTTCAAGAATAAAATACTTAGAGGCTTGACTTTGTTTAATGTTCAGCTGTTAAAACTTTCAAGAATAAAATACTTAGAGGCTTGACTTTGTTTAATGTTCAGTAAAGGTTTTGTAAGTAATCTAGCACAGTTGTTAGGAATGAGTAAACTAAGTGTAGCAAGTAAACATCTTAATAATAGTGTGTTACAGTGTGTATACTTACAAACAGCCTGAGAATTTCTGTAGTAACCTAAAACCTTAAAGTTTTGCTAAGTTAAGTAGACATACTTTGTGCTTAGTGAGAGATTGTGCTATAAAGCTCATGGTTACAGATATTATAAAATGTGTTCATAAATTTGTCAATTCAAAGAATACTAGTGTAACAGTTTACAATAGCCTACTTTTCAGTGTTCACTGAGAATTAAAGTTCCTAATAATTTTAAATTCTAATTAAAGCTACTTAAAATAATAAGGAAAACATTTCTTTATGCATGCTAAAAAGTGTGTCTTTTGATAAAAGTAACTTTGTTCTAAAGTACAGCTGTTTATTTAAAGAGGGAGAACTCTGAATGTAAAAGAGAAGTTTAATAAAGTTTCTGGAAAGATTGATATGGTCGTGCTATGTGAAATTAAAGCAAATGAGTCTTGATATCAAGCACACAGCAAAATTAGAATTTTGTTTTCAGTTAAAAAGACAAAGTTTTCTTAAACTGTTAGTCTTCTCTTACTATAGAAAGATTGCAAAGGGTTCTCTAATTGTTTCATCAAAGAAGTTTCTCATGCTTAAAGTCTCAATGAGTTGTCTGGGTATTTAATAAAATGAAATCTTAGTATTAAAAAGACTAAAAGCTAAACTTTGCTAACAACTGTAATCTTCTGTATTTGTTTTTAAGTTATTTTGTTGTCATTCTGTTAAATAGATAAGTTTTGCTTCATGGCAACGTATAATCTTATTTAAGCAAGTGCCAAAGAAACTTTCTTCTGACAACTTCCCAAAATCAAATTTGAAAATGTGTTTTACCTCTAGTTAACACTGATATTTTCCAAAGGGCCCCTGAAACATGTTAGAGGAATTTTTTTCTCATTGGGGACATATGTGGCTAATTCAGCTTCTTTATCTGATATATAATTACATGCTTAATACTTGGAAAGCACTGTCAAAGGGAATGATGCTAAACTTTGTTACTAAATGTTTTGTGTTGCAGAAATACCCAAATTTCCTTATGTCAACTGTCTTATAATCTCTCATCAGATATTTAGCCATTGTCATTTGTAAGTCTTTTGTCATTTATAGTCACTGTTTTATTACTCCTAAACTAGTAAAGAACTAGATTTCAGCAGAACAGGTATTACATATGATTAAGTAAACTAAAGAAGTTCAAATGTTGCTGATAAAGTGTTTTAAGCTTTTTCTCTTAAGCTGACAACAGTTTAGTGACAATACCTTTGTAAGCAGAATTGAAACATTTTTCTTTCTCTCTACCTGATCCCTCCAGAATTTAAAAACTCTCACTATTTTTTTTCACTATTTTTATATTTCATGGCAGTATGTTTATTTGCATAAGTTCAATAAGAATCTGCTTTCCTTGTAAGAAGACCAATTAAAAACAATGGTTATATTACCAAGGCTTTGACTAGAATGTTATACCTGAGAGACACATGCATAAAACTCATATGAACAGACAGCTTTAAGGAACTGAGGTTGACTTTATAAAGCCAACAGAGCCCCTTGGAGGAACTGGCCTGGTACCTTGCTTACAGGATTCCCAGCAGCCTTACCAGGTGAGTAAGGAAGGTCACTTCCTGGCAGGTGAAGGAACCTCAGAATGTCTTGGGAACCTCAAGAAGAGAGGAAATTCACCCAAATCTACAGGTACTGCAGGCAAAACCTGATGGCAAGTCTGGCTTGGATTTCTGGCTTTGAGAGGCCTTTAAAAGTCCTATCTGAAGTTCCTTATAAAAAGTTCCAGCAAAGCACATTTAAAAGAGCCTGTGTAATCAATTGTTTTTCTTGCTGCACTTATGCAAATAATCAAGCCAAGTGTTAATTATTTCTTAATCTGGTTACTTCTAATAAAAATTAGGGTGATTTTAGAGAAAAGTACTGTTTCAATAATGGAGCCTTATCTATACTGAGTGCTAATACTAGTCATTGGGACATAGACTAGATGCAGAATTCTAGTTTCCCCAAGATATCTGGCTATGATTCTCAATTAGAGTTTTACTATTTCTAATCCTCATATTCAGCCATGCATTCATCAATCTCCTTGTCAAGTCTGTTTTCCAGAATGGAAAATCCAACTCCAGATGTTACTACTTAACCTAATAACATGATTTATTCTATCTCACCTAGAAGCCATAAGACTGCAAATGGTGATGGAAATAGAACCCAGGATGGAAGTGCCCATCTTCTGAGTCCCTTGTGACCTACCATTGATGGAGACCTAGCTGCACCCCTTACTGTGCCCCCTCTCACCATGAAGCAGCCAGAGTGGTCTTCGCCCCCTTTCCCTAGCAGCAGCTAGGGTTTTCATCTGTAGAGGGGGAATAAGACAGGGACCATGGTCTTAGACAGAATAGGGCGAGGGCCTCCGGGAAAAGCAATGCAGAATATTTGCTGTCAGAGTGAGACAGGGACTGTGGGTGTAGTCAGAGTAGGGGGAGGGCCTTCAGAAAAAGCAAGGCAGAATATTTGCAGTCATGGAATTGTAACTACATACAAGGAAACCCCCTACCAAAACTCTATGTTAAACATTAAGCTCTAGAGTCATTCTTCAGTAAGATCAGTTGGTGTTCCCCAGATAAAGAAGAGTACCCCGTGTTGTTATTATGCTAATCATTTGTAAGATTCACTTTAGCATACTAAAAGGCCCAGGGAAAACTGGGCAACTAATTTAGCATGCAGACCCACCTGTAAACAACATAGTGAAAGGTAGGGAAGATTCCACCTTAAAGATAAGATTACATTTTAACACCCAGGAAGTTTGGGAAGCAGAATTCTTAACTTACTCTTTAGCAAACAAACAATACCTCAGTCCACCTTGGGGGCTGGGCAGGCTGCCTTTTGATATGCTCCTAGACCAAGACGCAGGTGTTCCGGAGAGAGATGGGGGGATTGGGGGGCGGAATTCCTTGTGTTGAGTTGTTTTGGGGTGTTCAGATACACAGGTCTACACCCCTAAACCTTTTTTCATGTTCTTGAAAAATCCTAATCTGCCTATAAAACCCCTAGACAATGCAGCACACCGGACTCTCTTGTGCCCTCCTGGCAGGAGCCAGGAGCTCTGTCCTCTCACTTTGTATCTAAATAAAAGCCTGTACCTTGCTCTCCTACCTTGGGTGTTTGCTAAGCTCATGCTTCAACTTCGTGAACAAGGACCCCGGCATCAGCTTGAACTAAAACACAAAAAGGTTTCTTTAAACTGCAGATCTGAGGAAAAAACTCTAGGGAAGCAGTAGCTGTGCAGTTCATCCTACCCCATTAAGTTTTGCTTATCTTGAGTCATATGCTATACCCACTATATGCTCGATATGGCTATTTATTCACTGTGCGTGCTCTAGAAGTTCAGATATTCTGCTTCAGGAAGTTTAGATTCTCATTAAGGAGTTTAAGCAGTTTGAGGCAGCGTATAATTAAATGTTAGATTGCATAATAAGTGCTGTAGGAATTTAGAGAAGGGAAGAAACTCCAGTTGTACCTTAAAAATAATATAATTTAAGTGCTTATTTTATATTTAGAAAAACTGAGGCCTGGAACAGTTACAAAACTTGGCCAGGCTCACATAGCTCATGACCTCACAACTGGAAGTAGAATATATGTCTATTAAATCATTCTAGGCCCCTTTCCAATAGAGAAGACACTCAGCACTGACACCAGTTAATTTTTAGGCAATGATTTCAATTGAAACGTTAAGCCAGATGCTTATTCCCTAGAGATTTAAGTAATATGTTTGCATTACATTCCTGGAAACCCATTGAGCAATATAGAATACCAAAATTGATCATAAAATTAAATGAAAAGTAAGTAAGATAACTGTATTCACTTACAACTTATTGTTAAATATATAAAATCAATTAAGATAAAAAAGCTGAATATAAATATTCATTTTTGAGAAGTAGTCTGCATACCTGGTTTGATTTAGGATTCTTAAATATGAGTTCAAAGAAACTGGAACTAAATATGCCTTTTTGTCTGTAAATATTTCTAAAGTAATTAATTATTTCTCCAAGACTCTTTGAACTGAATTCAAAATTAGGGTTTTGTCTTGAAATTTTTTCTTACAATTTTATATGCATGCATATTTTTGAAGGTGTTTTAATAACTCATATTTGGGAAGAAGCAGTTTCCAAGGCAATTTCTTCTTCCATAATCTCTTACTCTCACACTTCAATTCATTAGCTGAATCACATTAGTTCTAGACAGGCTTGTCAGTGATGGCAACTGATACAATGAGGAGACATTTGGCTTCAATGTGGCATCAGTACAGTTTTAGGAAGTCTAATAGGAGTTTTGGCCAGAAGTGAGGTACTATTGGTCAAAATATTTTTATTTAAGGATTTCCCATATACCTTACTGGATTATGAGGGTTGAAGAAGAAGGAATCATCTTCAGGACTAATGAAATGGAATTATTGTGTGTTGGGCATAAATGGGGAAATGGGAAAGGAAATTTTATTACTGCCTGAAGGCTTATATTGAGGTCTGTGGGGGCAATAGAGATACTTTCCTTTGGCACCCTTTGGTTGATGTCATGTCCAGGCCTTTATGTTGACAGCCCACACACACCACTCCTATCTTCCCATCAGACCTCATTCTAGAGGTGCCAGAGCTATATATCTTCTCCTGCCATTTGGAATGCACTAAGACCAAGCCAAAGCAAAGCTGGTTGAGATGTAACCCAAACTTTCAGATGTTGCTGGAGGTTATTTTGTGCTTTCTAGGGACAGCATTGTTTTTCTATGAAACATTCAATTATTTCTTATGAAAACTATTCTTTAAAAATTGACTGTAAGAGAGAAGTGGAAAAACAAACAATCATTTGGTGATGTGAAATTCTAGGAGACAGTGCTTGCAATGCTCTTTCACTCCACCTGTCTTACTCCACTTCTGACATAATATGAGCCCTTTGAGGGTCATTTCTTATTCTTTACTGTGCCTTAAGAAGTCCATAGGATACGTACTTGAATAAAGTCAGGACTTCAATCAGTGTTTGTTGAAATTATTTGCATGTTTTCCATATGTATATGGCAGAGTGTGAGGGAATATAAGAATGGAAGTAATGATATTGAAATGTCAGAGGACAAACAACACAGTAAAAAGAGCATAAGAAGGAAGTTGTTCTTGAGAGAACTTAAATGGTAAAATATAAGAGAAAATTGTCAAAGAGATAAAAGATGGAAACTAAAGTTGTATCAGTTGTAGAAGAGTTGTTAGAGTAATGATACATTTCTTGTGTGTGATATCTAATTTCTGCATTCCCCATCATTTAAAAAAATTTGTAATAAACATTTAGTATTATGTGTTCATGGGATACTTATCTACATATCTTAACCCATACTCAAATTTTAGGATAAAATAAATATTTTTCTCCATAAAATATAGGCAGACTGAAGTTTTCAGCTTTAAAATAAAATTTCATAAAATTATTCAAATAATCATTTATATTCAGAGATGTATTATGCCCTTCAGAGATTTTGCCTGAGGTTCAGAAATCTTTTTAGAAGTTGGCAGTAAGCTGAATACTAGCCCCCAAAGATATCCAGGTCCTAATCCCTGATAAATTGGAGATACTGTCTTTTAGGGTCTAACAGATGTGATTAAGTAAATAATTGTGAGATGGAGAAATTATCCTAGATTAACAGATTATAAGTATTCTCATAAGAGGGAGGCAAAGGGAGATTTTACACAGAGAAGGCAATGAAACCACTGAAGCAAGACGTTATGCTGCTGGCTTTAAGACAGAGTAAGGGGTAACAAACCAGTGAATGGAAGGAATGCAGCTGTAGAAGCTGGAAAACAAAGTTAAATGCATTTTCTCCTAAAGCCTCTAGAGGCAATGCAGCCCAGCCTATGTCTTGATTTTAGATCAGTGAAGTTAATTGCAAAATTCTGTCCTCCAGAACTGTAAGAGAATAAATGTGTGTAGTTTTAGGCCACTAAGTTTTGGTAATTTGTTAGAGAAAGCATAGAAACTAATAAATAGCACTTTCAATTACTAATGAAATTATCCTGTAGTCTCTGAGATATTCTTTGGAAATGCCTAGACTGTAGGAATATATTATCTATTTATAACAAGGCATTAAAATTCTTTGCAAATCAAAATATAATTCTTAAAAAATGCTATAAAATATCTTCTTTTTAATGGTTATTTAATTACTTTGGGAAAAATTATTCTTCTGAGTGTTTTCAAATCTTAAATATCTTAAATATGTAACATTTTTCCCATGATTATAATTAAATTTTCATTACATTTTGAAATGATTTTAATACAATGAATTCAAAACTAAATTATATAAACACCATTATCTAATCTGAAAGGTGCCTACTCTTCATCTCTGATTTGTTTTGAAGATGGGAACCAATTAAGCAAAAAAAAAAAGGAAAAAAGTGTTATCATTGTGTTATCTATCAGTTTATTTATGTAAGACATCATGGTAGAGAAATAGAAAACTACAATGGGAATAAAGAGGAAGGATGTTAAAGTTCCCATGGATTTTCTAAACAGAACTTTTAAAAACTTGAATTTTGGGGGATACCTCACAACATATGGATATAGATAAGAAAAGGATATAATTCCTTAAAAAGTGAATTATAAAACACAATTTGGTTATGTTAAGTTTAATTATTTTCTAGTTGTAGCATATAATTGTAAGTATATCATTGTTTAATGGGCTTTGTAAAAGTCAGAAATAAATACTAGTTACTTCACCTCTAAAAGGATTCTTCTTTACATTCTCTGCACTGATGAGTGCTTCTCCCAATTCCTCACACCTCAAGCCATGTTCTTGCATCCAGAGCAAGAAATTAGTACTGAATCTTTCCTTTTATGATTTTCTAATATCTTCTACCTCCATAGAGGCAGATAGCTTTAAGATTTTTTAAATTGTGAAATATATAATGCATGCAGGGAGTATATAAAATATATAGAAGTTACAGAATAATTATAAAATGAGAACTGTGTAGATCTAGAACATCTACCAGTTTCATAGAAGCCTCCTGGTACAGTAGACCAATTTTAAGTAGTTAAAGAAGGTTATCATTTTTGTTTAGTTCAGCAAGCAAAAGAGTAGGATAGAAACAAATGGAGCAGTTGATTCAACTGAAAAGAAAAATGGAGGTCCTTCTACTTGAAGAGAATTCCTGAGAGAAATGGAGAAAAATAGTCTCGGGAAACACTAAATTGTAATTTACATATTTTAATTTAGGTAAATGAAAACATTCTGTAATGTAAAAATTTGTCCTTATTTCATTTTCACATCAAGTTGTCTATTGATTCACTGATATCAGAAGTTCTTATTTTATGTTATTGTGGAAATAACATTTACATGAGATCTTCCCTCTTTATAGATTTTTAAGTGTGCAATATACTAATGTTAACTGTAGATACAATGTTGTGCCATAGCTCTCCAGATCTTAATCATCTTATGTGAGTGAAACTTGCTGTGCTTTGAAAAGCAAACCCCCATTTCACCTTCCATCTAACACCTAGCAACTCCATGCTTTGATTCATTTTGATTTGTGAGGATAGTTAACAATTTTAGATACAATATATAAGCAGAATCATGCAATATGGGCTTTCTGTGACTAGTTTATTTCACTAAGCTTAATGTCTTCAAGGTTCATCTATGTTGTAGCATATTGAGAAATTACCTTCTTATTATAGGCCGAATAGTATTACATTATATGTATACACCACATCTTCTTTACCCACACATCTGTCTAATGACATTTAGGTTGTTTCCACATCTTGGCTATTGTAAATAGTGCTGCAATGAACATAGAAGTGTTAATATCTCTGAAATCCTGATCTCAGTTTTTTCGGATAAGTTTCCAGAAGTAGGATTACTGGATCATATGGTAGTTCTGTTTTTGATTTATGGAGGAACATACTTTTTCCATAGCTGCTGCACCATTTTGTATTCCTAACAAAAGTGTTCATAGGTCCCAATTTCTGAACTTTTTTGCTAAAACTTGTTTTGTTTTTTATAATAGCTATCCTGACAGATATGAGGTGATATATCATTTTGATGTTATTCATATTTTCCTTATGATTAGTGACATTGAGAATTTTTTCATATACCTGTTGGCCACTTGTATGTCTTTGGATAAGATATTTTTTACTATTGAGTCATAACTTCTTTATATATTTTGAATATTAACACCTTACCATGATGTATGGTTTGTAATATTTTCTCCCACTTTGGAGATTGTATTATGTTCTCCCATTTCACATGATTTATTTGCTGTGCAGAAGCTTTGTAGTTTTATGTAGCCCCACTTCTTTATTTTTGCTTTTGTTTTCATTTCCTGAGGAAACACCCAAAAACAATTACTAATGCTGATGTTCAATAGTTTATTGCTTATGTTTCTTTCTAGGAGTTTCATGGTTTCAGGACTTATAATTAGGTCTTTAATTTATTTCAAGTGTATTTTTGTGTATGGTGTAAGGCAGTGATCCAATTTCATTCTTTTGCATATGACTCTCTAGTTTTCCCAACATAATATTTATTGAAGAGACTGTTTTTACCCAGCTGTATATTATTGTCTCCTTTGATTAATTGATTCTAGAAGTGCAGATTTACTTCTATATTCTCTATTCTGTTCCATTGATCTCTATTTTTGTGCCAGTACCATAATGTTTTGATTACTGTACCTTTATAGTATAATTTAAAACCAGGAAGTATGATACCTCCAGCTTTGTTTATTCTCAAGATTGCTTTAGCTATTCTTGGTCTTTTGCAGTTACATATAAATTTTAGGATTATTTGCTATAGTTCCCTGTAAATACCATTGGCATTTTTATAGAGATTGCATTGAATCTATAGATTGCTTTGGGTATTTTGGTAATTTAACAATATTAGTTCTTCCTATTCATGAGCATGGAATAGCTTTCCATAGATTTGTGTCATCTTCAATTTCTGTCATCAATGCCATAGAGTATTCAGAGTATAGGTATTTCACCTCTGATTAGATTTACTAAGTATTCTTATTCATCTTGATGCCATTGTAAATGGGCTTCTTTTCTTCTTTTCTCTTTCTGTTAGTTCTTTGTATATGGAAACAAAACAGATTTATGTATATTTATTTTGTATCCTCTAACTTTACTGAATTCATTTATAAATTTGAATCGTTTTTGGTGGAGATTTTTGGGTTTTCAATATCGAGTATCATGCCATCTACAAATAGTGATAATTTTATTCTTCCATACCAACTTGGATTTATTTTATTTCTTTCTCTTGTCTGGTTGCTACAGTTAGGACTTCCACTAATGTGTTGAATAAAAGTGGTGAGCATGGGCATTCTTGTCTTATACTGGATCTCAGAGTGAAAGCTTTCACTTTTTCACCATTGAGTACGATATCTGTGTATTTGTCATATATAGCCTATATTATGTTGAGTTATGTCCCTCCAAACACACATTGTTGATAGTTCACATAATAAATGGATGTTGAATTTTGTCAAATACTTTTTCAGCATCTATTGAGATGATCATATGGTTATATCTTTCCTTTTGTTAATGTGGTGTTAACATTAATTGATCTGTGGATATTGAACCATCCCTGGAAAAAATCACATTTTTTTGTCATGGTGTAAAAGATTATTAATCCTCTCAATGTATTTTTTAATTTGTTTTGCTAATATTTTGTTGAAGATTTAGCATCTATATTCATTGACATAGTGGTCTGTAGTTTTCTTTTTTTTGTCTTTGGTTTTGGTGTCAGGGTGATGTTGGCCTCATAGAATAAATTTTAAATTTGGAAGCTTTCCTTTCTCCTTTATTTTCTGGAATAGTTTGAGAAGAATATATGTTAACTTTTCTTTAAATATTCAGTAGAATCTTCTGTGAAGCTGTCTTGTCCTGAATTTTTACATGGGAGTTTTATGGATTACCACTTCAAAGTTATTACTAGGAAAGAGTCTTTTAAGAATTTTTATTTCTTCCTTGCTTGGTCTTAGAAGATTGCTTGTCTTTAGGACTTTATCCATTTCTTTTATCTTGTCCAATTTGTCGGCATGCAATTTCTCATAGTAATCTCTTAAAATTGTTTGTGTTTCTGTGGTGTCACTTTTACTTCTCTTTAATTTCTGATTTTAATTTTTTTAGTCCTCTTTTTCCTTGATGAGTCTAGCTAAACATTTTCAACACATTTTATCTTTTCAAAGAATCAGCTCTTAGTTTTATTGATCTCCTGTATTGATTGTTTTGTCTCTATTTCATTTATTGTTACTTGACCTTTATTTTCTCCTTCCTTTAACTAACTTTGGACTTTGTCCTTTTTCTATTTTCTCTAGGTATAGAGTGAGATAGTTAATTTGAGATATTTCTTGTTTTATGAACTAGAACTATAATACTATAAACTTTCTTCTTAGAACTGCTTTTGCTGCATTAAATATTTGAACCTCTGTTCCTATTTCCATTATTTTCCATGTATTTTTATTTCCTCTTTGATTATTCCATTGAACCATGCTGTTTAGCCTCCATGTGTATATTTTTTCCAGTTTCTTTTTCTTTTAATTGATTTCTAATTTCACACCATTGCTGGGAAAGTTACTCTTATGATTTCAATCTTAAATTTATTGAGACGTGTTTTGTGGGCTAATGTGATCCATCCTGGAAAATCTTCCATGTGCACTTGCATAAGAATGTATATTCTGGTATTTTTGGATGGAATATACCTGTTGAATCTATTTGATCTAAAGTGTCCTAACAATCGACTGTTTTATAACTGATTTTCTGTCTGGATGATCTACCCATTGATGTAAGTGGTGTGTTAAAGTTCCCTACTACTATGGCATTGTTGTCATTTTAATATTTTATGCCTCTTAATATTTGCTTTATATGTTTAAGTGCTCCTCTGGGGGTGTATAGAAATTGCAATCATTTTATCTTATTGCTGGATTGAAACCTTTATCATTATGTAATGTCTTTCTTTGTCTTGTTACAATATTTGGTTTAAACTCTATTTTGACTGGATTAGATTAAAAATGGCAATGTGAGAGGTGAGACAGAGACTTCCTCCTAAAACCACATATAATATGAAAATATAATTAATACAACTGATCCTGAAAGAGCAACAGGAAAGAAGGCTGTACCAGACTGCACACACCTGGAGAAAAGAACAGACCTCACAGAACAGGGTAACATACCAAAGCTGTAACATGGCAGGACCCAAACCCTTCCCCTGCCCCAGCTCACTGTTGGGAGGAAGAGAAACGGAGTGGGAAGGGAGTGGAGGCCTGGGTCTTCTGAACACCTAGCCCTGGAGATCTGCTCTGGGAGCATGAACCTACATTGCATGGTGCTCTGGTGATTAGTGGGGTTGGAAACATAACACAGGAGGAATATCTGGAGAGACAGAGATTCCAGCTGCCTGTGGAAAACAGGAATTCATATCTCGCTGATCTGGACAGGCAGTCTGACAGACTTCATAACAGCAAGAGGGTTGCTAAAGGGGCAAGGATTGCACAGAGCTTACTACTCAGGAGAAAGGACAGGTAGACAAAATTGTCTGGGTGTACTCCACCCAGCAGGTTGGGAACTTAAATGATCTTCAGGCGCTCCATCCCTCTGTCTGGCTAGGCAGCTACAAGGCCCCCCACTGTGATACGCAGCCTGCTGTGTCTTCCTCCCGGCTAGACTGCACCTGGCTCACAAACCAGAAAACCCTGCCCTGGTGTCAGGACAGCCCGAGGGAAGCCCCGCCTATGGCCGCTACAAACAAAATGTATAGAGGCTTACACCTTTGTTTTAAGCCAACAGGTTCTGGCAGTGGAGACAGGCATAGCAGCAGGGAAGCAGAAAACAGCTCTTTCCTCCCCCCAGGCACCAGCACCACTCCCCTGTGACCTGAAACATCACTCCAGGGGATGAGCAGCTCCAGAAAGTTGAGCTTCTGGGCAGTAGAGGGTGCCACATACAAATACTAAATGTTAAAGGAAACTGTTTCAAAGAAAAATCTCAACACCGAAGGACCGAGTGAGACTGAGTTAAATCTTCCTGAAAGAAATTCCAAAATAAAAATAATAAACATGCTCATGGTGGTACAGAAAAATATTCAAGAAATCAGGAATGAAATTAGGTTGGAGATCCAATCATTGAAGAGCACAATGGAGGGTATTAAAAGCAGATTATATATGGTGGAGGTTATGATAAATGAAACAGATACTAGGGAAGAGGAATACAAAGAAGCTGAGGCACAGAGAGAGAAAAAAGTATCTCTAGGAATGAAAGAATACTGAGAGAACTGTGTGACCAATCCAAATGGAACTATATTCGTATTATAGGGGTACCAGAAGAAGAAGAGAGAGAGGGATAGAAAGTGTCCTTGAGGAAATAATTGCTGAAAACTTCCCCAATCTAGGTAAGGAGATATTCTCTCAGGTCATGGAGGTGTACAGATCTCCAACACAAGGGACCCAAGGAAGACAACACCAAGACATATAATGATTAAAATGGCAAAGATCAAGGATAAGGACAAACTATTAAAAGCAGCCAGAGAGAGAAATAAGATCACATACAAAGGAAAACCCATCAGGCAATCATCAGACTTCTGAGCAGAAACCTTACAGGCCAGAAGGGAGTGGCATGATATATTTAATGCAATGAAGCAGAAGGGCCTCGAACCAAGAATACTTTATCCGGCAAGGTTATCATTTAAATTTGAAGGAGGGACTAAACAATTTCCAGATAAGCAAAAGCTGTGAGAATTTACCTCCCACAAACCATCTCTACAGTGTATTTTGGAGGGACTACTAAAGATGGAAATGTTACTACGGTTAAATAGCTGTCACCAGAGGTTATAAAAAGGGATAGACAAAGAGTCAGTATATGATACCTAATATATAAAGAATGGAGGAGGAAAAAAACCTTTAGATTGTGTTTGAAATAGCATACAAAGTGAGTTAAGTTGGGCACAGATAGTAAAGAAGTTACCCTTGAACCTTTGGTTACCATGAATCTAAAGCCTGCAATGGCAATAAGTACATACTATTGATAATCACTCTAAATGCAAATGGTCTGAATGCACCAATCAAAAGACATAGAGTCACTGAGGGGATTAAAAAAACAAGACACAACTATATGCTGCCTACAAGAGACTCACTTCAAACCCAAAAACATACACAGACTAAAAGTGAAGGGATGGAAAAAGATATTTCATACAACTAATAGGGAGAGAAAAAGCAGGTGTTGCAGTACTTGTATCAGACAAAATAGACTTCAAAACAAAGAAAGTCAAAAGAGACAAAGACATACATTACATAATGATACAGGGGTCAATGCAACAAGAGGATATAACTATTATAAACATCAATGCACCCAACACAGTAGCACCTACATATGTGAAACAAATACTAACAAAATTAAAAGGGGAAATAGAATGCAATGCATTCATTCTGCAAGACTTCAAAACTCCACTCACTCCAAAGGACAGATCAAACAGACAGAAAATAAGTAAGGAGACAGAGGCGTTGAACAACACATTAGAACAGATGCACCTAACAGACATCTACAGAACTCTACACCCAAAAGCAGCAGGATACACATTCTTCTAAGGTGCACATGGAACATTTTCAAGAATAGATCATATACTAGGCCACAAAAAGAGCCTCAATAAATTCAAAAAGACTGAAATTGTACCAACCATCTTCTCAGAGCACAAGCATATGAAAATAGAAATAAATTATGCAAAGAAAATGAAAAAGCCCACAAGCAAATGGAGGCTTAACAACATGTTCCTAAATAACCAATAGATAAATAACCAAATAAAAACAGACATCAAGCAATATATAGAGACAAATGACAGCAACATTCAACAATGCAAAATCTTTGGGACACAGCAAAGGCCGTGCTAAGGGGGAAGTATATTGAAATACAGGCCTACCTCAGGAATGAAGAACAATCACATATGAACATTCTAAACTGGCAGTTAATGAAACTAGAAAAAGAAGAACAAATGAGGCCCAAAGTCAGTAGAAGGAAGGACATAATGAAGATTAGAGCAGAAATAAATAAAATCAAGAAGAATAAAACAATAGAAAGATTCAGTGAAAGCTGGAGCTGGTTCTTTGATAAAATAAAAATAATAGATAAACCCCTAGCCAGACTTATCAAGAAAAAAAGAGTCTACACACATAAACAGAATTAGAAATGAGAAAGGAAATAGCTCTATGGACACCACACAAATACAAAGAATTATGAGAGAATACTATGAAAAATTACATGCTAACAAACTGGATAACCTAGAATAAATGGACTACTTTCTAGAAAAATACAACCTTCCAAGGCTGACCCAGAAAGGAACAGAAAATCTGAACAGACCAATTAGTAGAAACGAAATTCAATTGGTAATCAAAAAACTACCTAAGCACAAAATTCCTGGACCAGATGGCTTCACTGCTGAATTTTAATTAACATTTAGTGAAGATATAATACCCATCCTCCTTAAAGTTTTCCAAGAAGTATAAGAGGAAGGAATACTTCCAAACTCATTCTATGAGGTCAGCATCACCCTAATACCAAAATCAGGCAGAGACACCACAAAGAAAGAAAATTACAGACCATTATCCCTGATGAACATAGATGCAAAAATACTCAAGAAAATATTAGCAAACTGAATTCAAAAATACCTCAAAAATATCATCCATCATGATCAAGTAGGATTTATTCCAGGGATGCAAGAATGGTACAATATTAGAAAATCCATCAACATCATCCACCACATCAACAAAAAGAAAGACAAAAGCCATATGATCATCTCCATAGATGCTGAAAAAGCATTTGACAATATTAAACATCCATTATTGATAAAAATTCTCCACAAAATGGGTATAGGGGGCAAGTACCTCAACTTAATAAAGGTCATATATGACAAACCCACAGCCAACATCATACTTAAATGAAAGCCTTTTCTTTAAGATCGGGAACAAGACAATGATGTCCACTCTCCCCACTTTTATTCAACATACTTCTGGAGGTCCTCATCATGGCAATCAGACAACACAAAAAAATAAAGGCATCCAGAATGGTAAAGAAGAAGTTAAACTGTCATTGTTTGCAGATGGCATGATATTGTAAATAAAACACCCTAAAAAATCCACTCCAAAACTACTAGATCTAATATCTGATTTCAGAAACGTTGCAGGATACAAAATTAATACACAAAAATCTGTTGCACTGCTATACATTAATGATGAACTAACAGAAAGAGAAATCAGGAAAACAATTTCATTCACAATTGCATCAAAAATAATAAAATACCTAGTGAAGGAGAACTTACACTGAAACTACAATACACTCATGAAAGAAATTAAAGAAGATACCAGTAAATGGAAACACATCCCATGCTCATGCATAGGAAGAATTAATATTGTCAAAATGGCCATCCTTCCTAAAGCAATCTACAGATTCAATTCTATCCCTATCAAAATACTAACAGCATTCTTTAACGAACTAGAGAAAATAATTCTAAAATTCATATGGAACCCACAAAAGACCCCAAATAGCCAAAGCAATCCTGAGAATGAAGAATAAAGCTTGGGGGATTACCCTCTATGACTTCAAGGTCTACTACAAAGCCCCATTAATCAAGACAGTTTGGAACTGGAACAAGAACAGACCCATAGGCCAACGGAACAGAATAGAGAGCCCAGATATAAACCCAAGCATATATGGTCAATTAATATATGATAAAGGAGCCATGGACATACAATGGGGAAATGACAGCCTCTGCAACAACTGGTGTTGGCAAAACTAGACAGCTACATGCAAGAGAATGAAACTGGATTATTGTCTATCCCCATACACAAAAGTAAACTAGAAATGGATCGAAGACCTGAATGTAAGTCATGAAACCATAAAACTCTTAGACAATAACATAGGCAAAAATCTCCTGAATATAAACATGAGCAACATTTTTTCTGAATGCATCTCCTCGAGCAAGGGAAACAAAAGCATAAGTAAACACATAGGACTACATCAAACTTAAAAGCTTCTGTACAGCAAAGGACACCATCAACAGAACCAAAAGATCCTACAGCATGGGAGAATATATTTGTAAACGACATATCTGACAAGGTGTTAACATCCAAAATATACAAAGAACTCATATCCCTCAACAGCCAAAAAGCAAATAACCCGATTAAAAAAATGGGCTTAGGATATGAACAGACAATTCTGCAAAGAAGAAACTCAGACAGCCAACAGGCACATGAAAAGATGCTCCACATCACTGATTATCAGGGAAATGCAAATAAAAATCACCACACACCGGTTAGAATGACCAGTATCAAAAAGACTAAGAACAAATGCTGGTGAGGATGTGGAGAAAGGGGAACCCTCCTACATTGTGGGAGTGTAAGCTAATTCAACCATTGTGGAAAGCAATATGGAGGTGCCTCAAAAACTAAAAATAGAAATACCATTTGACCTGGGAATTCCACTCCTAGGAATTTACCCAAAGAATATAATTTCTCCGATTCAAAGACATATGCAACCCTATGTTTATTGCAGCACTTTTTACAATAGCTATGATGTGGAAGCAACCTAAGTATCCATCAGTAGATGAATGGGTAAAGAAGTGGTGGTACATACACACAATGCAATATTATTCAGTCATAAGAAAAAAAAACAAATCCTACCATTTGCAACAACATGGATGGAGCAGGAGAGTATTATGCTCAGTGAAATAAGTCAGGCAGAGAAAGACAAGTACCAAATGATTTCCCTAATTTGTGGAGTATAACAACGAAGTAAAACTGAAGGAACAAAACAGCAACAGACTCACAGACTCCAAGATGGGACTAGCGGTTACCAAAGGGGAGGGGTGGGGGAGGGCTGTTGGGGAGGGAGGGAGAAGCTGATTCACGGGTATTATGATTGGCACACATGGTGTGGGGGGGATCAGGGGGAAGACAGTGTAGCACAGAGAAGGCAAATAGTGACTCTGTGGCATCTTACAACACTGACAGGCAGTGACTACAATGGGGTATGGGGGGACACGATAACAAGGGTGAATGTTGTAACCACATTGTTTTTTCATGTGAAACCTTCATAAGAGTGTATTTGAATAATACCTTAATAAAATAAATAAATAAATAAAAAGACTATTTTGTCTGTAAATGTACTGCTACTCCATTTTTTTTCTTTTCCTTTAGCATGGAATATCTTTTTACATCCCTTCAGTTTCAATTTGTGTGTGTCTGTGGGTCTGAACTGAGTCTATTCTAGGCAGCAAATAGATTGGTCTTGTTTTTTATCCATTCAGTCATCCTTAGTCTATTGATTGGAACATTCAGTACATTTACACTGAAAGTAATTTTTAGTAGTTATATACTTATTGCCATTTTGTTAAATGCTTCTTGGTTGCTTTTGGCATTCTCTGAATCTCTTTTCTCTTGTTCATTTGCATTGCATGGGATGATTCTCTTTAGCATTATAGTTATATTCCTTTCTCTTTATTTTTTGTCTATCTATTATTGATTTTTGGTTTGTGGTTACCATGGTGTTCATGTATAATGTTCTATGTATATAGCAGTCTATGTTAAGCTGATAGTCACTTAAGCATGAACACACTCTAACATGACTATATATTTTACACCCTTCCACCATTTTTTATGTTTATTATGAATTTTTTAATGCATTTTAATTTATTCATTCCCTTAACTCATTTTTGATATAATTTAATTTACTCATTATTTCTTCTAACCTTCATTCTACCTTTTAAGTGATTAATCTACAACCTAAAATTAATGATTGATTATACCAGAGAAAAGTTTCCTCTCATAATTTTTTTATTTTCTCTTGGAATAAAGTTATATGTAATATCATATTGGTTTCAGATGTACAACATAATGATTCAATAATTATATACATTATTGGATGCCAGGGTAAATGTAGTTATCTGTTTACCATACCAAGATATTACAATATTATTGGTTATAATCTCTATGGTGTACTTTCGTTCCTATGAATAATTTGTTTTGCAATTTGCATTTTGTACCTTTTAATACCCTTCACCTCTTTCACCCATCCCCACAACACCCTCCCTATGGTATGTTGTCAATATTTATGGTTCTAATTGTTTTTGTTTGTGTTTTGGATATAAGTGAAATCGTATGGCATTTGTCTTTGCCTACCTGGCTTATTTCATTTAGCATAATGCTCTCTAGGTCCACCAATGTTGTAGCAAATGCAAGATTTCCTTTTCTTAAGGTCTGAGTAATATTTCGTCATGTATATGTACAATAACCTCTTTATCCATTCATCTATCAATAGGCATTTTTGTTGTTTCCATGTCTTGGCTTCTGTAAATAAAGCTGCAATGAGCACAGGGGTGTATATATATTTTTGAATCAGAAATATTGTTTTCTTCAGGTAAATTCCCAGAAGTGGAATTGCTGGGTCATATGGTATTTCTATTTTTAGTTTTTTGAAAAACCTTCATATTGTTTCTCGCAGTGGCTGGACCAATTTACATTCTGATCAACAGTGTAGAAGGGTTTTGTTTTCTTCACATCCTCACCAATGCTTATTTCTTGTCTTTTGGGTAGTAGCCATTCTGACTGGTATGAGGTAATACTTCACTGTAGTTTTGATTTACATTTCCCTGAGGATTAGTGATATGGAACATCCTTTCATGTGTCTCTTGGCCATCTGTATGTCTTCCTTGAAAAAAATGTCTATTCAGGTCATCTGCCCATTTTTTAATTGTATTATTTGTGTGTGTGTGTGTGTTGGGTTGTATGAATTCTTTATATATTTTGGAAATTAGCCCCTTATCAGAAATATCATTTGAAAATATATTGTCCCATGCCAAAGGTTGCCTTTTTGTTTTGTTGGTACAGAAGTTTTTAGTTAGAGCTAGTCCCACTTGTTTCTTTTTGCTTTTGTTTCCCTTGCCCAGGGAGATGTATCCAGGAAGAAGTTTCTCATGCTGATGTTAAAGAGATTATTTCCTATGTTTTCTTACAAGATTTTTATAAGTTAATGTCTTACATTTAGGCCCTTAATCGATTTTCAGTTTCCTTTTGTGTATGATTTAAGACAGTGATCTAGTTTTATACTCTTATCTATAACTGTCCAGTTTTACCACCACCACTTACTGAAGGGACTATCTTTTCACTATTTTATATTCATGGCTCCTATATCATATATGAATTGACCATACATGTGTGGGTTTATTTCTGTGATCTCTACTCTGTTCCTTTGATCTATGGGTTTGCTCTTGTGCCAGTACAATTATGTTTTAAGCAGTGTAGCTTTGTAGCATAGCTTTGAAGTCAAGCAGTGTAATCCCCCCAGCTTTGTTCTTTATCAAGACTGCTTTGGCTATTCAGGGTCTTTGGTGGTTCCATATAAATTTTAGGATTCTTTGCTCTAGTTCATTGAAAAATGCCATTGGTATTTTGATAGGGATTGCATAGAATCTGTAAATCACTTTGGACAGAATGGCCATTTTGACAATATTAAATCTTCCTATCCATGAGCATGGGAGAGATTTCCATATGTTTGTGTCTTCTTCAATTTCTTTCAATCAGTATCTTATAGTTTTCAGAGTATAGCTCTTTCATCTCCTTGGTTAGGCTTATTCCCAGGTATTTTATTATTTTTGATGAAATATAAATAGAATTGTTCTCAGGATTTCTCTTTCTGCTAGTTCTTATTAGTCTATAGGGATGCAACAGATTTCTGTATATTGACTTTGTATGCTGAATCTTTGCTGAATCCATTCCCGTTATATATGAGTCCTATTAGTTTTCTGACAGAGTCTTTAGGGTTTTCTGCATACAGTATGTCATGTGCAAATAGTGGCAATTTTACTAATTCCCTAGAAAGTTGGATGCCCTTTATTTCTTGTTATTTTCTGATTGGCATGGCTAGGACTTCCAGTACTATGTTGAATAAAAGTGGTGAGAGTGAGCACCTGATCTTAGAGGAAAAGCTTCCAGCTTTTCACTGTTGAGTATGGTATTAGCTGTGTGTTTGTCTTATATGAACTTTATTACATTGAAGAATGTTCACTCTATACTCTGTTGAGAGTTTTTATGATGAATGGATGTTGAATTTTGTAAAATGCTTTTTCAGCTATTGAGATTATCATATGGCCTTTATCCTTCCTTTTGTTAATGTAGTTGACTGATATTGTACATCTTTGTATCCATGGAATAAAACCCACTTGGTCCTAATGAATGATCTTTTGGTTTACTTCTGAAGCCAATTTACTAAAATTTTCTTAAGGACTTTTGCATCATTTTACATCAAGAATAGTGGTCTATAGTTTTTGTTTGTTTGTTGTTTTGGTAGTGTCTTTGTTTTGGTATTAGAGTAATACGGGCCTTTTAGAATGAGTATGGAAGTATTCCCTTCTCCTCTAATTTAAGGAATACTTTAAGAAGAGTAAGTAATACCATTTCTTTAATGTTTAAAAAGTTTACCTGTGAAACTATCTAGTCCTGGGATTTTGTTTGCTGGGAGTTTTTTTAATTACTAATTCAATTTTGGTCTTGGTAAGTGGTCTGTTTAGATTTTCTGTTTCCTCCTGGGTTAGTCTTGGGAGATTGTATGTTTCTAGGAATTTGTGTATTTCTTCCAGGTTGTCCAATTTATTGGCATACAATTTGTCATAAATGCTCTTATAATTATTTGAATTTCTGTGTTGTAATTTTTAATTTCTCCTTTCTCATTTATGATTTTGTATGAGTCCTCCTTTTTTCTTGATAAATCTGGGTAGGGGTTTGCCTATTTTGTTTATTTTCTTGAAGAAGCAGCTCGTTATTTCATTGATTTTTTTCTACTGTTTTCTAAGCCTCTGTTTTATTCATTTCCACTCTGATCTTTAATCTATCCATACTTCTACTCATTTTGGGCTTTGTTTTTCTTTTTCTAGTTCCCTTAGTTGTAGGGCTAGATTGTTTATTTGTAAATGTTCTTGTTTCTTATGGTAGGCCTGTACTGCTATAGACTTCCCTCTTAGAACCTCTTTTGCTGCATCCCACATATTTTCAACTATTTTTATTCTGTTTTCATTTGTTTCCCTATATTGTATGAGTTCCTTTTTGAGCTGTTCCTGGATACACTGATTATATTGAAGCATGTTGATGCCTCCACATGTTTGTGTTTCTTTCAGTTTTTTTCTTATGTTGATTTCTAGCTTCATAATATTGTCTGAGATGATGATGATACTACTGAAATCTTCCTAAATTTGTTGAGACTTCTTTTGTGTCTTAATATGTGATCTATTTTAGAGAATGTTCCATATGCAATTGAGAAAAATGTGCATTCTGTTGTTTTTGCATAGAATGCTTTTATATATTTGTTAAGTACATTTGGTCTAATGTGTCATTCAATACTTCTGTTTCTTTTCTTATTTTCTGTCTGGATGATCTACCCATTGGTGTAAGTGGAGGGTGAAAGTCCGCTACTATTATTACATTGCTGTCATTTTCTCCCTCTAGGTCTGTTAGTGTTTGCTTTACATGTTTAGTTGCTCCTATGTTGTGTGCATAGATGTTTAGGATTGTTATATCCTCTTGTTGGACTAACTCCTTTGTCTTTATGTACTGCCTTTGTTTCTTATTACATTGTCTTGAAATCTTTTTTGTATAAGTATTGCAATTTCAGGTTTTTTAGTCCCTGTTTGCTTAATATATCTTGTTCCATCTCTTCAGTTTCAGTTTGTATATGTCTATACATATGAATTGAGTCTCTTGAAGGCAGAAAATATATTGGCCCATTATATTTTATCCATTAAGTTACTCATTGTCTTTTCATTGAAACATTTAGTCCATTTACATTTGAAGTAATTGCCAATAAATATGTACTTATTGCCATTTTGTTAAATGTTTCCTGGTTGTTTTTGTTGTTCTCTGATTCTTTCTTTCTCTCTTGCTCTCTTGTGCTTTATGACTTTCCTTAGTGTTATGGCTGGGTTCCTTCTCTTTATTTTTGGTGTATCTGTTATAAGTTTTTGGACTGTGTTTACCATGGGGTTCTCATACGACATCCTGTGAATATACAATCTGTAATAAGTTGATCACTTAAGTTTGACTGTATTCTAACAGTGTTACATTTCTTACTCCTCATCCTCCACATTGTATGTATATACTATCTTCTTTTACATCTTTCTATTAAGTGATACCTCTAATATCTAAACATAATTGATTTTTGTACTTTATTTTTTTGACCCTCAAATTAGCATTTATGTAATTGATCTACTACCTCTGCTATATGTTTACTTTAGCAGTAGGAAACTTTCTCTTTCTTATATTTCTTGCTTCTAGTTAGGATCTTTTCTTTTCCTCTTAGAGAAGCCCCTTTAACATTTCTTGTAAGGCTGATTTAGTAGTCATGATCTCTTTTTTAACTTATGGTTACCTCTGAAGCTCTTTATATCACCTTCGTTTCTGAATGATAACCTGGCTAGGTAGAATATTGTTTGGAGATTTTTTTTCCACTCAGTATTTGGAATATATCATGTCATTCCCTTCTGGTCTGCAGCATTTCTGAAAAAGTATCAGCTTGTAACCTTATCAGGTCTCCCTTTTATATATAATTTGTTGGTTTTCTCTTGCTGTTGTTAATATTCTCTGTCTTTGATCTTGACATTTTGGTTACAATATGTTTTGGTGTGGACCTCCTTGGGTTCATCTTGTTTGGAGTTCTCTTTGCTTCCTTGACCTGGTAGACTGTTTCCTTCCCCAGGTTAGGGAAGTTTTCAGCTGTTATCTCTTCAAAATTTTTTCTACTTCTTTCTCTTTCTCTTTTTCTTCTGCTTCTGGGACTCCTATATAATGTGGATGTTAGGCCAATTGATATTTTCACAGAGGTCTCTTATCCTATCCTAATTTCTTCTAATTTTTTCTTCCTTCTGCTTTTCAGCTTGAGTCATTTCTTTTAGTTTATCTTCCAAGTCACTGATCCATTCTTGTGCATCCTCTACTCTATTGTTCATTCCCTCCAGTGTATTTTCTATTTCATCTACTGAATTCATCTCTGGTTCTTTTTTAGGCTTTCAATCTCTTTTTTGAGGTCTGCCTTGAGTTCTATTATTGTTTTCTCAAGTCCAGTGAGTATCTTAATAACCATTGCTTTAAATTCTTTATCAGGTATATTAGTTAACTCTTGTTTCATTTAGCTTTACTGGGATTTGTTATTATTATGTTGTTTGGAGCCTATTCCTTTCTCTCATCATTTTGTATGACTTTCTGTGCTTGGTTCTATGAATTAGTTGAAAGTGCTTGCTTTCAATATTGAAAGACTGACCTTGTGTAGATGAGTCCCCTGTAGACTGTGTGTGCCTTGTGGTTTTGACATACTGGAGGCTAAGTGTGATATATGCTTTTCCTGGTACTGGGTTTCCCAGGTTGTGGTCCTTGAGGTGTGGTCTTAAGGGTCCATTGGAGAGGCTCCTGGGTGGACACCTATGGGTTCTGTGCTGGTTGGGGGAAGGTGACAGGTTAGCAGCAGGTTTAGACAAACTCCTTGTAACTCCTGGATTGGCACCAGCTGTGTTCCCTATTCCTCCTCACCTGTATGCCCATGCTTATTCTAGGCTGTTCGGTAGTTCTTAGGGGAATTACTGCATCAGGCATGTACCAGTTCCTACTGGCAATGTAGAGTCAGGTTCCATGTACTTTCCCCCTTGTTCCCTGTGTGCTTTGAGCTTTTCTGGACTGCTCTGTGGAATTCCTGCATTAGTGACTGCTGATCCCACTGGTGGCTAGAATCAGACACTGTGAACACACATATTCCTCCATGGCCCCTGCACATTGAGGGCTACTCCAGGGAATTCCCTTGTTGATTCCCACTGTTCCCACTTTTGACTGGGATCAGGCACCATGTGTACATATTTCCTTGTGGCCCCTGTGCAATCTTAACTTCTCTATGGAAATCCTGCATTGGCACGTGTGGGGTCCCTCTGGTATCCAGGGATCAGGCTCCTCATGTATTCCCTATGGCACTTTGGTAAGTTGCCTTGGTGGCACCAGCCTGCAGATTCATGCACCCTCCCTTTGAACTGGGGAACATTTTTGTCCTGCTGATGGGGGTTGGGCCAGTGGATAACAGTAGGTAGCAAGGCAGGACTGCTAGATTTCCTGCAGGCACACCTGGGTATGGGTGAGGTCAAGGGGCTGCCTAAACCAAGACTGAGACTGGTATATGCATTCAAATCCTGCTTTCAGCCACATTACGATGTGCAGAAAGAGTGCAAATAATTGTGCTGGCTGACTCCTCCAATTCTGGTTTTCCTCCAGTGGTTTCCTTGCCAAGTGGTGGATGCTTAGTTTTGCAACCCAGGTTCTTTCACTTATGGTCTAGTTGTACTTTAAACCACAAGGCTTTTTCCCTGTGCCCCAGTGCAACGAGTCCACACCTGGCTCTCTCTGCCATATCTCTCCCCCACTCCTCTTCTGCATTGCTATACTAGGGTTGGATTTTCCACAGTTACCTTATCTCTATCTATTCTGCCATTTTGTTTTTTCTTAATATGATCTTTCTGTCCTTCGTTGTATAGAAGGTATTCACTTGAGTCTCCATTCTACAGGGTGAAATGCTCTCTATGTAGGTGTATATTCAGTATGCGGGTGGGTGCTTCACCATCTTTTCATAATAATTCCATAATTCCCTTGCTTCTAATTATGGCCTTCTCTTTTCCTCTCACAAAACTCTCTAACATTTCTTGTGAGGCCAGTTTAGTGGTGGTGATTTCCTTTAACATATTTATCTGAGAAACTCTTTATATTTCCTTCATTTATGAATGATAACCTTGCCAGGTATAGTTCTTGGTTGTAGATTTTCTTCCTTTCAGAAATTTGAATATATCATGCCACTCTCTTCTGGCCTACAAAATTTATGCTTAAAAATTAGATTATAGCCTTGTAGGATTTACCTTATGTATAACTGTTTGCTTTTATCTTACTGCTTTTAAGACTCTCTTTATTTTTAATTCTGGCCATTTTAATTGTCTTGGCATGGACCTCCTTGGGTTTATCTTTTTTGGAGTTCTTTGTGCTTCCTTTCCCTGGATGTCTGTTTCCTTCCCAATGTTAGGGAAGCTTTCAGCTATTGTTTCTTCAAAGATGTTTTCCACTCCTTTCTCTCTTTTCCTACTGGAACTCTGATAATGTGAAAGTTAATACATTTGATTTTGTCCTAAAGTTTCCTTAAACTATCCTCATTTCTTTTTCTTCTTTTTTCTTCTGTTAAGCTTGAGTGTTTTTCATTACCCTGCCTTCCAAATCACAGATCTGTTCTTCTGCATTCTCTAATATGTTCTTGATTCCCTCTAGTGTACTTTCATTATTTTTGTATTCTTCATCACTCATTTATTCTTTTTCCTCATCACTCATTATTTTTTATATTTTATATCTCTTTGTTAATGTCCTCTTTGAGTTCATCCACTCTTCTCCCACATCCAGTGAGCCTCTTTATAACCATTACTTTGAACTTTTATCAGGTAGATTGCTTTATTTAATTTCATTTAGTTCTTTTTTCTGTTGTTTTTTTCTTGTGCTTTTGTTTGGTTCAAATTCTATCTTCGTATTTTGTTTGACTTTCTGTATTTGTTTTTATGAATTAGGTGAATAGGCTCTTCCAGGCTTGAAGGAATGGCCTTGTGTAGGAACATGAACTTAGTAGACCTTGTGTGCCTGGTGGTTTTGGTTGACTGGCTGGAGGGTAGGTGGATCCACGCTGATGCTGCAGCCAGGGTTAGAGGAGCGTGTTATGGGGTTCTCCCATGTGGACATCAGTCTGGGGTTGTGTCTGATGGGGCAGCTAGTAGTAGAAGGGTACATTTTACAAGGGCTCATGTTTGGGTGTCAGACAGGGGCCATGCTGATCAGGTAGCTTAGGAGCAGAGGGGTGCATTCTTCTTATCTCTTACATGGATGCCAGACTGAGTCCATGATGGTGGGGTGGTCAGGAGCAAAGGGTGAAGTCAAGGGGTTTCCCAGATGGACACTGGCCAGGACTCTGCTTATGTGGTGGTTTGGGGTGATAAGTGCCTGGAAGGAGGAATCTGGGTGAGTGTTTCACTGGGGCCAACTTTACAGGTCTTCTGGATCTTCAGTGGGCATGTTTTGCCATGAATTGATGTCTGAAGGTCACCTTAGTTATATCTGGAGCTAGTGTTTGTGCCAGGACTCTGCTACTGTCTGTACTATCAGTATGCTTGGGGAATGCATTCAATGGTTCTCACTACCACCTCCAATCCTAGAGAGTTCCAGAAGTTCCCTTCCTGTTTGATACATGCTTTAGTTATGAAATCGGCTCCCTTCAATTTTAGTCCAGTTGCTCTTAGTTATGTCTTGTCTTCTTTTATTTTACTCTGCCCCAGGGTAGGTGAATCTGCACTTACACCTCTCAGCGATATCCCTTCCTACTGTAGGAAGCTGCAGAGGATGTGATTCCTGCCATTATCATTTCTCCATGTCCCCTGGTGTTTTTATGTGCTCTTTCTATTCTTTATTGTACCAGTGTCTACTCAGTTCTCAGTTCCTGAGGAGTATGTTCAGGTGTAGTTTTGTAGTGCACATGGGATGTGAATTCAGGGTATTTCTTGCTGCTATCTTTGACTTCCCTGTGGTTTGCCTGTGATTTTGGTGTCATATCCATTGAATCATTGTTAAGTAATGTTTTGAAGTTTCCCCTCCTATGTTTTCATCTAGAAGTTTTACAGTGTCAGGTCTATTTAATTCTTAAATCCATTTTAGTTAAATTTTGACTGTGTAGGTAAGGGTCCAATTTCAGTCTTTTGTGTGTGAATATCCAGTTCTGCTGACATCATTTATGGAAGGTACTATCCTGTCTCCATTGTGTGTTCAGGACACAGTCATTGAAGATCAAGTTGACCATATATGTAAGGATTTGTTTCTGGGCTTTCTACTGTGTTCCATTGGTCTATATGTCTGTCTTTATGCTAGTCTCATACTGTTTTGATTAATGCAGCTGTATAATGTATTTGGAAATATGGAGGGGTGATTCCATGAGTCTTATTCTTCCTCAAGAATAATTTAACTATTTATTGTCTTTTGTGGTTCCACATGAGTTTTTAATTTTTTTTATATTTCTGTAAAAAAATGCCATTGGGATTTTGATGGGGATTGCAATGAATCTGTATATCATTTTGGGTAGTATGGAAACTTTCTTTCTTCACTTTTTGTAGTTTTCAGTATACAAATACTTCATCTCCTTATCTAAATTCCTAAATATTTTATTATTTTTGTGATGTTGTAATGGGTTTGTTTTACTTTTTCATTTGACACGGTTTGCTGTTATTGTATAGAAGACAACTGATTTTTCCATGTTGATTTTGTATCCTGCAACTTTAATGATTTACTAGTTTCAACAGCTTTTACCTGAAGCTTTTGGGGTTTTTTGTATAATATTTTATCATCTGCAAACGGGGATATTTTTCTCCTTCCTTTCTGATTTAGATGCTTTTTCTTCCTATTTTTTAAAGATTTTTTAATGCATTTTTACATTCACAGAAAAATTAATGGGAAGAAACAGAGACTTTCCGTATACCATTTGCCTTCTTTCATGCATAGCCTCACCCATTATTGGCATCACTCACTGGAATGATATATTTCTTTACTAAAGATGAACCTACATTGACACATCGTAATCACCTAAAGTTCATAGTTTACATATGATTCATTCATGGTGTTCTACATTCTATGGAATTGATCTTTTAATTATCACTTACAGTTTTGTTCTTTCCAGAACGTCGCATGGTTAAAGTATGTTGAGCCTTGTAAGAAACTGCCAAATTGTCTTCCAAAGTGACTGTACCATTTTTCATGCCCACTGTCAATTAATGAGAATTCTTGCTCTATATCATTCCCAACATTTGCTCTTGTTAGTGTTGTGGACTTTGAGCATTCTAGGTGATTTGTAGTGGCACTTCATTGTTGTTGTTGTTTTTTGTTTTTTTGTTTTTACAATTTATTTTATTTTAGTATCATTAACCTACAATTACATGAGCAATATTGTGATGATTAAACTACCCCCTTCATCAGGTCACCCCCACCAACCCTATTACAGTCACTGTCCATCAGTGTAGTGAGATGAGAATCACTACTTGTCTTCTCTGAGCTGTACAGTACCCCCCGTGCCCCCCCACCCTATGTCTGCCAATCATAATGCCCCTTTTACCCTCTTATCCCTCCCTTCCCACCCATCTCCCCAGTCCCTTTCCCTTTGGTAACTGTTAGTCCATTCGTGGGTTCTGTGAGTCTGCTGCTGTTTTGTTCCTTCATTTTTTTTTTCTTTGTTGTTATACTCCACATATGAGTGAGATCATTTGGTACTTGTCTTTTTCGGCCTGGCTTATTTCACTGAGCATAATACCCTCCAGCTCCATCCATGTTGTTGCAAATGGTAGGATTTGTTTTTTTCTTATGGCTGCGTAATATTCCATTGTGTATATGTACCACATCTTCTTAATTCATTCATCTACTGATGGGAACTTAGGTTGCTTCCATTTCTTGGCTATTGTAAATAGTGCTGCAATAAACATAGGGGTGCATCTGTCTTTCTCAAACTGGGCTGCTGCATTCTTGGGGTAAATTCCTAGGAGTGGGATTCCTGGGTCAAACGGTATTTCTATTTTGAGTTTTTTGAGGAACCTCCATACTGCTTTCCACAATGGTTGAACTAATTTGCATTCCCACCAGCAATGTAGGAGGGTTCCCCTCTCTCCACATCCTCGCCAACATTTGTTGTTGTTTGTGTTTTGGATGTTGGCCATCCTCACTGGTGTGAGGTGATATCTCATTGTGGTTTTAATTTTCATTTTCCTGCAATAAGATGTGGAACAACTTTTCATATGCTTATTTCCATTGTGTGTCTTCTTTGATGAGAGATCAGTTAAGATATTTGGCCTATTTTTAAATCAGGTATTTTATTTCTTATTGATTTTTGTGTGTCCTTTGTATATGTTAGATCACAGTTTGGTATCAGAATTGCCCTTTATAAATATTTTCTATCAGTTTTGGACTTTTCTTCGCATTCTCTTAACACTTTCTTTTGCAAAGCAATTTCCTATTTTATTGAAGTCCTTCTTATCAATTATTTCTTTCATGGATTATGCCTTTTGTGTTAAATCTAAAGTGTTGCCATACTCAAGATTATCTAGGTTTTTGCCTATGTTATCTTCTAAGAGTTTTATTGTTTTGCACTTCACATTTAGATATGCAATCCATTTTGAGATAATTTTTGTCAAGAGTGTAAGACCTGTCTAAATTCATTTTTTTCGATGTGTACGTTCAGCTGTTCCAGCACCATTTGTTAAAAGGCCATCTCTACTTCATTGTATTACCTTTGCTTCTTTGTCAAAAGTCTGTTGACTATATTCATGTGGGCCTATTTCTTCGATTTCTATTGTTACATGATTGATTTATCTTTCCTTTCACTAATACCACACTGATTACTGTAGCTTCATGGTGAGTTTTGCAGTTAGGTAATTTCATTCCAACTTTGTTCTCCTTCAGTATTGTATTGGTTATCCTGGGATTTTTGCTTTTCCATATAAACTTAGAGTCAATTGATTGTTGTCCACAAAATTATGGGATTTTGACTGGGATTGCATTGAATCTATAGATCAAATTTGGGAGAATTGACATCTTTGCAATATTGAGTCTTTCTAGTCATGAACACAGAATATCTCTCCACTTACTGAGTTCTGCAATTTCATTAATCAGTTAGATTTCCTCTTATAGATTTTGTACATATTTTGTTAGATTTATACCTAAGTGTTTCACTTTTAAGGAGCTAATGTAAGTGGCATTGTGTTTTTAACTTCAAATTCTACTTTTTATTGCTGGCATATAGGAAATGATTGACTTTTATATATTAACCTTGTATCCTGAAACCTTGATATAATTGCTTCCAGAATTTTTTTCAATTGTTTCAGATTTTGTTCATAGATGATTATGGCATCTATGAACAAGGACAGATTTGTTTCCTCTTTCCCAATCTGTATATTTTATTTATTTTTCTTATCTTACTACATTAGGTACACCTCCCAGTATGATATTGAAAAGGAATAGTAAGATGGTATATTCTTGCCTTATACCTAATTTCACTTGGAAAGTTTCTAGTTTCTCACCATTATGTATGATGCCAGCTATAGTTTTTTTGTAGCTGTATTTTATCAATTTAGAAAGTTCTCCTCTATCATGAATGGGTACTGGATTTTGTCAAATGGTTTATCTATATCTATTAGTATGATCAGATGTTTTTTTTCTCTTTTTTTAGCCTACTGATTGCCTTTTATTTCTTTTTCTTGACTACTCCAGCAAAGATTTCCAGTACTTGGTTGGATAGTTTTATTTATTTTCTTCTGCCATACTATATTAAAATTCCTTGGTCTTTTAAACTTTATTATTACTAAAGAATACTATTGCAAAAATAAACTTCTGAAGAGCAAGGTACTGGTGCTGATTATTCATTTATCTAACTAGGGTGAAAAATGGTAGTATGTTCTGATATTCATGCTAGGTCCTACATCATTACTCTCATTAGTACATGGCACCTCATTGCCTTTATTCATTCCCTAGCCAGGAGCTAAGGGTAGCTTCTTTTATTTTTTTTACTGTACTCATTTTATAATTTATTTTGGAATCATTAATCTACAATTACATGTGCAATATTATGGTGATTAAACTAACCCCTTCATCAGGTCCCCCCACCAACCTCCATTACAGTCACTGTCCATCAGCGTAGTGAGATGCTATAGAATCACTACCTGTCTTCTCTGAGTTGTACAGCCCTCCCCATGCCCCCCAACATTACATCTGCATTACATAATTCCCCTTTTTCCCCCTTATCCCTCCCTTCCCACCCATCTCCCCAGTCCCTTTCCCTTTGGTAACTATTAGTCTGTTCTTGGGTTCTGTGAGTCTGCTGCTGTTTTGTTCCTTCCGTTTTTTTCTTTGTTCTTATACTCCACATATGAGTGAAATCATCTGATACATGTCTTTTTCAGTTTGGCTTATTTCACTGAGCATAATACCCTCTAGCTCTGTCCATGTTGTTGCAAATGGTAGGATTGTTTTCTTCTTATGGCTGAATAATATTCCATTGTGTATGTATACCACCTATTCTTTATCCATTCATCTACTGATGGACACTTAGGTTGTTTCCATTTCTTTGCTATTGTAAATAGTGCTGTGATAAACATAGGGGTGCATATGTCTTTTTGAAACTGGGCTGCTGCATTCTCAGGGTAAATTCCTAGGAGTGGCATTCCTGGGTCGAATGGTATTTCTATTTGGTGTTTTTTGAGGAACCTCCATACTGCTTTCTACAATAGTTGAACAAATTTGCATTCCCACTAGCAGTGTAGGAGGGTTCCCTTTTCTCCACATCCTCGCCAACATTTGTTGTTGTTTGTGTTTTGGATGTTGGCCATCCTCACTGGTGTGAGGTGATATCTCATTGTGGTTTTAATCTGCATTTCTCTGATGATGAGCGATGTGGAGCATCTCTTCATGTGCCTGTTGGCCATCTGAATTTCTTCTTTAGAGAAGTGTCTATTCATGTCCTCTGCCAATTTCTTAATTGGATTATTTGCTTTTTGTTTGTTAAGGTGTGTGAGTTCTTTATATATTTTGGATGTCAACCCCTTATCGGATATGTCATTTATGAATATATTCTCCCATACTGTAGGATCTCTTCTTGTTCTACTGATGGTGTCCTTTGCTGGACAGAAGCTTTTTAGCTTGATAATGTCCCACTTGTTCATTTTTGCTTTTGTTTCCCTTGCCCGGGGAGATATGTTCATGAAGAAGTCGCTCATGTTTATGTCCAAGAGATTTTTGCCTATGTTTTTTTCTAAGAGTTTTATGGTTTCATGACTTACATTCAGGTCTTTGATCCACCTTGAGTTTACCTTTGTGTATGGGGCTAGACAGTAGTCCAGTTTCATTCTCTTACATGTAGCTGTCCAGTTTTTCCAACACCAGCTGCTGAAGAGGCTGTCATCTCCCCATTGTATATCAGAGGCTCCTTTATCAAATATTAATTGACTGTATATGTTTGGGGGTATCTTCTTTTTTTATTGTGATGTGTATGCACTAGATAACTATGTGATTGTGGATAAAAGTCAACAAAGTGGAGGAGAGCTTTCAACAAAGAAAAAAGTTTCCCGGGCCTCCGTTTGGAAATTTTACAGTAATTGAAATATGTTTTTTTCTCATGATAGCTTTCCTTTGGCTTTGCCAGAACCTTTGCTTGCATAGATTATATAGCTTCATCTGAGAAACATTAAAAACCCATTAGTCACATTTATTTCCATACAATGTTAATCAACATGAATATGTACCTTTGTTCTTCTAATAGCAGTTCATCATTTAGGGAAAGTTCCAATTTTTCAAAACCAATAAATGATCTGAGGTTAGGATAAATACTTAACTGATCATGCAGCTGATATTGCAGCTATACTTATCCATGATGAAACAAGACTATGAAAAATGTTGGAAAAATTTATCCATTTGACTTTTATGAGATATAGAATAGATAGCTTCTGTTTTATGGACTAGTGTTTAAGTCATCTATAATGTATTCATTTAACCAAATTCTATAAACATCTGAATTCTCAGGGTAACTTTTATTAAGTATTGTTTTATAAACAGAATCAAGGCAATATCCAAAAAAGCCTAATAATTGATCTTTCGAAAAGTGAAAATGCATCCAAAGGCTTATGAGAAACAATGCCAAGCCATTATTTTGACTTTTTGCCCTGCTCAATGCATCAGTTCTTTTGGCATCTTATGGATGCAGAATTATAATAGCATATAATATAGTATTAATTAAAAATGTAGTTGCCAGATAGTATATTTTAAATGATGATTCTTCCACCAGTTTCCTTCTATCCTCTTTAGTCAAAATTACTTTTTACTTAATTACATATCATCTCTAGGTGTTGTGGATATTCTAAATTTTCATTGATAATTATATTAAAATATATACATAACTGAACTAGGCATTTATAGAACTGAGCCTATTCAATACTTCCTTATTTTTATCAAACGTAGCAACCATTTTGTACAATATAAAATGGACATAGTGATAAATATAACCTATTGCTAACATAAATAATTAAGTGAGTACATAAATATAAATTTTTCAAATAACCTTTGAAACCAAATTTGAACTGCTAAATATAAATTTGGCCAACCATAATTGATATTTTACAATACAAAATCCATTAATTTGAAATCAGATAACACATGAACTTGTTTCTTAGTTTATGTGTCCAATTAAAATAGAAATGGTATTGCAGGGGAATTCTGGGAAAAAGAGGCAGTGTTAAAAGCAAGGCATAAACGTCCTCCCAAAATCGTATAATGCAGGAAGATACAGCAAATACAAGTAATAAAGAAAATTACCTGAAAACTACAGAACAGACTGTCTACATTTGGGAAGAAGAGAAGACCTCACAGAAAAAGGTAAAGTGGCAAAGCCATAATCTAGTGGGACCCAAGCCTTACCCCCACCCCAATCCACAGGTGGGAGGAAGAGGAGTAGAGAGGAGAGGGAGTAAAATCCCAGGACTGCAGAACACCTGGCCCTGGAGATCTGCACGAACCCAATTAACAGGTTTCCCTGGAGATTAGTGGGGCTGTAAAGCGAAGATGGGTGGAACAATTTCAGAGGCTGAGATTCCAGCTGCTTTTGGAGAACAGATACACACTGTAAGGACCCCTGAGGCAAAAGAAAAGCAGGTAGCTTGAAGGACATCCCAGCTGTGAGAGGGGTACTAGAGGGGCAAAGATTACATAGAGCTCACTGCTCAGGAGAAAGGGCTGATGGAAAACACCTTCCCAGCCCAATCAGCTCAGCAGGTTGGGCACACTTAGGAGTTTCAAATGCTCCAAGGCCCTGGCTGGAAATGCATCCCTGGGGATCCCCCCTTTAGTGCACAGACTATCACTCATTCTTCACAGCAGGCACTGGTCCCATTAGCTTGCCGACCCCTGCCACTGTGGGAGGCTGGCCAGAGGGTGGCTCTGCCAACAGCAGCTCCAGGGTCACAGCAGCAAGGCTCTTCCCCGCACACATGGCCCACTTTACCTTGCAGTGGAGTCAGGAAACCCTTCCAGCCAAGTTCTTCCATCATGGCAAGTCCCAGTCCCAAGCACCTGTGGCAATGGCCATTGCAGCAGGCCAGAGGGAGAGTAGCTCCACCCTCAGAAGATCCAGTGGCACACACCAACTATTCCCCCTATTCATGAGATCAGGTGACAGCCCACACAGCCCGCCTGAAATCAGGTCACTACAAGCCAAACATATGCCACACCCACTGCATGCCAACACCTGGGGCTCCTACACAGGAAAATTAGCTTCTGGGCACTAGAGGACACCTCCTACACAGAGCTACTATTCCACAGGAAACAAGAAAAAAAGAAGCATAGGAATTTGGTCCAAGCAAACTAAAAGAATAAATACCATAAAGAGGGCTTAGGGACCCTGAAATCATGAATGTTCTTGATAAATGTTTCATAATAAAAGTCATAAGTATGCTCACTGATTTACAGAAAAGTATTCAAGATCTCAGGGAGGACTTCAACACAGAGATAGAAATCCTCGAAAATATCCACTCAGCATTGAAGTATCTGAAATAAAACATAAAATAGAGGAATTTAAAAGTAGATTAGAAGATGTAGAGGAGATGGTAATGAAATAGAAATTAGGGATCAGTAAAAAAAGCTGATGAAGAAAGAGAAAAAGGATCTCTAGGAATGAAAGAATATTGAGAGAACTGTGTGACCAAACCAAAAGTAACAACATTTGCATTATAGGAGTACCAAAAGAAGAGAGACAAAGGGATAGAAAGTCTCTTTGAGAAAATAATTGTTGAAAACCCCCCCAATTCAGTAAAAGAAACAGAAACTCAGGTCATGGAGGCACAGAGATCTCCCAACACAAGGAACCATAAGAAGACAACACCAAGACATATAATAATTAAAATGGCAAAGATTAAGGACAAGGAAAGAGGACTGAAAGCAGCCAGAGAGAAAAAAGATCACTTATAAATGAAATCCCATCAGACTATCAGCAGACTTCTCAACAGAAAGTTACAGGCCAGAAGGGAGTGGCATGATATATTTAATGTAATGAAACAGAAGGGGCCTCAAACCACAAATACACTACCAAGCAAGATTATCATTAAAATTTGAAGCAGGGATTAGGTAATTTAGACATAAGCGAAAGTTGAGGAAATTCACCACTACCAAATAATCTCTACAAGATATTTCTTTTTATTTTGGTATCATTAACCTACAATTACATGTGCAACATTATGGTTACTAGACTCCCACATCATCAAGTGCCCCCCCCACATACCCCATTACAGTCATTGTCCATCAGCATAGTGAGATGCTATAGGATAACTACATGTCTTCTCTGAGTTGTACAGCCCTCCCTGTACCCCCTTACATTATGTCTGCTAATCGTAATGCCCCTTATTCCCCCTTGTCCCTCCCTTCCCACCCATCCTCCCCAGTCCCTTTCCCTTTGGTAACTGTTAGTCCCTTCTTGGTTTCTGTGAGCCTGCTGCTGTTTTGTTCCTTCAGTTTTCCCTTTGTTCTTATACTCCACAGAATAGTGAAATCATTTGATACTTGTCTTTCTCCACCTGGCTTATTTCACTAAGCATAATACCGTCTAGCTCCATCCATGTTCTTGCAAATGGTAGGATTTATTTTCTTCTTATGGTGGAAAAATATTCCACTGTGTATATGTACCATGTCTTTTCTATCCATTCATCCACTGATGGACATTTAAGTTGCTTCCATTTCTTGGTTATTGTAAACAGTGCTGCGATAAACATAGGGGTGCATAGGTCTTTTTGAAACTGGGAGGCTGCATTCTTAGGGTAAATTCCTAGGGGTGGGATTCCTGGGTCAAACGGTATTTCTATTTTGAGTTTCTTAAGGAACCTCCATACTGTTTCCACAATGGTTGAACTAATTTGCATTCCCACCAGTAGTGTAGGAGGGTTCCATTGTCTCCACATCCTCTCCAACATTTGTTATTGTTTGTGTGTTGGATGTTAGCTATCCTAACTGGTGTGAGATGATGCCTCATTGTGGTTTTAATCTGCATTTCTCTGATGATGAGTGATGTGGAGCATCTTTTCATGTGCCTGTTGGCCATCTGAACTTCTTCTTTGGTGAAGTGTCTATTCAGATCCTCTGCCCATTTTTTAATTGGATTATTTGCTTTTTGTTTGTTGAGGTGCATGAGCCCTTTATATATTTTGGATGTCAACCCCTTATCGGATATGTCATTTATGAATATATATTCCCATACTGTAGGATGTCTTTTTGTTCTACTGATGGTTTCCTTTGCTGTACAGAAGCTTTTCGGCTTGATATAGTGCCACTTCCTCATTTTTGCTATTGTTTCCTTTGCCCGGTGAGATATGTTCATGAAGAAGTTGCTCTTGTTTATGTTCAAGAGATTTTTGCCTACATTTTTTTCTAAGCGTTTTATGGTTTCATGACTTAAATTCAGGTGTTTGATCCAATTTGAGTTTACTTTAGTGTATGTGGTTAGACAGTAATCCAGTTTCATTCTCTTACATGTAGCTGTCCAGTTTTGCCAACACCAGCTGCTGAAGAGGCTGTCGTTTCCCCATTGTATATGCATGGCTTCTTTATCATATATTAATTGACCATTTATGTTTGGTTAATGTCTGGACTCTCTATTCTGTTCCACCGGTCTGTGGGTCTGTACTTGTGCCAGTATGAAATTCTCTTGATTACTATGGCTTTGTAGTAGAACTTGAAGTCAGGGAGCATAATTCCCCCCATTTTATTCTTCCTTCTTAGGATTGCTTTGGCTATTTGGGGTCTTTTGTGGTTCCATATGAATTTTAGAATTATTTGTTCCAGTTCATTGAAGAATGCTGTTGGTATTTTGATAGGGATTGCATTGAATCTGTAGATTGTTTTAGGCAGGATGGACATTTCGATAATATTAATTCTTTCTACCTAAGAGCATGGGATGAATTTCCATTTGTTAGTGTCCTCTTTAATTTCTCTTAGGAGTACTTTGTAGTTTTCAGGGTATAGGTCTTTCACTTCTTTGGTTAGGTTTATTCCTAGATATTTTATTATTTTTGATGCAATTGTGAATGGAATTATTTTCCTGATTTCTCTTTCTCTTAGCTCATCATTAGTGTATAGGAAAGCAACAGATTTCTGCATATTAATTTTGTATCCTGCAACTTTGCTGAAATCAGATATTAGTTCTAGTAGTTTTGGAGTGGTGTCTTTAGGGTTTTTTTCTTTATTAATTTATTTTGGTATCATTAATCTACAATTACATGTGCAATATTGTGGTTATTCAACTACCCCCTTCATCAGGTCTGCCCCACCAACCCCATTACAGTCACTGTCCATCAGCGTAGTGAGATGCTATAGAATAACTACTTGTCTTCTCTGAGTGGTACAGCCCTCCCCCTGCCCCCCCAACATTACATCTGCTAATCGTAGTGCCCCTTTTACCCCCTTGTCCCTACCTTCCCACCCATCCTCCCTAGTCCCTTTCCCTTTGGTAACTATTAGTCCATCTTGGGTTCTGTGAGTCTGCTGCTGTTTTGTTCCTTTAGGTTTTTCTTTGTTCTTATACTTCACATATGAGTGAAATCATCTGATACATGTCTTTTTCGGCTTGGCTTATTTCACTGAGCATAATACCCTCTAGCTCCATCCATGTTGTTGCAAATGGTAGGATTTACTTTCTTCTTATGGCTGAATAATATTCCATTGTGTATATGTACCACCTCTTCTTTAGCCATTGATCTACTGATGGACACTTAGGTTGCTTCCATTTCTTGGCTATTGTAAATAGTGCTGCGATAAACATAGGGGTGCATATGTCTTTTTGAAATTGGGTGCTGCATTCTTAGGGTAAATTCCTAGGAGTGGAATTCCTGGGTCAAAAGGTATTTCTATTTTGAGTTTTTTGAAGAACCTCCATATTTCTTTCCACAATGGTTGAACTAATTTGCATTTCCACCAGCAGTGTAGGAGGGTTCCCTTTTCTCCACATCCTCGCCAACATTCATTATTGTTTCTGTTTTGGATGTTGGCCATCCTCACTGGTGTGAGGTGATATCTCATTGTGGTTTTAATCTGCATTTCTCTTATGAAGAGTGATGTAGAGCACCTCTTCGTGTGCCTGTTGGCCATCTGAATATCTTCTTTAGAGAAGTGTCTATTCATGTCCTCTGCCCATTTCTTAATTGGATTATTTGCTTTTTGTTTGTTGAGGTGCGTGAGTTCTTTATATATTTTGGATGTCAACTCCTTATCAGATATGTCATTTATGAATGTATTCTCCCATACTGTAGGATGTATTTTTGTTATACTGATGTTGAATTTTGGTGTACAGAAGCTTTTCAGCTTGATAATGTCTCACTTGTTCATTTTTGCTTTTGTTTCCCTTGCTCAGGGAGATATGTTCATGAAGAAGTTGCTCATGTTTATGTCCAAGAGATTTTTGCCTGTGTTTTTTTTCTAAGAGTTTTATGGCTTCATGACTTACATTCACGTCTTTGATCTATTTTGAATTTACTTTTGTGTATGGGTTTAGACATGTTCCAGTTTCATTCTCTTACATGTAGTTGTCCAGTTTTGCCAACACCAGCTGTTGAAGAGGATGTCATTTCACCATTGTATAACCATGGCCCTTTATCGTATATTAATTGACCATATACATTTGGGTTAATGTCTGGACTCTGTATTCTGTTCCACTGGTCTGTTGGTCTGTTCTTGTGCCGGCACCAGATTGTCTTGATTACTGTGGCTTTGTAGTAGTGCTTGAAGTTGGGAAGCGATATCCCCCCTGCTTTATTCTTCCTTCTCAGGATAGCTTTCACTATTTGGGGTCTTTTGTGCTTCCATATGAATTTTAGAATTATTTGTTCCAGTTCATTGAAGAATGCTGTTGGTATTTTGATAGGGATTGCATTGAATCTGTAGAATGTTTTAGGCAGTATGGCCATTTCGATAATATTAATTCTTCCTATCTAAGAGTATGGGTTGAATTTCCACTTTTTAGTGTCCTCTTTAATTTCTCTTAGGAGTACTTTCTAGTTTTCAGAGTATAGGGCTTTCACCTCCTTCGTTAGGTTTATTCCAAGATATTTTATTTTTTTGATGAATTTGTGAATGGAATTGTTTTCCTGATTTCTCTTTCTGGTATCTCATCATTATTGTACAGAAAAGCAACAGATTTCTCTGTATATATTTTGTATCCTGCAACTTTGCTGAAAACAGATATTAGTTCTAGTAGTTTTGGAGTGGAGTCTTTAGGGTTTTTACGTACAATATCATATCATTTGCAAATAGCGACAGTTTGATTTCTTCTTTTCCAGTCTGGATGCCTTGTATTTATTTCTTTTGTCTGATTACCGTGTTCCAGTACTATATTGAACAACAGTGGGGAGAGTGGGCATACCTGTCTTGTTCCCGATATTAGGTGAAAAGCTTTCAGCTTCGCGCTGTTAAGTATGATGTTGGCTGTCAGTTTGTCATAAATGGCCTTTATTATGTTGAGGTACTTGCCCTCTATACCGATTCTGTTAAGAGTTTTTATCATGAATGGATGTTGAATATTGTCAAATTCTTTTTCAGCATCTATGGAGATGATCATGTGGTTTTTGTTCTTCTTTTTGTTGATGTGGTGGGTGATGTCGATGGCTTTTCGAATGTTGTCCTATCCTTGCATCCCTGAGAGGAATCCCACTTGGTCATGGTGTATGATCCTCTTGATGTATTTTTGAATTTGGTTTGCTAATATTTTGTTGAGTATTTTTGCATTTGTGTTCATCAGAGATATTGATATGTAATTTTCTTTTTTGGTGAGGTCTTTGCATGGTTTTGGTATTAGAGGGATGCTGGCTTCATAGAATGAGTTTGGAAGTATTCCCTCCCCTTCTGTTTTTTGTAAAACTTTAATGACAATGGGTTTTATATCTTCTCTGTATGTCTGATAAAATTCAGTGGTGAATCCATCTGGCCCGAGGTTTTGTTCTTGGGTAGTTTTTTGATTACTGATTCAATTTCATTGCTGGTAATTGCTCTGTTTAGTTTTTCTGATTCATGCTTCATCAGCCTTGGAACGTTGTATTTTTCTAAGAAGTTGTCCATTTCTTCTAGGTTTTCCAGCTTGTTAGCATATAGATTCTCACAGTATTCTGTTATAATTCTTTGAATTTCTGTGCAGTCCATCGTGATTTTTCTTTTCTCATTTCTGATTCTGTTTATGTGTGTATATTCTCTTTTTCTCTTAATAAGTCTGGCTAGGGGTTTATCTATTTTGTTTATTTTCAAAGAACCAACTCTTGCTTTCATTGATTTTTTCTATTGTTTTATTCTTCTCCATTTTATTATTTCTTCCCTGATCTTTATTATGTCTCTCCTTCTGGTGACTTTGGGCCTCATTTGGTTTTCTTTTTCCAATCTCAATAATTGTGATGTAAGACAATTTATTTGGGATTGTTCTTCCTTCTTTAAATAGGCCTGGATTGTAATATGCTTTGCTGCATCCCACAGAAGTTGGGACTTTGTGTTTTTGTTGTCATTAGTCTCCATATATTGCTTGATCTCTGTATTAATTTGTTCATTGATCCATTGATTATTTAGGAGCATGTTGTTAAGCCTCCATATGTTTGTGAGCGTTTTTCTTTTATTTGCACAATTTATTTCTAGTTTTATACCTTTGTGATCTGAGAAGTTGGTTGGTAGCATTTCAATAATTTTGAATATACTGAGGTCCTTTTTGTGGCCTAGTATGTTGCCTATTCTGGAAAATGTTCCATGTGCACTTGAGAAGAATGTGTGTCCTGCTGCTTTTGGGTGTAGAGTTCTGTAGGTATCTGTTAGGTCCATCTGTTCTAGCGTGTTGTTCAGTGCCTCTGTGTCTTTACTTATTTTCTGTCTGGTTGATCTGTCCTTTGGAGTGAGTGGTGTGTTAAAGTCTCCTGAAATTAATGCATTGCTTTCTATTTCCTCCTTTAATTCTGTTAGAATTTGTTTCACATATGTCAGTGCTCCTCTGTTGGGTGCATATATATTTATAATGGTTATATCCTCTTCTTGGACTGACACCGTTATCATTATGTGATGTCCTTCTTTATCTGTTGCTACTTTCTTCGTTTTGAAGTCTATTTTGTCTGATACAAGTACTGCAGCACCTGCTTTTTCGTCCCTGTTGTTTGCATGAAATATCTTTTTCCATCCCTTCACTTTTAGTCAGTGTATATCTTTGGGTTTGAGGTGAGTCTCTTGTAAGCAGCACATAGATGGGTCTTGCTTTTTATCCATTCTATTACTCTGTGTCTTTTGATGGTGCATTCTGTCCATTTACATTTAGGGTGATTATCGATAGATATGTACTTATTGTCATTGCAGGCTTTAGATTCGTGGTTACCAAACGTTCAAGGGTAGGTTCCTTACCATTTAAGTCTAACTTAACTCTCTTATTAAGCTATTATAAACACAATCTGATGACTCTTTATTTCTCTCCCTTCTTATTCTTCCTCCTCCATTATTTATATGTCAGGTGTTTTATTCTGTACTCTTTTTTGTTTCCTTTGAGTGTTTTTGTAGGCAGCTGATTTTATTTTTTCCTTTAGCTGGTATTTGGATGTTCTGCTTTCTTTGCTGTGATTTTATTTTCTCTGGTGACATCTGTTTTTCCTTAGGAGTGTTTCCATCTAGAGCAGTCCCTTTAAAATATCCTGTAGAGGTTGTTTGTGGGAGGCAAATTCCCTCAACTTTTGCTTGTCTGGGAATTGTGTAATCCCTCCTTCAAATTTAAATGATAATCGTGCTGGATACAATATTCTTGGTTCAAGGCCCTTCTGTTTCATTGGATTAAATATATCATGCCATTCTCTTCTGGCCTGTAAGGTTTCTGTTGAGAAGTCTGATGATAGCTTGATGAGTTTTCCTTTGTAGGTGATCTTTTTTATCTCTCTGGCTGCCTTTAATACTCTGCTATTTTCTTTGATTTTTGCCATTTTAATTATTATGTGTCTTGTTGTTGTCCTCCTTGGGTCCCCTGTGTTGGGAGGTCTGTGGGCTTCCGTGGTCTGAGAAACTATTTCCTTCCTTAGCTTGGGGAAGTTTTTTGCAATTATGTCTTCAAAGACACTTTCTATCCCTTTTCCTCTCTCTTCTTCTTCTGGTACCCCTATAATGCAAATATTGTTCCATTTGGATTGGTCACACAGTTCTCTTAATATTCTTCATACCTGCAGATCCTTTTATCTCTCTCTGCCTCAGCTTCTCTGTACTCCTGTTCTCTTATATCTATTCCATTAACAGTCTGTTGCACGTCGTCCAGTCTGTTCTTAAGCCCATCAATTGTTTAATTTCTGTAATGTCCCTCCTGACTTCATCCCTTTGCTCTTGCATATTTCTCTGTAGGTCCATAAGCATGGTTATGACTTTCATTCTGTATTCTTTTTCAGGAAGATTGTTTCACTCTATCCCACCAGGACCTCTCTCTGGAGTTGTTTGAGTGATTTTTGACTGAACCAGATTCTTCTATCTTTTCATGGTGATAGAAGTGGTTGCAGGCAAGTGACGTGTGTCACCTGGGAGAACAAGTCCCTTCCTGCTTGTTGTTCTCCTTGCCCTTCTCTTCATCCTGTGCTGGTTACCCGAATACCAGGAGGAAGTCTCTGGGATAATCCCCTGAGCTTTTGTGGGCAGTGTGCTCTCAAGCTAGCCCAGAACACTGCAGGGCGTGGCAGCCACTCCGGGTGCATTCTTCTGCAAGAACGGGCCCTTTCTTGCCTTCCAGACCTTACTGTGGCTTCCACAACCTTTGCTGGTTACCTGCATACCAGAAGGCAGTCTCTGGGATAATTTCCTGAGCTTCCATGTGCGGGGCCACCTCACGCTAGCCTAGAGCACTGTGCTGGCATGGCAACCACACCAGATGCATTCTTATTTTTTTTCTTTTTTTACAATTTATTTTATTTTAGTATCATTAACCTACAATTACATGAGCAATATTGTGATGATTAAACTACCCCCTTCATCAGGTCCCCCCCACCAACACTATTACAGTCACTGTCCATCAGTGTAGTGAGATGAGAATCACTACTTGTCTTCTCTGAGTTGTACAGTCCTCCCTGTGTCCCCCCACCTTATGTCTGCTAATCGTAATACCCCTTTTACCCTCTTATCCCTCCCTTCCCGCCCTTCTTCCCCAGTCCCTTTCCCTTTGGTAACTATTAGTCCGTTCTTGGGTTCTGTGAGTCTGCTGCTGTTTTGTTCCTTCAGTTTTTTTTCTTTGTTCTTATGCTCCACATATGAGTGAAATCATTTGATACTTGTGTTTTTAGGCCTGGCTTATTTCACTGAGCATAATACCCTCCAGCTCCATCCATGTTGTTGCAAATGGTAGGATTTGTTTTCTTCTTATGGCTGAATAATATTCCATTGTGTATATGTACCACATCTTCTTAATCCATTCATCTACTGATGGACACTTAGGTTGCTTCCATTTCTTGGCTATTGTAAATAGTGCTGCAAGGATTGGCTCTTTCGTGCCTTCTGGACCTTGCTCTGGCTTCCCCAGTCAGTGCTTGTTACCCAAAAACTGGGCGGCCACCTTTGGGATAATCCCCTGAGCTTCCATGTGCGGGGCCACCCTCAAATTAGCCTAGAGCACTTCGGGCATGTTGCAGCCATGCTGAGTGCGTTCTACTGCAAGGATAGGCCTCTCTGCACCTTCTGGACTGTGCTCTGGCTTCTGCAGCCTTTGCTGGTTACCCTCACACCAGGCGGCAGTCTCTGGGATTATCCCTTGGGTTGCTATGGGCGGGGCCACCTTCAGGCTAGGCTAGAGCCCTGTGGGGGCATGGCAACCATGCTGGGTGAGTTCTACTGTAAGGATGGGCTCTTTCGCACCTTCAAGACCTTACTCTGACTTCGGCAGCCTGTGCTGGTTGCCCACACACTGGGAGGCAGTCTCTGGGATAATCCCCTGAGCTGTCATGCGTGGGGCTGCCCTCAGGCTAGCCTAGAGCACTGCAGGTGCATTCTACTGCCAGGTCGGCCCCTTCATGCCTTCCAGACCTTTCTCCAGCTTCCACTGTCGCTCCGGGTTAGCTGTGCACTGGGAGGAGATTCTGTGTGGTTGCCATGGGCAGGGCTGCTCTCAGGCTCCTCCACAGCTGTGGCGGTTCAGCTGGCACTGGCAGGAGGGAACCAATGGCAGGCTGCTTATTACCGTGAGGTGCTTTGAGGCTGCTTTACCCAGCAGCGGGTTAGGGGGCCTGAAATTCCTCGAGATTCAAAGCCTGCTGGGCTGAGTGTGCTGGGATGATTTTGTTCAACTGTTGGGCCCTTGTCCCTTTAAGACTTTTAGGAAGCACCTGCTTTTCCTTTGTCCCAGGGGAGCTGGCTATGGAACCTGCTTGCAGTCTCCATCTCAGATCTTGTCCTTCTATTTCTCTAATTTCCAACACACCATGCGATGTGTGTCTGTGCTCCTGATGCAGATCACCAGGGCTGGTTATTTAGCAGTCCTGTGCTTCCACTCCCTCCCAAGTCTGGTTCTTTTCCTCCCACCAGTGAGCTGGGGTGGGGAGAATGCTTGGGTCCTGCCTGGTCATGGCTTCGTATCTTACCATTTCGTGAGGTGCTGAGTTCTTGCAGATGTAGACGTAGCCTGGCTGTTGTACTGTATCTTCTGGTCTCTCTTTTAGAAGTAGTTGTATTTGTTGTATTTTCAAGAATCTATATGATTTTGGGAGGAGACTTTCACTGCCCTGCTCGTGCTGCCATCTTGAGCCCTTCTCTACAAAATATTTTAAAGAGACTCCTGTAGAATGAAAGGCTCCTAGGGCTAAATAACAATTACCAGAGAAAATAAACCCACAGTAAAGTTAGTATGCCAATAAATTACTAAGAAATTCAAAATTAAATCAACTACTCACAGAGATAGTCTAGGGATACACAAGCAATGCAGAATATGACACCTAATATATAAAATGTGGAGGAGGAAGAAGAAGAAAGGGAGGGAAAGAAGCACCTTTAGATTGTGTTTGAATTAGAGTAATCAGTGATTGAATTTAGACTCTCAATAGTAAGAACCTGTGGTAACCACAAATCTAAAACCTACAATGGCAATAAGTACATATCTATTGATAATCACCTTAAATAAAAAATAGACTGAATGCACCAATCAGAAGGCATAGAGTAGAATAATGGATAAAACATAAACAAGACCCATCTATATGATGTTTTCAAGAGGTTCACTTTAAACCCAAAGTATACACAGATTAAAAGTGAAGGGATAGAAAAAGATATTTCATGTAATTAATAGGGAGGAAAAGCAGGACTTGCACTACTTAGACAAAATAGATTTTTTAAACAAAGAAAGTAACAAGAGACAAAGAAGGACATTACATAATGATAAAGAGGTCACTCCAAGAAGAGGGCATAATCTTTATAAATATCTATGCACCCAATGTAGGAGCACCAAAATATGTGAAACACATATTAATAGAATTATAGGGGGGAATAAAATGCAATGCATTAATTTCAGGAGCCTTTAGCACATCACTCACACCAATAGACAGATCAACCAGGCAGACAATAAGTAAGGAAACAGAGACACTGAACAATACATTGTAACAGATGGACCTAACAGATATCTACAGAACACCCCACGCAAACGCAGCAGGATATACATGTTCTCAAGTGTACATGGAATGTTTTCCAGAATAGATCACATACTAGGCCATAAAATGAGATTCAATAAATTTGAAAAGATCTTGATTATAACAACCATCTTCTCACACCACAAAGGTATGAAACGAGAAATAAATTATTCAAAGAAAACAAAAAAGCCCACAAACACATGGAGGCTTAATAAAATGCTCCTAAAGTAATCAATGGATCAATGACCAAATAAAAACAGAGATCAAGCAATATATGGAGACATATATAAACAACACCCCAAAATCTGTAGGATACAGCAAAAGCAGTCCAAGAGGAAAATATATAGAAATACAGGTTTGTTTCAAGAAACAATAATGATCCCAAATGAACAGTCTAAACTCACAATTAATGAAACTAGAAAAAGAAGAACAAATGAGACGCAAAGTCAGTTGAAGGAGGGACATAATAAAGATCATAGCAGAAATAAATAAATTAGAAGAATAAAACAATAGAAGGAATCAATGATACCAAGAGCTGGTTCTTTCAGAAAATAAAAAAATAGATAAACTCTTAGCTAGACTTATGAAGAAAAGTAGAGAGTGTACACACATAAACAGAATCAAACATGAAAAAGGAAAAATCACAATGTACACCACAGAAGTATAAAGAATTATTAGAGAATACTATAAAAAATTATATGCCAACAAATTGGACAACCTAGAAGAAATGGACTGCTTTCTAGAAAAATACAACCTTCCAAGACTGACCGAGAAAGAAGCAGAAAAGTTGACAAAACAATTGCCAGCAATGAAATCAAACTGGTAAACAATAAACTACCTACGAACAAAATTCCTGGTTCAAATGGCTTTACAGCTGAATTTTGTCAAACATTTAAAAAGGAGCTAATACTCATCCTTCTTAACGTATTCCAAAAAGCTAAATCAAGCTGAGTACTTCCAAACTCATTCTATGAGGCCAGCATCACTCTAATACCAAAATCAGACAAAGACACTATGAAAAAATTCACACACCAATATCCCAGATGAACAATGATGCAAAAATCCTCAACAAAACATTAGCAAACCGAATTAAAAATACATCAAAAAGATCATCCATCATGACCAAGTGGGATTTATTCCAGGGATCCAGGGATGGTACAATATTTGAAAATCCATCAACATTGAAAACCACATCAACAAAGAAAATGACAAAAACCACATGATCATCTCAATAGATGCTGAAAAAGCATTTGACAAAATTCAACATCCATACATGATAAAAACTCTCAACAAAATGTATGTAGAGGGCAAGTAACTCAACATCATAAAGGCCATATATGACAAACCCACAACCAACATCATACTTAACAGTGAAAAGCTGAAAGCTTTTCCTCTAAGATGGGGAACAAGACAAGGATAGCCACTCTTCCCACTTTTATTCAACATAGTACTGGAGGTCCTGAACACAGCAATCAGACAACATAGGGAGATAGGGGGCATACATATTGGTAAGAAAAATGTTGAACTGTCACTGCAGGCAACATGCTATTTTACATAGAAAAACCTAAAGACTCCACCAAAAAATTTTTAGAACTAATAAATGAATTCAGCAAAGTTGCAGGATATAATATTAATACACAGAAATCTGTTGCATTACTATATACTAACAATGAATTTGCAGAAAGAGAAATCATGAAAACAACTCCATTTACAATTGCATCAAAAAAATGAAATACCTAGGAATCAACCTAACCTAGGAAGTGAAAGGCCTATAACCTGAAAACTATAAGACACTGATGAGAGAAATTAAAGAAGACACCAATAAATGGAAATACATCCCATGCTCATGGATAGGAAGAATTAATACTGTCAAAATGGCCACCCTGCCCAAAGCAATTTACAAATTCATTGTAATCCCTATCAAAATGCCAACAGCATTCTTCAGTGAACTAGAATAAACAGTTCTAAAATTCTCATGGAGCTACAAAAGACCCTAAATAGCAAAAGCAATCCTGAGAAAGAACAACAAAGCTGGGGGTATTATGCTCCCTGATTTCAACCTCTACTACAAAGCCACAGTAATCAAGAGAGTGGTATGGGCACAAGAACAAACCCATAGATCAGTGGAAAACAATAGAGATCCCAGATATAGACCCACACATATATGGTAAATTAATTTATAATAGAGGAGCTATGAATATCCAGTGGAGAAAAGACAACCTCTTCAACAACTGTTGTTGGTAAAACTGGACAGCTACGTACAATAGAATGAAACTGAATTACTAACTCCATGCACAAAAGTAAACTTGAAATGAATCAGATAAAGGTAATTCGTGAAGCCATAAAGCTCTTAGAAGAACACAAAGGCAAAAATCTCTTGAATATAAACATGAGCACTTTTCCTGAACATGTCTCCTTGAGCAAGGGAAACAAAATAAAAAATGAACAAGTTGGACTACATCAAACAAAAAATCTCAGTACAGCATAGGATACCACTAACAGAACAAAAGGCCACCTACAATATGGGAGAATATTCATAAATGATTTATTCAATAAGGGGATAATATCCAAAATATATAAACAACTCATATTCCTCAACACTCAAAAAACACATAACCCTATTAAAAAATGGTTGGAGAATCTGAACAGACACTTCTCCAAAGAAGAAATACAGGTGGTCAACAGGCCCAAGAAAATATGATCCACATCATTGATCCTCCGGTAAAAGAAAATTAAAACCACAATTAGATATCACTTCACACCATTCAGGAAGGACAATATGCAAGACAAGAAACAACAAATGCTGGTGAGGATGCGAAGAAAGTGGAACCCTCCTACACTGTTGGTGGGATTGTAAACTGGTTCAACCATTGTGGAAAGCAATATGGAGATTCCTCAAAAAACTAAAAATAGAAATACCATTTGACCCAGTAATTCCACTCCTAGGAATTTATCCAAAGGGAACAAGATCCCTGACTCATATGCACCCTTATGTGTATTGCTGCACTATTTACAATAACCAAGATATGGGAGCAACCTGTGTCCATCAGTAGATGAATGGATAAAGAAGAGGTGGTATGTATACACAATGAAATATCATTCAGCCATAAAAAGATAAGAAATCCTACCATTTGCAACAACATGGATGGATCTAGAGGGTGTTATGCTCAGTGAAATGAGCCAGGGAGAATAAGAGAAATACCAAGTGATTTCACTCATTTGTGGAGTATAACAACAAAGCAAAACTGAAGGAACAAAATAGCAGTAGACCCAAAGACACTGAGAAGGGACTAGTGGTTACCAAAGGGAGGGGTTGGGTAACGTAGGTGGGGAGGGAGAAGGGGATTAAGGTGTACTATAATTCACAATCGCAATATAGGTAGGTCACAGGGAAGGCAGGACAGCACAGAGAAGACAATTAATGGCTCTAGAACATCTTACTACACTGATAGTGACTGTAATAGAGGGGTTGAGGACTTGACAATATGGGTGAATGTCGAATATTCTGTGTTGTTTATGTAAAACCATCATAATTGTGTATCAATGATACTTTAATAAAAAGAAATAAATGCTATTGAAATAAATTAAGTAAAACAAATGTTCACTGTACTGCATTTCAAATAAACTTGTAAGAAAAAAGGAAGCAAGAGATGTGAAAAATTAATGTATTTCTTAACTAATCACTGTGAATTTTATTGAAGTATATTTTGTTTTATAAAATATCCCTTTTTCTGTGTATTACATCTAAAGACTGTTCTATTAGTGTCTTCACAACAGAAGAAATTGGGATCGTTATGTCCAACAGAATTTTTGAACATAAAATTTGTTCTTAGTGAAGATGAATTATAAAGGAAAAAACCTGCCCACTCCTTCCTAGAACTGTACCGAGTGATAACTTTGGCCCTAAGTGAAGAGAATGAGAAAAAGTACTGTAGCATTTTAGCTGTTTTTTTAACCTTTGAGTATTTTACATGTTCTTTGGAAAATGAATAGGTTTCGCCTACAGCTGAAAATAACTAAGATAAAAAAAGAGCAATATTTTAAGAGGCATGTGTGGGATGGACAACTATTTTGAGAAAGAAGGAACACGACATTGCAAAGAGAAATGGTGTTCTATTCTCCACACCCTATACATTCATCAGATGAGAATTATTTACCACCTGACAACTCCCCATATATCTGCATGTGCATGTTTTCTCTTATGAGTCATATTTTTTACATCCTATCTAAAAAATCTTTGCCTAACACAAGGACTCAAAGATTTTATCATATATTTTGTTGTAGAATTTTGAGTTTTAACAATTATATATCTCAGTGATTAATTTTCAGTTGATTTTTATATGTGGCATGAGTTGTCAACACTTTTTTTCCTCATAGAATACATGGCCTCAGCATTCTTTTTTCCTTTCAGCATCATATTAAAATAAAACCTCTTTTCTCAATTTTATAACTTTATAATCTTGTGAAAAATCTACCTATGGCCATAGGTATTTCTGGGCTCTCTAATGCATTTTTCTCTATATATGTATCTATACCCAAAGCACACTTTTATGATTACTTCATGATAAGTCTTTAAATCAAGTGATCCCTCCAAGTCTGTTTCTGTGTTTCAAAATAGTTTGGATTTTCTAAATCCTTTGCTTTCCCATACACATTTGGAATGTCAATTCCACCAAAAACTGGCTACTGAGATTGGGTCTTGTTGTCTATAGACAAAGTTGGAGAGATTACACATCTTAACAATATTGAGCCTTCAAGCATAGGAACATGGTAGTTTCTTTGCTCAGATTTCTTTGCACAATATTCTGTGATTTTAAGTGTAGTGATTTTGGACTTATTTTGTTAGATTTTTCCTAGATATTTTATGCTTTCTAGTGGTACTGCATGTAGAATTATTTTGTCTTTTTATTTTCTGATTGGGTGCTGGTAGTATTTGAAATTACAAATACATTTCTGTATAGTAAATTTTTTATTACTCAGCATCATTAAATTCTTTTATTTGTTTTGTAGATTCATTAAGATTTATTTACTAAATGACTATAATACCTGAAGTAGAAACTGTAATACTTCCTTTCTATGGCCTGCTTCATTCCTCTCTTCCTACTACCTCCTGGCCATTTGCTTACTTGTTTTCCTTGTCTGATTGAACTGTTCACAAATTCCAGTAATATTCTGAGGAGAAGGGATGAAAGAAGGGCATCTTGGCCTTAATCCAAATCTTAGAGAGAAAGCATCACTCTTTAACATAATGTATGGTATTAGTTGTAGAATTTTGGTAGTTGGGCTTTATCAGAGTTAAGAATTGCCATTCTATTCTAACTTTAGTGAGAGGTTTATCATGAATGTATGGTAAGTTTTTCAAATTTTCTTTATGTGTTGAGAAAATCATGCAGTTTTATTTAGTCTGTTTATTATGGTGAACCACACTGATTGATTTTTAAAATGTTAAAATAATCTTGTATTGAGATATAAACTCCACTATGTATAATCATTTTTATAACTGTGGAATACAGTTTGCTACAATTTTCCTACTTTAAAGAATGTATGCTGTTATTTTATTAACTTTTAAATGTACATATGTGTTATAAAATCTCATTTTTAGTATATGCTTCTCAAACAAAAATTTTAAATCTGTCATAAAACAGATGTCTTGTGCATTGAAAATGATATTGTCTCAGCTGGATCTAACAAGCAGTTACTACTTACAAAAACATTCTTTCTGAAGGTCATCCTGCTCTCACTTCATATCACATCAATCTTTCAAAATCCCTTAGAATGATTACTGTTTATTTTGGTAACAAATTCATTGAGTTGTAAGTCACACATCCACCATAAATTCACCCATTTAAAGTTTGAAGTTAATTTTAAGTATACACATAGGATCATGCAACCAGAGCTAAATAAAATTTTAGAAAAGCTTATTCCCCTCAAAAAGAAATCCCACTAAGAGTCGCATCCCATTTCTTCTATCCTGCCACAATCCAGCCCTAGGAAATCACTAATCTGTTCACTTTTTACATAACTGATTAATATATTAATACATTTGCTATTTGTGGGCATTTCAAAATAATATAATTGTACATTATGTGTTTTTTTTTGTCATGTCCTCCATTTAATTTAGAGGGTTTTTTCATTGAGATATAATTGATGTATCATTGTATTAGTTTAGGTATACAACATAATGATTTGATAATTTGACATATTCATATATTACAAAATGATAACCACAATAAGTTTACTATCACCACACATAGTTACAATTGTTTTTCTTGTGATAAGAACTTTTAAAGTTTATTTTCGTATAAACTTCCAAATATACAACACAATATTGTTAACTATAGTCACTGATATTATATCCCCTGAACTTATTTCTCTTATTTATGGGAATGTGTACCTTTTGACCACTTTCACCCATTTCACCCACTCCCCCACCAGCTCACTTCTGTCAACATATATATGTTCTATTTATCTATGTGTTCATTTTCTTGATTCCATATATAGTGAGATCATTCCATTTTTGCTTTTGTTTGAAGTGCGTCATTTATTAATGGACCTCAAGGCCTATCCATGTTGTCATAAATGGCATAGATTTCTTTTTTATTGCTCAATAATATCTATGTATCTACCACCTATTATCTTTCAATTATCTATCTATCTAGAACACATTTTCTTTATCCATTCATCCATCAATGGGTATTTATGTTATTTTTCATGTCTTAGCTTATATAAATAATGTTACAATTAACATGGAGGTGTACAAATCTTTTTGATAGTGACTTCTTTTACTTCTGATAAATGCCCAGAAGTGGAATTGTAGAATCACATAGTAGTTACATTAATCATTTTTTGAGGAATATCCATATTGTTTTCATAGTCGTTTGAACAATTTACTTTCCCACCAACAGTGTATAAAGGTTCACTTTTCACCACAACCTTACCAGCACCTGTTGTCTCTTGTCTTTTTGATAATAGACATTCTAACCAGTGTGAGGTGATAGCTCATTGTGGTTTTGATTTACATTTTCCTGATGATTAGTGGTATTGAGCACTTTTTTTTGGTATCATTAATCTACAAATATGTGTGCAATATTATGGTTATTAAACTACTCACTTAGTCAGGTCCGCCCAACAACCCCATTACAGTCACTGTCCATCAATGTAGTGAGATGCTATAGAATCACTACTTGTCTATTCTGAGTTGGGCAGCTCCCCCTGCACCCCCCCAACATTACGTCTGTTAATCGTATTGCCCCTTTTTCCCCCTTGTCCCTCCCTTCTGGCCCATTCTCCCCAGTCCCTTTCCCTTTGGTAACTATCAATCCATTCTTGGGTTCTGTGAGTCTGCTGCTGTTTTTTCTTTTTCAGATTTTTTCTTTGCTCTTATGCTCCTCATATGAGTGAAATCATTTGATTCTTGTCCTTTTCCATTTGGCTTATTTCACTGAGCATAATACCTTCTAGCTCTGTCCATGCTGTTGCAAATGGTAGGATTTGTTTCCTTCTTATGGCTGAATAATATTCCATTGTGAATATGTACCACATCTTCTTTATCCATTCGTCTACTGATGGACACGTAGGTTGCTTCCATTTCTTGGCTATTGTAAATAGTGCTGCGATAAACATAGGGGTGCATATGTCTTTTTGAAACTGGGCTGCTGCATTCTTAGGGTAAATTCCTAGGAGTGGGATTCCTGGGTCAAATGGTATTTCTATTTTGAGTGTTTTGAGGAACCTCCATACTGCTTTCCACAATGGTTGAACTAATTTGCATTCCCACCAGCAGTGTAGGAGGGTTCCCTTTTCTCCACATCCTTGCCAACATTTGTTGTTGTGTTTGGGATGTTGGCCATCCTTACTGGTTTGAGGTGATATCTCATTGTGGTTTTAATTTGCATTTCTCTGATGATGAGTGATGTGGAGCATCTTTTCATGTGCCTGTTGGCCATCTGAAATTCTTCTTTGGAGAAGTGTCTATTCATGTCCTCTGCCCATTTCTGAATTGGATTATTTGCTTTTTGTTTGTTGAGGTGTGTGAGTTCTTTATATATTTTGGATGTCAACACCTTATCAGATACATCATTTATGAATATATTCTCCCATACTGTAGGATGTCTTTTTGTTCTACTGATGGTGTCCTTTGCTGTATAGAAACTTTTCAGATTGATATAGTCCCACTTGTTCATTTTTGCTTTTTTTCCCTTACCCGGGGAGATATTTTTATGAAGAAGTCACAAATGTTTGTGTCCAAGAGATTTTTGCCTATGTTTTTTTCTAAGAGTTTTATGGTTTCATGACTTACATTCAGGTCTTTACTCCATTTGGAATTTACTTTTGTGTATGGGGTTAGACAGTAGTCCAGTTTCATTCTCTTACATGTAGCTGTCCCGTTTTGCCAACACCAGCTGCTGAAGAGGCTGTCATCTCCCCATTGTATATCCAAGGCTCCTTTATCATATATTAATTGACTGTATATGTTTGGGTTAATGTTTGGATTTTCTATTCTGTTCCACTGTTCTGTGGGTCTGTTTTTATGCCAATACCAAATTGTCTTGATTACTGTGGCTTTGTAGTAGAGCTTGAAGTCAGGGAGCATAATTGTCCCTGTTTTATTCCTCCTTCTCAGGATTGCTTTGGCTATTCGGGGTCTTTGTTTGTTCCATATGAATTTTAGAAATATTTGTTCCAGTTAATTGAAAAAAGCTGTTGGTATTTTGATAGGGATTGGGTTGAATCTAGATTGCTTTAGGTACTATAGCCATTTTGACAATATTTTTTCTACCTAGCCAAGAGCATTGGATGAATTTCCATTTGTTAGTGTCCTCTTTAATTTCTCTTAGGAGTGTTTTGTAGTTTTCAGAGTGTAGGTCTTTCACTTCCTTCATTAGGTTTATTCCTAGGTATTTTATTCTTTTTGATGAAATTGTGAATGGAATTGTTTTCCTGATTTCTCTGTGTTAGCTCATCATTAGTGCATAGGAAGGCAACAGATTTCTGTGTGTTAACGTTGTATCCTACAACTTTGCTGAATTCAGATATTAGTTCTAGTAGTTTTGGAGTGGAGACTTCAGGGTTTTTTATGTACAATATCATGTCATCTGAAAATAGTGACAATTTGACTTCTTCTTTGCCAATCTGTATGCCTTGTATTTCTTTGTTTTGTCTGATTGCCGTGGCTAGGACTTCCAGTACCATGTTGAATAACAGTGGAGAGAGTTGGCATCCCTGTATTGTTCCCAATCGTAGATGAAAACTTTCAGCTTCCTGCTGTTAAGTATGTGGGTTACTGTGTGGGTTTGTCGTATATGGCCTTTATGATGTTGAGGTACTTGCCGTCTATACCCATTTTGTTGAGAGTTTTAATCATGAATGGATGCTGAATTTTGTCAAATGCTTTTTCAGCATCTATGGAGATGATCATGTGGTTTTTGTTCTTCTTTTTGTTGATGTGATGGATGATGTTGATAGATTTTCGAATGTTGTACCATCCTTGCATCCCTGAGATGAATACCACTTGATCATGGTTTATGAACTTTTGATGTATTTTTGAATTCAGTTTGCTAATATTTTGTTGAATAT
>JAQQAC010016209.1:46873960-47005331 GCA_029783875.1 Phataginus tricuspis | reverse complement strand
TGTTGAGAGTTTTAATCATGAATGGATGCTGAATTTGTCAAATGCTTTTTCAGCATCTATGGAGATGATCATGTGGTTTTTGTTCTTCTTTTTGTTGATGTGATGGATGATGTTGATAGATTTTCGAATGTTGTACCATCCTTGCATCCCTGAGATGAATACCACTTGATCATGGTTTATGAACTTTTGATGTATTTTTGAATTCAGTTTGCTAATATTTTGTTGAATATTTTTGCATCTACAGTCATCAGCGATATTGGTATGTAATCTTTACTGGTGAGGTCTTTGCCATGTTTTTTGTATTTGAGTGATGCTGCCTTCATAGAATGAGTTTGGAAGTATTCCCTCTTCTTCTATTTTTTGGTAAATTTTAAGTAGAATGGGTATTATTTCTTCTCTGTATGTCTGGTAGAATTCAGAGATGAATCCATCTTGCACAGGGGTTTTGTTCTTGGGTAGTTTTTTGATTACCGATTCAATTTCGTTGCTGGTGATAGGTCTGCTTGGATTTTGTGTTTCTTGTTTGGTCAGTCTTGGAAGGTTGTATTTTTTTAAGAAGTTGTCCATTTCTTCTACGTTTTCCAGCTTGTCAGCACATAGATTCTCATAATATTCTCTTATAATTCTTTGTATCTCTGTGGGTTCCGTAGTGATTTTTCCTTTCTCATTTCTGATTCTGTTTATGTGTGTATATTCTCTTTTTCTCTTAATAATTCTGGCTAGGGGTTTATCTATTTTGTTTATTTTCTCAAAGAACCAACTCTTGCTTTCATTGATTTTTTTTCTATTGTTTTATTCTTCCCCATTTTACTTATTTCTTCCCTGATATTTATTATGTCCCTCCTTCTGGTGACTTTGTGCCTCATTTGTTCTTCTTTTTCCAATTTCAGTAATTGTGTCTTTAACCTATTCATTTGGGAATATTCTTCCTTCTTTAAATAGGCCTAGATTTCAATATATTTTCGTCTTATAACTGCCTTTGGTGCGTCCCACAGAAGGTTTGTATTTGTGTTATTGTTGTCATTAGTCTCCAAATACTCCTTGATCTCTGTTTTAATTTGGTCATTGACCCACTGATTATTTAGGAGAATGTTGTGAAGTTTCCATGTATTTGTGAGCCTTTTTGTTTTCTTTCTACAATTTCTTTCTAGTTTTATACCTTTGTGATCTGAGAAGTTCGTTGGTAGAATTTCAATATTTTTGAATTTACTGAGGTTCCTTTTGTGGCCTAGTATGTGGTCTATTCTGCAAAATAATCCATGTGCACTTGAGAAGAATGTGTATCCTGTTGCTTTTGGGTGTAGAGTTCGGTAGATGTCTGTTCGGTCCCTCTGTTCTAGTGTGTTGTTCAGTGCCTCTGTGTCTTTACTTAGTTTCTGTCTGCTTCATCTGTCCTTTGGAGTGAGTGGTGTGTTGAAGTCACCTAAAATGAATGCATTGCTTTCTATTTCCTCCTTTAATTCTGTTAGTATTTGTTTCACATATGTTGGAGCTCCTGTGTTGGGTGCATATATGTTTAAAATGGTTATGTCCTCTTGTTGGACTGACCCCTTTATCATTATGTAATGTCCTTCTTTATCTCTTGCTACTTTCTTCTTTTTGAAATCTATTTTGTCTGATACAAGTATTGCAACACCTGCTTTTTTCTCCTTGTTGTTTGCATGAAATATCTTTTTCCATCCCTTCACCTTTAGTCTGTGTATATCTTTGGGTTTGAGGTGAGTCTTTTGTAAGCATCACATAGATTGGTCTTGCTTTTTCATCCATTCTGTTACTCTGTGTCTTTTGATTGGTGCATTCAGTCCACTTACATTTAGGGTGATTATTGATTGATATGTACTTATTGCCATTGCTGGCTTTAGATTCTTGGTTACCAAAGGTTCAAGGGTAGCTTCTTTACTGTATAACAGTCTAACAACTTTCTTGTTAAGTTATTGTAAACACAGTCTGATGGTTCTTTATGTCTCTGCCTTCCTATTCTTCCTCCTCCATTCTTTATATACTAGGAGTTTTATTCTCTGCCTTTACTTAATATTTGGATGGTCTGCTTTCTTTGCTATGATTTTATTTTCTCTGGTGACATCTTTTTAGCCTTAGGAGTGCTTCCATCTAGAGCAGTCACTTTAAGATATCCTGCAGAGGTGGTTTATGTGAGGCAAACTCCCCCAGCTTTTGCTTGTCTGGGAATTGTTTAATCCCTCCATCAAATTTAAATGATAATCATGCTGGATACAATATTCTTGGTTTGAGGCCCTTCTGTTTCATTACGTGAAATATATCATGCCGTTCTCTTCTGGCCTGTAAGGTTTCTGTTGAGAAGTCTGATGATAGTCTGATGGGTTTTCCTTTGAAGGTGATCTTTTTTATCTGTCTTGCTGCCTTTAATACTCTGTCCTTATCTTTGATCTTTGCCATTTTAATTATTATGTGTCTTGGTGTTGTCTTCCTTAGGTCCCTTGTGTTGAGACATCTGTGGGCTTCCATGGTCTGAGAGACTGTTGCCTTCCCCAGGTTGGGGAAGTTTTCAGCAATTATTTCTTCAAAGACATTTTCTATCCCTTTTTCTCTCTTTTCTTCTTCTGGTACTCATATAATGTGAATGTTGTTCCATTTGTATTGGTCACAGAGTTCTCTTAATATTCTTTCATTCCTGGAGATCCTTTTATCTCTCTCTGCCTCAGCTGTCTGTATTTCTGTTCTCTGATTTCTATTCAATTAACAGCCTCTTGCATCTCGTCCAGTCTGCTGTTAAGCCCATCAATGGCTTGTCTGATTTCTGCATTGTCTCTCCTGACTTCCCTCACTTCCTCCCTCAGCTCTTGCATATTTCTTTGTAGATCCATCAGTATGGTTATGACTGTTATTCTGAATTCTTTTTCAGGAAGACTGTGCATGTCCATCCATTCAGGATCCCTCTCTGGGATTGTCTGGCTAAGCTTTGTTTGTACCATATTCCTCTGTCTTTTCATGGAGATAGTGATCACTGGTGGGCACCACGTGTGTCAGCTGGGAGAACAAAGTCCCTCCCAGCTTGTTGTTCTCCTTGCCCTTCTCCTGGGCCTGAGGTGTTTTCCTGCACACTCGGAAGACTTAAAAAAAAAAACTCCCACCGTGAGTTGATTCTGTGAGTATGCTGTGGGTGGCGCTGCTGCTCCACTTTTCTGCAGCAGCTTCCACTCTGCCTCACCTTTTGTGGCTCTGGCCAGGGAGGGAATGAATGGAAGGATGCTGATCTCTGTGGGAAGCCTCAGCATGGCTGCTTTTCCCTGCCACCTACCAAAGGGTCCAAAATTCCCCAGGACTCCCAGCCTGCTGGGCTGAGTGCATTGGGATGATTTTGTTCCACTGTTGGATCCTTGTCTCTTTAAGACTTTTAAAGAAGTGTGTGCTTTTCTTTTGTCCCAGGGAGCCGGCTGGGAGGACCTTGTTGCATTGTCCATCTCAGATTCTGCCCTTCTCAGTTTCTCTAATCTCCAATACACCACGTGATGTGTGTCCGTGCTCCTGGCGCAGATCACCAGGGTTGGTTATTTGGTGGGCCTGTGCTTCCACTCCCTCCCCACTCTGAATCTTTTCCTTCCATCGGTGCACTGGGGTGGTGGAGTGCTCAGGTCCCATAGGGTCGCGGCTTTGTATCTTACCTGCTTCATCAGGCATTGAGTTTTCACAGGTGTACTTGCAGCCTGACTGTTGTCCTGTATCTTCTGGTCTCTCTTTTAGGAATAGTTGTATTTGCTGTATTTTCATAAATATATATGGTTTTGGAGGAGATTTCCACCACCCTGCTCACTCCACCATCTTCCCAGAAGTCTCCTGAGCACTTTTTAATTTACCAGTTGGCCAATTGTATGTCTTTAGGAAAATTTCTGTCCAGATCCTTTGCCCATTTTTCAATCAGAGCATCTTTTTCTATTGAGTTATTTGAGTTCTTTATATATTTGGAAATTAACCACTTATCATATATATGGTTTGGAAATATTTTCCTCCATTCCACAGATTGAAGATTCCCTTTTCATTTTGTTGATGATTTCCTCTGCTATGAAAAGGTTTCTAGTTGTATGTAGTTCCAGGTCTGTTTACTTTTGGTGTCTTTGCTTTTCATGTCAAATCCCAAAACTAATGTCTGTGACAGATGTCGACAAGCTTTCCCATGTTTTCTCCAAGGAATTTTATGGTTTCATATCTTCTTTTTTTCTATGTACAAGGGTTTAATCCATTTTCAGTTTATTTTTTCTATGGTGTATGATAGTGGCCCAGTTTCATTCTTTGGCATGTGGCTGTCTAGTTTTCCAAATATTTATTAGAGACTATCTTTCCCAGTTGTATATTCTTGTATCCTTTGTCATAAATTAATAAAACTTATGTGTGTGCAAAGTCATACTTTTCAGGTATTTCTTGTTTCCTAATATAGGCATTTTTTAATTTAAACTTCCCTCAGAACATTTTGTGCTATATCCCATAAGTTTTGGCATGTGATATTCCAATTTTCATTTGTCTCAACATATTTTTTTAATTCTCTTTTGATTTCTTTGGTCCTTTGGCTATTCGGGGGAATGTGGCTTAATCTCCATATATTTGTGAATTTTCTAGTTTTCTCCTTTTAATTCATTTCTAATTTCATGTTGTGTTCAGAAAAGATGCTTGATTTGTTTCCAGTATCTTAAATGTACTAAAAATTCTTACATGGCCTAGCATATTGTTTATCCTGATAAACATTCCATGTGCACTTGAGAAGAATGTATATTAATTATCCTTCTTTTAGGTGGAATCACCTCTAAATATCATTAAGTCCTACCAGTCAAACATGTCATTTAAATTCAATATTCTCTGATTAATTATTAATATGGATGATTTATACATAAATGATAGCAGGTTATTGAAATTCCTACTGTTATTACTATTTCTCCCTTTAGGTCTGTTGATACTTGCTTTCTATATTTAGGTGCTCCTATGTTGGATGCATAAATATTTAAAAATATTTTATCTTCTTGTTGGATAAACCCCTTTATCATTAAATAATGACTTTTCTCTTATTACAGTCTTTGTCTAAAAATCCTTTTTGTCTAAGTATAGCTACCCAAGTCTTTTATTGGTTTCCGTTTGCATGGATTATCTTTTTCCATTCCTTCACTTTCTTCTGTGTGTGTCCTTACCTCACAAGAAGTGAGTCTCTTGTAGGCAGCACATAGATGGTTCCTGTTTGTATATCCATTCATCACACTGTAGCTTTTGGAGAATTTTGTCCATTTATATTTAAAGTAATGATTAATAGGCATATACTTATTGCCATTTTGTTAAATGTTTTCTGTTTTGTAATTTCTTTGGTCCTTTACTCTTCTATCCTCTATTTTTCTGTGTTACGATGATTTTCTGTAGTGATATGCTTAGATATCTTTCTCTTTATATTTTGTGTATCTCCTGTAGGTTTTTGCTCTGTTATTTTCATGAGGCTTACATAAAAAATCTTTTTATAACAGTTTGTTTTAAGATGACAACTTCCATTTGAAATATCCTTGATCACATTTTTACACCCAACACACATTTTATTTTTTTGCTGTTGCATTTACATGCTTTTATCTTGAGTATCAATTACATAACTATTGTTATTTTTAACACTTTTGTCTTTTAGCCTTCATACTAGATTTATAGGTGATTAATCTACCACAATTACATTAGGTTATTCTAAATTTGCCTATATATTTACTTTTACACTAAGATTTACATTTTCATATGTTTTCCTGTTACTTATTAGTGCTCTCTCTTTTCAGCTTAAAGAAGTGCCTTTAACATTTTTCTTGTAAGGTCATTCTAGTGGTGCTGAAATTCTTCACCTTGTGTTTATTTTTAATATTATTTATCTCTTCTTCAGTTCTGAAATGACAGCTTCACCATGTAAGCATTCTTGTAGGCAGATTTTTCTTTTTCCTTTTAGCACTTTTAATGTATTGTGCCACTTCTTTCTGGCCTGAAGAATTTCAGCTAAAAGATATCATATTTGGAGGTTCCCTTATATACAAGTTTTATTTTTCTTTTGATGCTCTTATTCTCTCCTTGTCTTAATTTTGAAAATTTAATTATAATGTGTCTTGGTATGGGTCTCTGAATTCATCTTATTTGGAAGTTTATGGGCTTCTTGTATCTGGACTTCTGTTTCCACCCCCAGGTTAAAATAGTTTCAGCCATTGCTCAAATAATTATTCTGCCTCTTTCATCTGTCCTTCTGGGATACCTATAATGTAAGTATTGGTCCATTTGATAGCTCAATCCCTTAAGCTATCCTCACTTTCTTATATATTTTTTTTCCCTTTTGCCTCTCTGGATGAATTACACTGCCCTGTCTTCGAGCTTACTGATTCTTACTTCTATTTCATCTAATCTACAGTTGAAACCCTCTGTTGAATTTTTCAGCTGTTATTGTATTCTCCAGCAATTTCATTTATGGTTGGTACTTTCTTATTTTCTATCTATTGAAATTCTCACATTGTTCATTCAGTTCTGACATTGGTGAGCATATTTCTGACTGTTTTGAACATTTTATCAGGTAAATCAGTCATCCCCATTTCATTAGTCTTTTCTGTAGTTTCTAATATAATACCATTTTGTTTGTAGAACATACTTAGTATGGTTTCATTCTTTTAAAATTCAAAGTGGCTTGTTTTGTGATCTAGAATGTTGTTATAGAATGAATTGAGCTCCCCCCAAATTCACATGCTGAATTTCTTACCCACAGTACTTTAGAGTGTGAATGTATTTGGAGGTAAAGCATTAAAGAGGTAATTAAGGTTAAATGAGGTTATATAGATGGGCCCAAAATACTGGTGTCCTAATAAGAAGGGAAGAGACAACAGGGGATGAATATTCATAAAGGCAATATGAAGGCACAGTGTGAAAATGGTCATCAGAAAGGCATGGATAGAGGCCTAAAAAGAAAATAAATCTGCTGAAACATTGATTTTGGGCTTCTAGTCTGAAATGAAAAAAATGAATTTCTGGTTTAAGCTACCCAGTTTTTGGTATTTTGTTGTAGCAGCTTTGGCAAGCTAATACTCATGTGGTCTATCATGAAGGATTTTTCATACGAAAATTATGTGCATTATATTGTTGTCTGGAGTATTCTATGTGTCAGATATAGTTGACTTATTGTGCTATTTGTATCTTCTATTCTTTGATATTCTACCTAGTTCTTCTATTTATTCTTGATTTCATTGAAATTTCCAACACTTATTGATGCATTGTATATTTGTGTCTTCAACTTTGACAGTGTTTGCTTCCTGTTTAATGGGACTGTTTTTAGGTACATATGTTTATCATTGTTATATTTTCCATTTCTATTGAGAATTTTATCATTACAACATGTCCTTATTTATCTCTAGTAACTTTTTATTGTAAATCCATTGTCTGATATATTTATACTCATTCAGCCTTTCTTATGTTTTCTGTGTGCATAATATAACTTTTTCAATATTTTTATTTTAATATATTTTTATTTTTGAATATAAAAGGTATATCCTTTACACAGTGTGTAGCTGGATATTTTTTATCCATACTAAAAATTTCTGACCTTTGGATTGTTTATTGCATTAGCTTTTAATGCTATTTTCTAGAGAGTTGAATATATATATGTGTCAGTTTATATTTATTTTCCTAAATGACACGTCTATTTCCCCAAAATTCTTCTTTTTATTCTTTATTTTGGATAAAGTGAATATTTTCTAGTATAAATTTTAATTATTATAATTATTTTTTCCACTGTATTTGGAATTATTTTCTTAGTGGTTACCCTGTGGGTTATTACGTATATCTTATCTCCTTCAGATTTATACTACATTCCAGTGAAATATAGAAATGTTACTCATATATAGTTCTATTCTCTCGTCTCATGTTTTGCAATTATATTGTTACACATTATCTTTTGCATATGTTAAAAACTGAGCAAAGTAATGTAAGAATTATATCTTGATAGATGTATTTCTTGGTATATTAAAGAACCTGAGAGAAGACAGATCAAACATATATTATAGTGTTTGTTATGGAAACTTTATTATTTACCATTTATTGATATCTTCATTCATTCCTATGGATTTGTTTTACCATGTAGTGTCTTTCTTCACAGCTTTGCTCCCCACAAGTTCATTTGTGTTGTAATCATAAACAGTACTACACTTCTATATATTATTGACCCAATACTTCAATTATACATACACATTTTACACAATGTCTTTAAAACTAGTAAAGAGGAGGAGAGATGCACTATGGCATAGAAAGAGCCCGAATCCACCACTTTTAGTGTACACACTGAATTTGTATCTACACACAAAGCAATCCTTCCTTAGGAAGAACTGAGTACCGAATAGACAGATTCTGCACAACAAGGAATAGAAAGACGACATTAAAAAATGGCAGGAGAAAAAATAAATAAATAAAAAATAGCAGGAGATACCATTTGCAACAACATGGATGGAGCTGGAGGATATTATGCTCAGTGAAATAAGCCAGGCAGAGAAAGACAAGGGCCAAATGATTTCCCTCATTTGTGGAGTATAACAGCGCAGCAAAACTGAAGGAACAAAATAGCAGCAGACTGAGAGACTCCAAGAAGGAACTAGTGGTTACCAAAGGGGAGGGCTGTGGGAGGGCTGGTCAGAGGGTGGGAGAAGGGGGTTGTGACATATTTTGTTTAGGACACATGGTGTGGGGGGTCACAGGGAAAACAGTGTAGCACAGAGTAGGCAAACAGTGAATCTGTGGCATCTTACTACACTGATGGATAGTGACTGCATTAGGGTATGAGTGGGGACTTGATAATATGGGTAAATATAGTAACCACATTGTTTTTTCATGTGAAACCTTCAAAAGAGTGTATATCAATAAAAGCTTAATAAAAAAATTGCAGGAGAGGTGGAAATAGGGAGACATGATAATAGCAGGTGCCCCATCCCCAATGCTGCAACATGCAGTAGTGAAGGATACCAATGAAGGACCTCAGGGAAATTCACCTGCCCTGTGGCACAGAAAAAAATGTGTTTTAAAGAGAAAAGTAAAGGAAGTTGAATTTCAGAACTAGATCATCAACAAGACTACAGTCTAGTAGCTAGAACTCTCTCTGGGATTGGAGGTTTTGGCTAGCACCAATATTTATGTTCCTCCCACACATTGATAATATGGATGGGAGAAGGACCTGGGAATACTCAGGAGCTCCAGACTTAAGGCAGCACCCCTGATCCCACCTGTGCCCCAAAGTGGCTGCCCAAGATCCAGCATGTACAAGGCAGCTCCAATGGGACACACATTCATACTACACATCTGCACTGCCTCCATCCCCTATCACCCTGTCTGGGTGGCCCAGGTAGCATTAGCTAGGACTTCCAATGGACTGTGTTCCCACAGGTCCCTACAGACCAAGCAGCATGATCCCTGGCAGGTGCTCAATGGCATTTCTCCAGGCTGCATCTCTTTGGCCTTGGTAACCCAGTGGTATGCCCAGGCCCAGAACTAATGTGGACTTCCATGGATGGCACTCACCTGGCCTTCAGCGAGCCATCCAAAACCACTAGACACCCAGAGTCTATGTAGGGATCATCCCTACACAAGGCCACTTCTTCAAGATGGGAAAGGTAACCATTTCACTAAATCCAAATAGAGAAAGTAAAGAAAGGAGGACAGAGAGGACAATGTTCCAACAAAAAATTAGACAAGTCATCAGATAAACAATGAATGAAATGGAGTTAAGCAATCTAGCTGATAAAGAGTTCAAAGTAATGGTTATAAAGATGCTCACCAGACCTGGGGAAAATGTGGATCATCTCAGAGAGGACTTCAACAAAGACAAAGAAAATATGAAAATGACCAAGAGAGTTAAAAAATACAACAAAATAAATGAGAAATACACTAGAGAGAATCAGTAGCAGATTACAGGATACAGAATGACACATCAGCAATCTGGTACACAGAATAATGGAAAGCACTCAAGCTGAATAGCAGAAAGAAAAGAATAAAAAGAAATGAGGATAGGTTCATGTAACTCTCGGATAATATCAAATGTACCAACATTTGCATTATAGGGTATCTGGAATAAGAAGAGAGAACAGGGTGGAAAATTTATCTGAAGAGGTACTAGGTGAAAAATTCCCTAATCTGGGGAAGGAAACATTTCAAGGTTCAGGAAGTACAGAGAGCCTCAAACAAGATGATCCCAAGAAATTCCATACCAAAACATATTATAATTAAAATGTCTAAGATCAAAGATAAAGAGAGAATCTCAAAAGCAGCAAGAGACAAGCAAAGGAGCATATATAAGGGAAACCCCATAATACTGTCGGCTGATTTTTCATCAGGAACTCTATAGACCATAAGGGAGTGGCATGATGTATTAAAGTGCTGAAGGGAAAAAACCTACAAGGAGGAATGTTCTGTTCAGCAAGATTATCATTCTGAATTAAATGAGAGATAGCATTTTCCAGATAAACATAAGTCAAAGGTTCACCACTGCTAAATTGGCTCTCCAAGAAATGTTAAAGGGACTTTAAGAGAAAAAGAAAAGGGCACAACTAGAAGGAAGACAAATATTAAAGGGAAATTGTTCCTGCTAAAACATATAGTAAAGGTAGTAGATCAATCTCTTAAAAGCTAGTAGAAAGGTTAAAAGACATAAATAGTAAAATGTGTCTAAAAATGTTCAAGGGAGACAAAAAATAAAAAGGTATAGAATAACATCATACACATAAAACACAGAGAAGAATAAAAAATATGATGCTGTTAGAATGTGTTCAAACATAAGTGACCATCAACTTAATATAAGCTGCTTTTATATGTAGGATTTCATATAAAACTCTTGATAACAAAAAAACCTATACTAGATACACAAAAAGTAAAGGGAAAGCTATCTAAGCATAACACCATAGAAAGTCATCACACACAAGAGAAGTGACAAGAGAAAAGAAATGATCAGAGAACAACTACAAAATCACTCAGAAAACATTTAACAAAATGGCAATACCTATACACATATCAATAGTTACTTTAAATGTAAATGGTCTAAATCCTCCATTCAAAAGACATAGGGTGACTGAATCAATAAGAAACCAAGATCCATGCATATGCTTCCAAAAAGTAATCACTTCAGATCTAAAGATAAACAGAGACTAAACGTGAAGGGATGGAGTAAGATATTCCACACAAATAGAAATGGAAAAAAAGCAGGGATAGCAGAACCTATATCAGACAAAACACACTTTAAACAAAGAGTACTAAGAGACAATGCAGGACATTACATAATGACAAATAATTCATTCCACCACAAAGACATAACAATTGTAAATATCTATGCACCCAACAGGCAGTACATAAATTTAAAAAGGAAACATTAACAGATATAAAGGGATAAATTGACACTTATGCAAAAATATTAGTAGAATTAAATATCCCATTTGCATCAATGAATAGGTCATCCAGACAAAAAATCAGTAATTAAACAGTAGCTTTAAGTGACACATTAGACAATAAGGACTTAACAAATATATATACAACATTGCTTCCAGGATAGATCACATTAGTCTACAAGTCTCAATAAATTCAAGAAGTTTGAAATCTATATCAAGCATCATTTGCCACCATAACAGTATGAAATTGGAAATCAGTTATACAAAAAAGTAGAAAACAAACAAACATCTGGGCTAAAAAGCATGCTAGTAAACAACCAATGGGTCAATGAAGAAACAAAGGAAGAAATAGAAAAAATACTTGGAGACTGATGTTAAAAAGAAACATAATGTTTCAAAATCTTCCAGATGTGAAAGGAAAGGGAAAAAAATGGCAGCCTGAGAGGTGAGGAAGAAACCTCCTTCCAATACCACATATAACACAAAAACAGCAAATACAACTAATCCTGAAAGAACAAACCAAAGACTGCAGAACACACTTCCTACATCTGGGGAATGATAAGACCTCATAGAAAAGGGTAAAGTAACAAAATCACAATCTAGTGGGACTTAATCCCTCCCACACCCCAGCTCACATGTAGAAGGAAGAAAAACAGACTGGGGAGGGAGTAGAAACCCAAGACTGCTGAACACCCACCACTGGAAATCTCTGGGAGCATGAACACACATTACATGGTGCTCTGGGAATTAGTGGGGCTGGAAAGAAAAGAAAGTCAGAAAACACAGATAGACTGCGATTCCAGCCACTTGAGGAGAACAGGTATGTACAACTGGCCGCACTGGGAAAAAAGAAAGACAGGCACTTTGAAAGACTTCCCAATGGCAAAAGGGGTACTAAATGGGAAAAGACTGCATAGAGGTTGCTGCACAGGAGAAAGGGCATGTAGACAAAATTGTCCTGGCACACAGTCCAGCAGGTTGGGAATTTACAGGAGCTTCGGACACTCCATCCCACTGACTGACAATGCAGCACTGATGTTCCCTCCTGCAATACGCAGCCTGCTGCTCCTTCTTGTGGGCAGGCACCAGTCTGCAGACCTGCTGCCCCCGCCATTGTTTCAGGGCAACTTGAGGGTGGCTTTGCCTATGACAACTACAGGGGTATAAGGCAGATGCACCTCCCTGTGCGCTCAGCTCACTGGACCAGGCAGGGAAGGCAGGCACCATGGCAGAGAAGCAGAAAAGAGTTCTTTCCTCCAAGGCATATGCCAGGACCCCCTGCCATTGCTCCAGGTGCAGGGCAGCTCCATAGAGTAGAGCTTATTGAGGGCACAAAGTTATTATTCCATAGGAATCACTAGAAATATGAAATGGCAAAATATTTTGTGCAAACATGAATCCAACAGACAGCAGAAAAATGGCTAAGCGAAAGAAGCCACCAATATTCTAGATAAAGATTACAAAATAGAAAGATGGTGGCGTGAGAGGGGAGATAGAGGCTTCCTCCTAAAACTGCATAAAATACCAAAATATAACTCATACAACTACTCCTGAAAGAGCAACAGAAAGAGGACTCCGCCAAACTGCATACACCTGGAGACAAGAGCAGACCTCACAGAACAGGGTAACATACTAAATATGTGGCCGGGCAGGCCCCAAGTCCTTCCCCCACCCGAGCTCACTGGCAAGAGGAAGAGAAACAGAGCATGGAGGGAGTGAAGACCTGTGACTGCTGAATGCCTAACTCTGGAGATCTGCTCTGGGAGCACAAACCTACATTTCATGGTGCTTGCATGATACTCTCATAATTAGGGGGTTGGAAAGCTAAGACAGGCAGAATTCCTGGAGAGACTGAGATTCCAGCTACTTTTGGAAAGCAGGGATGCGTATCTGGTTGCTCAGGAAAAAAGAAAGGAGGGCAGTCTGAGAGACATCCTAACAAGGAAGCCCTTAGCAAGAGGGCTGCTAAAGGGGCAAGGATTGCACAGAGCTTACTGCTCAGGAGAAAGGACAAGTAGACAAACTGTCTGAGTGCACTCTGCCCAGCAGGTCAGGAGCTTTCACAGTCTTCAGGTGCTCCAGCTCACTGGCTGCATACACAGCTCCAAGAACCCCCTTGGTGATAGGCAGCCTACTGCGCCTTTCTCCTGGACAGCCCCACCTGGCTTGCAAACCGGCAAACCCTACCCTGGCGTTAGTCCAGCCAGAGGGAACATCTGTCTACAGCAACTACAAATGCAAAGCATAGAGGCTTATACCTGTGTGCTTGGCCCACTGGTTCAGGCAGTGGAGACAGGCATAGCAGCCAGGAAGCAGGAAAGAGCTCTTTCCAACCCCTAGGCACCAATACCACTCCCCTACAATGCCCAACATTACTTCTGGGGCTGAGCAGCTCCAGAGAGTAGAGGTTCTGGGCACTAGAGGGCGCCATATGCAAATATGAAACACCAAAGGAACCTGGTCCAGAGTAAAATTATTAATACAACTCCTGAGAAAGATTTAAATGATATCGACCACATGACTCTCCCTAAAAGGGAGTTCAAAATAAAAATCACTAACATGCTCACAGAGGTTCGGAAAGATATTCAAGAGCTCAGGAATGAGTTCCAGTCAGAGATCCAATTGTTGAAGAGCACAATGGATGGTATTAAGAGCAGATTGGATACAGTGGAGGAGACAATAAATGAAATAGAAACTAGAGAACAGGAATACAAAGAAGCTGGGGCACATAGAGAAAAATAATCTCTAAGAATGAAAGATTATTGAGAGAACTGTGTGAGCAATCCAAGCAGAACAATATTCACATTATAGGGTTACTAGAAGAAGAAGAGAGAGAAAAAGAGATAGAAAGTGTCTTTGATGAGGTAATTGGTGAAAACTTCCCCCATCTGGGGAAGGAGATAGTCTCTCAGGCCATGGAAGTGCACAGATCTCCCAACACAAGGGAAGCAAGGAAGATAACACCAAGATATATAGTAATTAAAATGGCAAAGATCAAGGATAAGGACAGACTATTAAAAGCAGCCAGAGAGAGAAATAAGATCACATACAAAGGAAAGCCCATCAGGCTATCATCAGACTTCTCAGCAGAAACCTTACAGGCCAGAAGGGAGTGGCATGATATATTTAATGCAATGAAGCAGAAGGGCCTTGAAAGAAGATTACTTTATTTGGCAAGATTATCATTTATATTTGAAGTAGGGATTAAACAATTCTCAGATAAGCAAAAGCTGAGAGAATTTACCTCCCAAAACCATCTCTACAGTGTATTTTAGAGGGACTGCTATAGATGGAAGTGTTCCTATGGTTTAATATCTGTCACCAGAGGTAGTAAAACCACAGTAAAGAAAGTAGAACAGCTAATTACTAAGCAAAAGCAAAATTAAATTAACTATCCCCAAAGTCAATCAAGGACTAAAAAAGAGTACGGAATGATACCCAATATATAAAGAATGGAGGAGGAAGAAAAAGGAGGAGAAAAAGAACCTTTAGATTGTGTTTGTAATAGCATAATAAATGAGTTAAGTAAGACTCTTAGATAGTAAGGAAGTTAACCTTGAACCTTTTGTAACCGCAAATCTAAAGCCTGCAATGGCAATAAGTACATACCTATCCATATTCACCGTAAATGTAAATGGACTGAATGCACCAATCAAAACATATAGTGTCACTGAATGGATAAAAACACAGGACCCATCTATATGCTGCCTACAAGAGACTCACTTTAAACCCAAAGACATACACAGACTAAAAATGAAGCGATGGAAAAAGACATTTCATGGAGCTAATGGGGAAAAAAAAGTAGGAGTTGCAGTACTTGTATCAGACAAAATATACTTCAAAACAAAGTCACAAGAGACAAAGAAGGACTTCACATAGTGATAAAAGGGTCAATCCAACAAGAAGAAATAACCATTATAAATATATATGTGCCCAACACAAGAGCACCTACATATGTGAAACAAATGCTAACATAATTAAAATGATTAATAGAATGCAATGCATTCATTCTTTGAGACTTCAACACACCACTCACTCTGAAGGACAGATCAACCAGACAGAAAATAAATAAGGAGACAGAGGCACTGAACAACACATTAGAACAGATGTGGACCTAACAGATATCTACAGAACCCTACAACCAAGAGCAGCAGAATACACATTCTTCTCAAGTGCACATGGAACATTTTCAAGAATAGATCATATACTAGGCCACACAAAGAGTCTCGGTAAATTAAAAAGATTGAAATTGTACCAACCAGGTTCTCAGATTATGAAGGTATAAAACTACAACTAAATTATGCAAGGAAAATGAAAAATCCCACAAACACATGGAGGCTTCACAACATGCTTTTAAATAACCAATGGATCAATGACAAAATAAAAACAGAGATCAAGAAATATATGGAGACAAATGACAACTATAATTCAACACCGCAAAATCAGTGGGGCGCAGTGAAGGCCACACTAAGATGAAAGTGTATTGCAGTACAGGCCTACCTCAGGAAAGAAGAACAGTCCCATATGAACAGTCTAAACTCACAATTAATGAAACTAGAAAAAGAACAAATGAGACCCAAAGTCAGTAGAAGGAGGGACATAATAAAGATTAGAGCAGAAATGAATAAAACTGAGAAGACTAAAACAATAGAAAGGATCAATGAAAGCAAGAGCTGGTTCTTTGAGAAAAATAAACAAGATAGTTAAACCCCTAGCCACAGTTATAAAGAAAAAAACAGAGTCTACTCACATAAACAAAATCAGAAATGAGAAAGGAAAAATCACTATGGAGTTCACAGAAATACAAAGCCCTATTAGAGAAAACTATGAAAAGTTATATACTAAAAAAATGGATAACCTAGAAGAAATGGATGACTGCCTATTAAAACACAACCTTACAACGCTGACCCAGAAAGAAACAGAAAATCTGAACAGACCAATTACCAGCAACAAAATTGAACTGGTAATCAAAAACCTACCAAAGAACAAAACACCAGGTCCAGATGGCATCACCACTGAATTTTTTCAAACATTTAGTGAAGACCTAATACCCATCCTCTTTAAAGTTTCCAAGGAGTACAAGAAGAGGGAATACATCCAAACTTATTCTATGAGGCCAGAATCACTCTAATACCAAAAACGGGCAAAGACACCACAAAAAAAGAAAATTACAGACCAATATCCCTGATGAATGTAGATGCAAAAATACTCAACAAAATATTAGCAAACCGAATTCAAAAGTACATCAAAAAGATCATCCATCATGACCAAGTAGGATTTATTCCAGGGATGCAAGGATGGTACAACATTCAAAAATCCATCAACATCATCCACCACTTCAACAAAAGGAAGCACAAAAACCATATGATCATCTCCATAAATGCTGAAAAGCATTTGACAAAATTCAACATCCATTCATGATAAAAACTCTCAACAAAATGGGGTAGAGGGCAAATACCTCAAGATAATAAAAGCCATATAAAACAAACCCACAGCCAACATTATACTTAACAGCTAGAAGCTGAAAGCTTTTCCTTTAAGATCATGAACAAGACAATGATATCCACTCTCCCCACTTCTATTCAACATAGTACTGGAGATTCTACCACGGCAATTATACAACGCAAAGAAATAAAAGTCATCCAGATTTGCAAGGAAGAAGTTAAATGGTCCTGTTTGCAGATGACATGATATTGTACATAAAAAACCCTAAAGAATCCACTCCAAAACTACTATATCTAGTATCTGATTTGAGCAAAGTTGTGGGATACAAAATAATTAATCAGAAATCTGTGGCACTCCTATACACTAACAATGAACTAGCAGAGAGAGAAATCAGGAAAACAATTCCATTCACAGTTGCATCAAAAAGAATAAAATAGCTAGGAATAAACCTAACCAAGGAAATGAAAGACCTATACTCTGAAAACTACAAGACACACATGAGAGAAATTAAAGAAGATACCAATAAATGGAAACACATCCCGTGCTCATGGATAGGAATAATTAATATTTTCAAAGTGGCCATCCTGCCTAAAGCAATCTACAGATTCAGTGCAATTCCTATCAAACTACCAAGAGCATTCTTCAAAGAACTAGAGAAAATCATTCTAAAACTCATATGTAACCAAAAAAGACCCTGAATAGCCAAAGCAATCCTGAGAAGGAAGAATAAAGCTGGGGGTTTATGCTCCCCAACTTCAAGCTCTACTACAAAGCCACAGTAAGCAAGACAATTTGGTACTGGCACAAGAACAGACACATAGACCAATGGAACAGACTACAGAGTGCTGATATAAACCCAACCATATAGCGTCATTTTATATATGATAAAGGAGCCATGGATATACAATAGGGAAATGACAGCCTCTTCAACATCTGGTGTTGGCAAAACTGGACAGCTACATGCAAGAGAATGAAACTGGATTATTGTTAAACCCAATACACAAAAGTAAACTTGAAATGCATCAAGAACCTGAATGTAAGTCATGAAACCATAAAACTCTTAGAAGACAACATAGACAAAAATCTCCTGAATATAAGCATGAGCAACTTCTTCCTGAATGCATCTCCTCGAACAAGGTAAACAAAAGCAAAAATGAGCTCATGGGACTACATCAAACCAAAAAGTTTCTGTACAGCAAAGGACACCATCAACAGAACAAAAAGGCATCCTACACTATGGGAGAATATATTCGTAAATGACGGATCTGACAAGGGGTTAACATCCAAAATATATAAAGAACTTACACACCTCAACACCCAAAAAACAAATAACCCAATTAAAAAATGGGCAGAGGATATGAAGAGGCAGTTCTCCAAAGAAGAAATTCAGATGGCCAACAGACACATGAAAAGATGCTCATCAATAATCATCAGGGAAATGCAAATTAAAATCACAATGAGGTATCACCTCACACCAGTAAGGATGGCCAGCATCCAAAAGACTAAGAACAACAAATGGTGGTGAGGATGCAGAGAAAGGGGAACCCTCCTACACTGCTGGTGGGAATGTAAGCTAGTTCAACCATTGTGGAAAGTAATATGGAGGTTCCTCAAAAAACGAAAAATAGAAATACTATTTAACCCGGGAATCCTACTCCTTGGAATTTACCCAAAGAATACAACTTCTCAGATTCAAAAAGACATATGCACCCCTATGTTTATTGCAGCACTTTTTACAATAGCCAGGATATGGAAACAACCTAAGTGTCCATCAGTAGATGAATGGATAAAAAAGATGTGGTACATATGTACAATGGAATACTATTCATTCATAAGAAGAAAACAAATCCTACCATTTGCAACAACATGGATGGAACTGGAGGATTATGCTCAGTAAAATAAGCCAGGTGGAGAAAGACAAGTGCCAAATGATGTCCCTCATTTGTGGAGTATAACAATGAAGCAAAACTGAAGGAACAAAATAGCAGCAGACTCAGAGACTCCAAGAAGTAACTAGGGGTTACCAAAGTGGAGGGGGGTGGAAGGGCAGGTGGGGAGGGAGGGAGAAGGGGATTAAGGGTATTATGTTTAGTACATGTGGTGTTGGGGATCACGGGGAAAACAGTGTAGCACAGAGAAGGCAAACAGTGAATCTGTGGCATCTTACTACAGCCGAAGGACAGTGACTGCATTGAGGTATGGGTGGGGACTTGATAATATGTGTAAATATAGTAACCACATTGTTTTTTCATGTGGAACTTTCATAAGAGTGTGTACCAATAATACCTTAATAAATAATAATAATAATAAATAAAATAAATAAATAATAAGAAGAAAAGGTATACAGATGACCAAATGACCAATAAGCACAGGAAAAGATTGTTAACATCATTAATTATTAGGGAAATACAAATCAGGTCTAAAATGAGATATTTTATACTCATTAGCCATTAAGTTGGCTATTATAAAAAAATCACATAATAAAATGTTTCAGTGAGGATGTAGAAAATCGGAACCCTTGTGTTTTGCTGCCTGGGATTCAAAATGGTGCAGCTACTGTTGAAAACAGTATGATGACTCCTCAAAAAATTATACATAGAATTATTCCATTATATAGCATTTCCACTTCTGGATATACACTAAAAAAAATTTAAAGCATAGACCCATACAGCTATTTGTCATGTTCAAAGCAGCATTTTCTTACAATAAACAAAGAGTGGCAAAAATTAAAATGTCCAATCACAGATGAATAGATAAACAATGTGGCATATACGTGTAATGTGATATTATTCAGTGTTAAAACAGGAATTAAGTTCTGATACATTTTATAACATAGATAAACTTTGAAAACATTATGCTAAGTGAAACAATCCAGACACAAAGGACAAATAGTGTATTATTTGACTTATTTGAGCCTCTTAGGTTAGTCAAATTCATTGATTCAGAAAGCAGATTTTACATTTTACAACATAGATAAACTTTGAAAACATTATGCTAAGTAATGAAATGCATAGATGAAATGCCAAGATGAAAAATTTTCATCTTCCCAAACTGGAACTCTGTACCCATGAAACAATACTCCCCATTTATCCCTCTTCCCAGACTCCTGTAAACTACCTTTCTACTTTCTGAATGAATCATAACTTCATTCCTGTTTTAAGGCTGAATAATATCCCACTGCATGTATATACATGCACTTAATGCTGCTGAATTGTACAGTTAGAAATGATTAAGATGGTAAATATTATGTATATTTTAAAACATTAAGAAAGGATATTAAGAGAATACTATGAACACCTTTATGGCAATAAATATGACAACTTATATGAAACAGAATACAGAAATACAGAAACTACCAAAACTTACTTAAGAAGAAAAACATAATAAGAAGAAATACATAAGCAAAATAGCAGCAGACTCAGAGACTCCAAAAACGAGCTAGTGGTTACCAAAGAGGAGGGGTGTGGGAGGGTGGGTTGGGAGGGTGGGAGAAGGGGATTGTGGGGTATTATGTTTAGTACACATGGTGTGGGGGATCACGGGGAAAACAGTGTAGCACAGAAAAGGAAAACACTGAATCTGTGGAATCTTACTACATGATGGACAGTGACTGCATTGGGGTATGGGTGGGGACTTGATAATATGGGTAAATGTAGTAACCACATTGTTTTTTCATGTGAAACATTAATAACAGTGTATATAATAATACCTTAATAAAAAAATAATAGCTGTCAAAAATATATATATATAATCTTATAGCTATTTAAGTAAATTGAAATTGTAATGAAAAAACATCCCATAAAGAAAACACCAGGCCAAAATTACTTCACTGGTAAATTTTACTAAATATGTAGTGCCAATTCTAATCTAACTTGTCCAAAAAATTGAAACAGAGTGAATACTTCTTCAGTCATTCTCTGAGGCCAACATTACTTTGACACCAAAACCAAAGACCTTATACAGAAAGAAAACTGCAGATTAATATCCCACATGAATGTAAGTAGTAAAATTGTGAAATGAATCAGCAAATTGAATCCAACAATATATTAAAAAGATAAGAAATCATAATTAAGTAGGATTTATCTCAGGAATTCAGGATTACATTAACATTTAAAATCAAAGTATTTCTCCATATTAATAAATTAAAGAGGAACCACATGATCATCTCTATAGGCACTGGAAAAAAATGTTGCAAAATCCATAATCTATTCTTCATGTAAATTCTGAGCATACTAGCAACAGAAGAGAACATCCTCAATTGGATAAATGGCCTCTACAAGACAAACATGCAGCTAACATCATACTTTACCATTGAAGACTGCATGCTTCCCCCTAAAATAAGGAATAATACAGGGAGTTCTCTTTGACTTCTATTCAACATTAAACTGGATGTTCTAGCCATTGAAATACAGCAAGAAAAATAACAAAAGGCACCTAAGTTTGGAAAGAAGAAGTAAAATAGTCTTTTTTTTCCCAGATAATACGATAATCTATTTAGAAAATGTAATGGACATACAAAAAAGCTCCTAATACTAATATGTGAATTTAGAAATGTTGCTGTATTCTGTATACTAGCAATAAAAAGGGTAAATTGAATGTAGAAAACAATGTCATTTATAAACAGCATCAAATTACAAAATACTGAAGGGGAAATATAAGTAAAGATGTGAGAGACATATACACTGAAAACTATAAAACATTGCTAAAAGAAATTTAATAAGATCTAAATAGATAGTTTATTCATTAGTCAGGAGACTTAATATTTTTTAAATGTCATTCCTATTTAATTTTATCTATAAATTTAATGCAATCCCAATCAAAATCTCAGCATATCATTTTGCAGAAATTGAAAGATTATTATACATTGCATGTGAAAATCCAAAGGTGCTAGAATAGCCAATCAGTTTTGAAGAAGAACAGAGTTGTAGGGCTACCTCTAGCTAATATCAAGAATTATTGTAAAGTAAAGTTACAGTAATCAGAACAGTGTGGTATTAGCCTAAAGACAGAGAAATAGAACCACGAAACATAAGATGTAATCCAGAAATAAACCTACACATAGAGGCAACTGAATTTTACAAATGTTCAAAGGCAATTCAATTGCAAAAACAGAGTTTTGTAAACAAATGGTGACAGGAAAAATATCTTTATGCAAATATTGTGAATTTTGATCCACCTTTACACTATATATAAAAATTGTTTGAAATAGATAACACTTAAATGGAAAGCTGAAAACTACCAAAAATCCTAGAAGAAAACAGTAGAAAATATTTGGGACCTTGATTTGGCAAAGATTTTAGATACCATACTGAAAGCATAATCCAAGCAAGAAGAAATCGATAAATTTTCCTTTCTCAAAATTTAAAACCTTCTCTTCAAAAGACATTATTAAGAGAATAAAAAACAAGCTGTATATAGATCTTTGCAGATCATATATCTAGTAAATGACTTGTATCCAGAATATATAAATATCAAAACTCAACAAAAAGTAAACAACCTAAACTTCAGCAAAATATTTGAATAGATACTTCACTAGTGAAGATATTAAAATGGAAAATGAGCACATAAAAAGATGTTCGACATCATTAGATATACTGGAAATGCAAATTAAACCACAATGAGATGCCAGTACAAATCTATTAGAACAGCTCAAATTGAACAAGACTGACCATACCAAGTATTGTCAAAGATGTGTAGGAAATGGAATTCCAAACAATGCTAGCAGAAATGTAAAATGGCACAACCACTTTGGAAAACAGATTGAAAGTTTCTTAAAAATTCAAGTATACACCTATCATGTGATCCAGACATTCCATGCCTAGATATTTGCTCAGGAAACAAGTAAAATGTCCACCCTTACAAACACATGAAGATGAATTTTCATAGAACCTTTGTAATAGTCCAAAACTGGAAATGACTCAAGTACCTATCAACAGATGAACTGGATGTGGGGGAGGGTGGAGGGAAGGATAACAAATAGACACGAAGAAGCTTTTGGACCTGATGGAAATGTTCACTCTTCTGATTGTGGTGGTGGTTTCTCAGCTGTGAATACTTATGAATTGGTACATTTTAAGTATTTATAGTATAGTTGAAATAACCCTTAGAACACTATCTAGAAATAATTTTTAAAAGGTCTTTTAAAAAATAATCTCTTGTAGAAAACAAAAATATTATAATACAAATAAATTAAAAAAAACAGACATGAGAAATCTAGGTCCTCAATTTACCACAACTTGTTTAATAAGAAAGAGTGGGTAAATAAAACTTAAAATCCATTTGGTGGTGCAATGCACTTTTGGAAATTATATTTTAATTTGAATAAAGCTGAAATATTATGAATTCTTGACATTTTAAATATTATTTAAATGGTTAGTATCATTTGAATGGTTGATTCAGGACTCAACCAATCCTCCTCTCTAAGTGCCTTCCTGGCTAATTTACATCTCCTCAGAGAAATAAAAGTTTTCTGTTCATAAAAACTTTACTGGAAATCTAATTGAGTTGTTAAATGTACAATTTAAATAATATTAGGGCAACCAAACTTTAGTCGACAGCTAATAAACTGATTAAAACTCATATTCAAATTTGCCTAAATAGTGTATATTCTGAGGTCATTAGCCAAAGTAATATGAAAAGTGAATTGTTTCCAATGATGTGGAATGGTGAATGGATGGGTTATATTTGTATTTAAATGTCAGACAGTAATTTTGCTTATCTTGTCGATAATTTAATAACTTATATAAATATCAAATCACTATGTCATACACCTGAAACTAATGTTATGTCAACTATACTTCGATGATGAAAAGAACATCAGGGTAAATCTTTGAGGTCTCTCTTTCTTTTCCTATTTCTGGTGCCTTCTTTTTAGAAAAACAGAGTATTCTACTAAGTCACTGAATCAAAATTACTTCAGCAGCTACAGTCTATTAAATAGTCCCTGGAATGATTACTGAGGTGAAATTGCCCTGACAATACACCATGATAAATAACCAGGTGACCTTCTAAACCAGTACTTCAAAACATAAGAATAAACTAGCAGGAAGTTATCTTCATTCCAGACAAAATTTAGCAATTTTACTGCAGAGGATTTTACAGAGATTTATGTATAAGATTAAATTTAATATTATTAGGTTACAAAAATATCATGGACGTTTATTTCTTTAAAAGTTGCAACACATTTTTAAATATAAATTTTATTTGATATTAAGTTCAGCAGTAATTAAAAGTCTTTTTTGGGTTTTTTTATGATTTATTTTGGTATCATTAATCTACAATTACATGTGGAATATTATGGTGATTAAACTACCCCCTTCATCAGGTCCCCCCCACCAAACCCATTATAGTCACTGTCCATCAGCGTAGTGAGATGCTATAGAATCACTACTTGTCTTCTCTGAGTTGTACAGCCCTCCCCATGCCCCCCTAATATTACTTCTGCTAATCATAATGCCCCTTTTACCCTCTGATCCCTCCCTTCCCACCCATCTTCCACAGTCCCTTTCCCTTTGGTAACTATTAGTCTGTTCTTAGGTTCTGTGAATCTGCTGCTGTTTTGTTCTTTCACTTTTTTTCTTTATTCTTATACTCCACACATGAGTGAAATCATTTGATACTTATCTTTTTCAGCTTGGCATATTTCACTGAGCATAATACCCTCTAGCACCATCCATGTTGTTGCAAATGGTAGGATTTGTTTTCTTCTTATGACTGAATAATATTCCATTGTGTATATGTACCACATCTTATTTATCCATTGATCTACTGATGGACACTTAGGTTGCTTCCATTTCTTGGCTATTATAAATAGTGCTCTGATAAACATAGGGGTGCATATGTCTTTTTCAAACTGGGCTGCTGCATTCTTAGGGTAAATTCCTAGGAGTGGAGTTCCTGGGTCAAATGGTATTTCTCTTTTGAGTTTTTTGAGGAACCTCCATACAGCTTTCTACAATGGTTGAACTAATTTGCATTCCCACCAGCAGTGTAGGAGGGTTCCCTTTTCTCCACATCCTCGCCAACATTTGTTGTTGTTTGTGTGTTGGATGTTGGCCATCCTCACTGGTGTGAGGTGATATCTCATTGTGGTTTTAATCTGCATTTCTCTGATGATGAGCGATGTGGAGCATCTCTTCATGTGCCTGTTGGCCATCTGAATTTCTTCTTTAGAGAAGTGTCTATTCATGTCCTCTGTCCATTTCTTAATTGGATTATTTTCTTTTTGTTTGTTAAGGTGCATGAGTTCTTTATATATTTTGGATGTCAACCCCTTACCAGATATCTCATTTATGAATGTATTTCCCCATACTGTAGGATGTCTTTTTGTTCTACTGATGGTGTCATTTGCTGTACAGAAGCTTTTCAGCTTGATATAGTCCCACTTGTTCATTTTTGCTTTTCTTTCCCTTGCCCAGGGAGATATGTTCATGAAGAAGTCGCTCATGTTTATGTCCAAGAGATTTTTGCCTATGTGTTTTCTAAGAATTTTATGGTTTCATGATTTACATCCAGGTCTTTGATCCACCTTGAGTTTACCTTTGTGTGTGGGGCTAGACAGTAGTCCAGTTTCATTCTCTTGCATGTAGCTGTCCAGTTTTTCCAACACCAGCTGCTGAAGAGGCTGTCATCTCCCCATTGTATATCCAAGGCTCCTTTGTCAAATATTAATTGACTGTATATGATTGGGTTAATTTTGGATCTTTTATTCTGTTCCACTGGTCTGTGGGTCTGTTTTGGTGCCAATACTAAATTGTCTTGATTACTGTGGCTTTGTAGTAGAGCTTGAAGTCAGGGAGTGTAATTCACCCCGTTTGATTCCTCCTTCTCAGGATTGCTTTGGCTATTCGGGGTATTTTGTGGTTCCCTATGAATTTTAAATTATTTGTTCCAGTTCATTGAAGAAAGCTGTTGGTAGTTTGATAGAGATTGCATTGAATCTGTAGATTGCTTTAGGTAGTATAGCCATTTTGACAATATTTATTCTTCCTAGCCAAGAACATGGGATGCATTTCCGTTTGTTAGTGTTCTCTTTAATTCCTCTTAGGAGTGTCTTGTAGTTTTCAGAGTACAGGTCTTTCACTTCCTTCATTAGGTTTATTCCTAGGTATTTTATTCTTTTTGATGCAATTGTGAATGGAATTGTTTTTCTGATTTCCTTTCTGTTAGTTCATCGTTAGTCTTTAGGAAAGCAACAGATTTCTGTGTGTTAATTTTGTATCTTGCAACTTTACTGAATTCAGATATTAGTTCTAGTAGGTTTGGAGTGGAGTCTTTAGGGTTTCTTTATGTAAAGTATCATGTCATTGGCAAATAGTGACAATTTGACTTCTTCTTTACCAATCTGGATGCTTTGTATGTCTCTGTTTTGTCTGATTGCCGTGGCTAGGACCTCCAGTACTATGTTGAATAACAGTGGAGAGAGCGGGCACCCCTGTATTGTTCTGGATCTTAGATGAAAAGCTTTCACCTTCTCTCTGTTAAGTATGATGTTAGCTGTGGGTTTGTCATATATAGCCTTTATGATGTTGAGATACTTGCCATCTATACCCATTTTGTTGAGAGTTTTAATCATGAATGGATGCTGAATTTTGTCAAATTCTTTTTCAGCATCTGTGGAGATGATCATGTGGTTTTTGTTCTTCTTTTTATTGATGTGATGGATGATGTTGATGGATTTTCGAATGTTGTACCATCCTTACATCCCTGGGATGAATCCCACTTGATCATGGTGTATGATCCTCTTGATGTATTTTTGAATTCGGTTTGCTAATATTTTGTTGAGTATTTTTGCATATACATTCATCAGGGATTTTCATCTGTAATTTTCTTTTTTAGTGAGGTCTTTGCCAGGTTTTGGTATTAGAGTGATGATGGCTTCATAGAAAGAGTTTGGAAGTATTCCCTCCTCTTCTATTTTTTTGAAAACTTTAAGAAGAATGGGTGTTATTTCTTCTCTATATGTCTGGTAGAATTCAGAGGTGAATCCATCAGGTCTGGGGGTTTTGTTCTTGGGTAGTTTTTTTATTACCGATTCAATTTCGTTGCTGGTGATTGGTCTGTTTAGTTTTTCTGTTTCCTGGTTGGTGAGTCTTGGAAGACAGTATTTTTCTAAGAAGTTGTCCATTTCTTCTAGGTTTTCCAGCTTGTTAGCACATAGATTCTCATAATATTCTCTTATAATTCTTTGTAATTCTGTGTGGTCCGTCGTTATGTTTTCCTTTCTTATTTCTGATTCTGTTTATGTGTGTAGATTCTCTTTTTCTCTTAATGAGTCTCCTAGGGGTTGATCTGTGTTTATTTTTTCAAAGAACCAGCTCCTGGTTTCATTGATTTTTTCTATTGTTTTATTCTTCTCAATTTTATTTATTTCTTCTCTGATCTTTATTATGTCCCTCCTTCTGGTGACTTTGGGCCTCATTTGTTCTTCATTTTCCAATTTCAGTAATTGTGTCTTTAGACTGTTCATTTGGGAATGTTCTTCTTTCTTTAAATAGGCCTGGATTGCAATATACTTTCCTCTTAGAACTGCCTTTGCTGCTTCCCACAGAAGTTGTGGCTTTGTGTTGTTGTTGTCGTTAGTCTCCATATATTCTTTGATTTCTATTTTGATTTGGTCGTTAATCCATTGATTAATTAGGAGAATATTGTTAAGTCCTCATGTATTTGTGAGTCTTTTTCATTTCTTTCTAAAATTTATTTCTAGTTTTATATCTTTGTGATCTGAGAAGTTGGTTGGTAGGATTTCAATATTTTTGAATTTACTGCCTTTCTTTCTGTGGCCTAGTATGTAGTCTATTCTGGAAAATGTTCCATGTGCACTTGAGAAGAATGTGTATCCTGCTGTTTTTGGGTGCAGAGCTCTGTAGCTATCTGTTATGTCCATCTGTTCTAGTGTGTTGTTCCGTGCCTCTGTGTCTTATTCTCTGTCTGGTTGATCTGTCCTTTGGAGTGAGTGGTGTGTTGAAGTCTCCTAAAATGAATGCATTGCTGTCTATTTCCTCCTTTAATTCTGTTAGTATATGTTTCACGTATGCTGGCGCTCCCGTGTTGGGTGCATATATATTTATAGTGCTTATATCTTCTTGTTGGACTAACCCCTTTATCATTATGTAATGTCCTTCTTTATCTCTTGCTACTTTCTTCATTTTTAAGTCTATTTTGTCTGCTACAAGTACTGCAACACCTGCTTTTTTCTCTTTGTTGTTTGCATGAAATATCTTTTTCCATCCCTTCACTTTTAGTCTGTGTATATCTTTGGGTTTGAGGTGAGTCACTTGTAAGCAGCATATAGATGGGTCTTGCTTTTTTATCCACTCTGTTACTCTGTGTCTTTTTATTGGTGCATTCAGTCCATTTACATTTAGGGTGATTATCGATAGATATGTACTTATTGCCATTGCTGGCTTTAGATTTGTGGTTACCAAAGGTTCAAGGGTTGCTTCTTTTCTATCTAAAAATTTAACTTAACTTTCTTTTTAAGTTATTGTGAGCACTGTCTGATGTTTCTTTATCTCTCCCTTCCTATTCTTCCTCCTCCATTCTTTATATATTAGGTGTTTTATTCTTGGCCTTTAATTAGTATTTGGATGGTCTTCTTTCTTTGCTATGATTTTATTTTCTTTGGTAACATCTTTTTAGCCTTAGGGATGCTTCCCTCTAGAGCAGTCCATTTAAGATATCCTGTAGTCATGGCTTATGAGAGGCAAGCTCTCTCAACTTTTGTTTGTCTGGAAATTTTTTAATCCCTTCATCATATTTAATTGACAATCTGCTGGATACAATAATCTTGGTTCGAGGCCCTTCTGTTTCATTATGTTAAATATATCATGCCATTCTCTTCTGGCCTGTAAGGTTTCTGTTGAGAAGTCTGATGATAGTCTGATGGGTTTTCCTTTGTAGGTGATCTTTTTTCTCTCTCTAGCTGCCTTTAATACTCTGTCCTTATCTTTGTTCTTTGCCATTTTAATTATTATGTGTTTCTTGGTGTTGTTTTCCTTGGGTCCCTTGTGTTGGGAGATCTGTGGGTTTCCATGGACTGTGAGACTATTTCCTTCCCCAGCGTGGGAAAGTTTTCAGCAATTATTTCTTCAAAGACAATTTCTATCCCTTTTTCTCTCTCTTCTTACTCTGGCACTCCTATAATGCAAATATTGTTCCATTTTGATTGGTCACACAGTTCTCTTAATATTCTTTCATTCCTAGAGATACTTTTACCTCTCTCTGCCTCAGCTTCTCTGTATTCCTGTTCTCTGATTTCTATTCCATTAACAGCCTCTTGCATCTCATCCAGTCTGCTGTTAAGCCCATCGATGGCTTCTCTGATTTCTGCATTGTCTTTCCTCACTTCCCTCACTTCCTCCCTCAGCTCTTGCACATTTCTCTGTAGATCCATCAGCATGGTTATGACTTTTATTCTGAATTCTTTTTCAGGAAGACTGTTCATGTCCATCACTTCAGGTTCCCTCTCTGGGGTTGTCTGGTGGTTGATTTTAGTCTTGACCATATTCCTCTGTCTTTTCATGGCTGTAGAAGTGGTTGCTGGTAGTTGCCACGTATTCCAGTTGAGCTTTTATGACTTTAAAAAGGAAAAAAAAGGGGGAAAAAAGAAAGAAAGAAAGAAAAAGAGAAAAAAGAAAAGAAAGAAAAAAAAGAAAGAGAAGAAAAAACAAAAAACAAAAAACAACAACAACAAAAAAAGCCCACCAGGAGTGGATTCTGTGGAGATGTTGTAGGTGTCGCTGTTGCTCCACTATTCCAGAGTCATGGCTGCGCCACTCTGCAGGGCCCTTTATAGCTCTTCCAGGAATGGGAATGAATGGAGGCTGTTGATCTCTGTGGGAAGTCTAAGTGCGGCCACCCTTTCCCAGTCACCAGCTAAGGGGTCCGAAACTCCCCAAGTCTCCCAGCCTGCTGGGCTGAGTGTGCCGGTGCAATCCGGTCCTCTGCTCGGCTCCTGTCTCTTTAAGACTGCTGAAGAAAGCGTGTGCTTTTCTTCTTTTTTTTCCTTCCCTGGAGCCGGCTGCAAGCAACCTGGCATGTTCCCCGATCAGATCCTGCACCCTCTGTCTCTCCAATCTCCGCTACACTGCACGATGTGTGTCAGCACTCCCCGCGCAGATCACCAGGGCTGGTTATTTCACGGTCCTGTACTTCCACTCCCTCCCGGCTCTGAATAATCTCCTCCCGCCAGTGTGCTGGGGTGGGGGAGTGCTCAGGTCCTGCCGGGTCACATTTCCATATCTTACCCACCTCGCAGGGTGCTGAGTCCTCTCAGGTGTGGCTGCACGCTGTGCGCTTTCCTGTGTATTCTGGTCTCTCTTTTAGGAATAGTTGTATTTGCTGTATTTTCATAGATAAATATAGTGTTGGGAGGAGATTTCTGCTGCCCTGCTCATACCGTTATCTTCCCTGAAGTCCTTTGGAGGGTATTTTTGAAGGGGAATATACATAACCTTAAAATTATAAGAAAAAACTGGAATGAGTTTATATGGTAGACTTCTTAGCCAAAAAAGTGATACTAGGGTTCCTGTTTATAGAGTCAAAGAATTAACTTTGCAAATTCTCAAGGTAGGCAAGCAAGCAAGAGGCTTTTTATTGATAGAAGTAAAGATACAGAACTCCCAGGCATATACTCAGAGGGGAAAGGCTGCTGTTTATGGGCTTAAGTCTACAGGTTTCATGCCTGTTGCATCGACTGGGAAGAGAAGCTCTTTGTTTTCTATATGTTTCCATCAGAATGCCAAGTATATTTTAGCCAGTCATACTAAAGGTCACTTCTATTTTTAACTAGTATGCCTTGGCCAAGCTACCTGAGCTACTTGATTTGTAGTCAGTAAAATGGTTCCTTATCTGTGGAAGTTTGGTGGGAACCTTCTTATTCATTGTGCATTGTAATAGCTGCAAGTCTCCTGTTTTTCACATTTCTGAGATCTTTAGTAAGCATCTCCTTTGTCTTTCCCAGGGCTTTTATCTTGCTCTAACTGGACAGGGGCTGCCTCCTATCTTTTTCGTCTCTCACTCCACCCTCTACAGTTGGACATATGACTGCATCCCTTCACTTTGTCCCCTTTCAGCTTGAAGCAGGTAGAGCAGTCATCGCCCAATACCTTAACAGTAGTTAGGGTCTCCATTTCTAGAGGGAGGAGTGAGACAGGAAAATGGCAGGGAGCAGCCCCTGTCTAGTTAGAACAAGATAAGGACCTGGGGAAGGACAAACCAGATGCTTACTAGGGATCTCAGGAATGTGAAAAACAGAAGACTTACAGATGAAACAATGCAACAGTGTATAAGAAGGTTCCCACCCAGCCTCCACTGATAAAGAATGATTTTACTGACTATAAGTCATGGTAACTCAGGTAGCTTGACCAAGGCATACTAGTTAAAAATAGAATTGACCTTTAGCATGATTGGCTAAAATACAGCTGGCATTATGATAGGAGCCTATAGAAAACAGTTTCTCTCTCTTATGGATGCAACAGGCATAAAACCCCTAGACCTGAGCCCATAAAGAGCGGCCTTGCCCCTCCCAGTATGCCTGGGAGTTTTGTATCTTTACTTTATCAATAAAAAGCTTCTTTCTTGCTTGCCTACCTTGAGCATTTATGAAGTTCATTCTTCAAATCCATAAACAGCAACCCTGGTATCATCTTCTGTGGGCTCATCTGGGATACCTTTGGAGGTGAGTACGGGCATCCAAACTCCTCCTTTTCTGTCACTTTCCTTATACCAGGACATCATCTATGGCCAACAACAGCGAGCACTCATAAGCTGTTTAAAATGTGATTAGCCTGGCTGCTGAACTGAAATCTCAAGCAATAAGTTCCCCTGTGTCTCCCTCAGTGGATCCCCCCATCTCTCTTGGGCACCAAGAAAGCCAACAAAGTGGTGGCCAAGATTCTCTTTCAGAGGCTCTCTCTGGATGTGAGGGACTGATAGATTCAGGTAGACAACTGTGAAAGCCCAGGCTGAGGGTACACCTCAGTGGCCTCTCAAAGGTCTGCTTGTCTGAACTCAGATCCTGACTGATTTAACAGGTATCCAACAAAGCAGTCTTCCCTGTACTTTCAACTCACCTCAGACCACTTTAGCCTTTGGTGGGAGGTGATTCAATACTTCATTACTCTCCTTTTGTATGCTTTGACTCTGTCCTGGCCTGCGGGGTCTGCAACAGGAACCTAAGGAGGGGGTGCGTGAATGAAGAGGGACAGAAGACAGAGAGAATGGAGACAAGACAGGCTTTCTGATCAAGTCTTGTTTATTACAGGTTGGAGCAGAGAATATATAGACAGCACAGGGTGTGGTCTCTTCTGATTGGTTGCCTATTATGCTAATGAAGCTATCTACAAAGTCCAATCGCGCACCGAGTTGTGCACATGCACAGTTGCCTTTGATGTAAGTGGCAGACCGGAGTGAGAACACTTGGTGGGAAGCTGTGGTGCGAAAACAATCAAAAAACCTAAACCCTAAGTACAACAAGATGGAGTCTTAAAACAAAATGGAGTCTTGTCTGACAATATCTGCTCTGCTCCCCACATGACTCCACTATCAACTTCATGGAACCCGATGCTCATCACCACAAGGTAGGCTGCAAAAGCTCTTGCTCTCACCTTTGCTCATACTTTCACATTATCTTGGAGGCATTTTCTGGGCATCCATTGCCCATTTAAACACAGTTAGTGTGGGCCACTAGCCTTAATTTAAGACTTAGGTGAAAGGTTTCTTGGCATTTTCTTCCCCTTGATCCCCCACCCATGGGCTAGAATGTTGAGGAGCAACTGAGCCAACTTCCTACTTTCCTATCCTAATCTGAAGACTCTGAGGGCAGAGCAGACTAGTAGACAGTGGTCCTCAGATCTCGGCTCCAGCTGATTGAACCAATGGCACTGAGCAAACCTGCTGCTAGGCTGCTGCCTGTGCAAGAGTCACAGACTACCCCTGACCTCTTACCCCACAGGCCAGGCTTTCTAAAGAGGGTAACTAGTAACTAGTATAATAATCCCTCAGCAGTGGCAGGGACTCATTCTTTGAGTCATAAGCTCTCCTGGCCCCCACTCTCATGAGTGTCTTTGGCACCTCTGCTCTCCCTTTGACTTGTGGCCCTGGCCAGGCTTTACTACCTCCTCCTTGAAGGTAGTTCTCCATGGGCTCTGCTGCTTTCTCCACTGCAGCACAGAGGAAGTCTGAGGAGCAAACCCTGCCTTCCAACCCCTTGCATGGGCCTGAGATCTCACCCAGGCTGTGCACCTTGTCCTCATAAATCAGACTTCAGTAGGACTTGAAGTGTCCAATCCCTGTCAATGTTTGGGAGGTTTCCTCAGGGCTAGAGAGGCCTTTACCCCAATAAATGTTAGAGTCCTGCTGGATAGGAACCCCCAGTCCCTGGTGGAGTTGTGTGTAAGATGGATATTTGAACACTGCACTGAGGAATCTACCACCAACTTTGTGCCTCTGTATTCCATGTGGAAGTCTGGGTCAGAACTCCCGAAGTCAGTGAGGAATGGTGACATCAGTATAAGCTCATTAAAACCAATGTCCTGCACCTCCTACCTACTGGGAAGTAGGAGACAAGTAAGGATATGGTTACCCTGGTAAAGGAGCAACTAGAGTCCAGTAGCCCTGAAGGGTGAACTGTCACTGTTCACCTTGTCTCCCAGCTGTGAGAGGGGGATGCCCTGGTAAGGGAAATAGAGAACCAGGTGCTTGATGCCTGTTCCTGCTTTCTCTTCCAGGTGGGAACAACCTAGTCAGGCCTAAAGTCAGGCACACGACTGATGTGTATACTGAGAAATTGGGAGTATTTTGATCCCCAGACTCTGAAAAAGAAGCACCTAATCTTCTTCTGCACACAGGCCTGGCCTCAATAAAACTCCCTGACAGAGAGGACTGGACCCATGAGGGAAGTATACACTACAATAAAATCTTGCAGCTAGATTTGTCTTGCCACAAAGAGGGGAAATGGTCAAAGATCCCATAATGCAGGCTTTCTTTGCCCTTTGATAAGATAAAAGAATATGCAAAGAATGCAGATTAACTCCTGACCCTACGCCAAGGACCAGCCCTTCACCATTGACCCCATCTTGCCTACCCTATCCAGGTCCATCCACCCTCTAAGACCCCCAAAAGCCAGGCCATGGAAAATCCACAATCCCAAGCACCATCAGGCCAATCACCATGCCAGCCTCTCCAAGTGGCAGCAAAACAATTATACCCATCCTTATTACCCCTATAAGAAGTGACTAATGGAGAATGGGGACCAGTTCGAGTTCAGGTCCCTTTCTCCCTCCAAGACCCGAGGAAAATAAAACAGGACCTGGATAAGTTTTCAGATGACCCAGACAAACATATAGAAGCCCTCCAAGGACTTGTCATGACCTTTGAATTAACATTGAAGGACATCATGCTCATATTAAACCAAACCCTTACCAGATGAGAGAAAGAAAAAGTAATCAGGGCAGCCCTAACGTTTGGAGATGAATGGTACACCGTAAGTGTGAGTGGCAAGTCTCCAGGAGAATTAACCCAAATCCCCACTGGTTGTCAGGCAGTACCTCTCACTGGCCCAGAGTGCAGCCAAGACACAGATGATACCGATAACTGGCACTGGAGCCACTTTATAACCTGCCTTCTGGAAGGGCTAAAAAGAGCACGGGTAAAAGCCTTGAACCTACTGTAAGCTATCAGCAGTGACACAGGAAGAGGAGAGTCCCTTGGCCTTCCTGCAGTGACTCAGGGAGGCACTGGTGAAACACACTTATCTGTCCCCAGAGTACCCAGAGGGCCAAATTGTTCTTAAAGACAAGTTAATCACTCAGTCAGCCCCAGATATCAGGAGAAAGTTACAGAAATTGGCGTTTGGCCCAGAACAAAACCTGGAAAACCTCCTGAGAGTCACCACATCAGTTTTTTATAATAGAGATGAAGAGGAGAAGAGGGAACGAGATAGGAGGGACAAGCTAAGGCAGAAGCACTCATAATGTCCCTGCAGGGAGTTAGCCTCAGGGCTCCAAGGTTCAAGAAAGGTAAGCCAGTGCAGGGGACCGGTCATTTTAAGTGAGAATGCCCTTGGCTTGGATGCCAGAAACTGCCAAAGAAAGTCCTATTTTCTCTGCCAGGAAAGCCACTGGAAACAAAAATGCCCTCAGAGGCATAAGATGCTGAGGTCAGATCCACAACAGCATGGTCTGAACTGAAGGGGGCCCTGGGCTACCCATGCTGGCTTCCATCACCATTATAATACCACAGAAGTCCCCGGTTATTCTCTCTGCAGGGAACAATACAATTGATTTCCTACTCTATAGAGGAGCTGCCTATTCAGTCCTCCTCCACAATTATGATCCTCCCTTTTCCCAGTCAGCTATGGTTAGAAGTGTATCTGAGAAGCCAATAACAAAATACTTTACTTAGCTGTGAATGGGACTCGGTGCTGTTTTCACATGTCTTCCTAGCAGTTCCAGAGCCCAACATCTCTTTTAAGCTGTGATGTGTTCTCTACGGTACAGGCCTCTATACATATAAACATGGAAAAAGATGAGTGGTGCCTCCCTCTAGTGGAAGTAGACATTAACCCTGACGTCTGGGCAACCGAAGGAAAAAACAACAGGGCTAAGTCAGCCCAACAAGTGCAGATCTGCCTCAAAGACCATAAACATTTTCCTCATAGAACATGGTACCCTTTGAAGCCAGAAATTCGAGAGAGCCTGAAGCCAGTCATTGACAACCTAGGGCCCAAGGTCTCTTGATACTCTGCAATAGTCCCTGTAATGCCCCCATCTTAGGAGTGCAAAAACCAGATGGGAGTTGGTGCCTTATGCAGGACTTATGGATCATTAATGAGGCAGTTGTACCCCTACACCTAGTGGTACCTAATCTTTATACCCTGTTATTTAGAATTCCTGAAGAAGCAGCATGGCTTACCATATTAGAACTGAAAAATGCTTTCTTTTGTATCCCATTCGCATCTGAATCCCAGTTCCTTTTTGCTCTTGAATATCCTATAAATTCCTTAGCAGAGTTAACCTAGACAGTTTTGCCCCAGGGATTCAGGGTCAGCCCACATCTATTTAGACAAGTTTTAATGAAAGATTTAGCCTCCTTTGATTCAGGGAAGGCAGAAGTCATCATGATGCCGGGGCTCTTGTTCACGAAGCTGCAGAATGAGCTTCACAAACACTCAAGGTAGGAGAGCAAGATACAGGCTATTATTTAGAGATAAAGTGAGAGGAAAGAGCTCCTGGCTTATGCCAGGGGGGGGACAAGAGAGTCCGGGGTGGTGCGTGTCTAGGGTATTTATAGGCAGTTGAGGATTTTTTGAGAACATGGAGAAAAAAGGCTTAGGGGTGTGGACTTGTACCACCTGCCCTTCCTCAAGGTGGGCTGGGTTGTTCTCTACTTGCTAGGGCTGTTTACAGTGAAGTCACGTGTCCATGCTGATACACCATTCCCTATTTGTGAAACACTCAAACATTCCAGGCCAAGTTCCTCCTGGCCTTTTGACCTTTAGCTGATCTCACTGAAGATGTCTATATTCTTAGTCTGGTATCTTTACCCTAGAGAATTGGTGTGACCTTGACTTTGCATAATGCTTAACACAGAGTTTCAAAAAGGACTTCTTTGCCCATTGTTATATTGCTCTGACTGTAAATATCCTGCCCTGCTTTTTCCAGAGGCCCTCACCCTACTCTGACTACACCCATGGTCCCTGTCTCAATGCAATATGTGGATGATACACTCCTCTGTGCTACCATGGAGGCAGAATGTCAAGAAAGTATTCAGAGACTGCTAAACTTTCTAGCTGAATGTGGCTATAAAGTCTCCCACTGAAAACCACAAATCTGTCAGCAGCAGGTGAAATACTTAGGCCTTGACTTTTCCCAGGGCACCAGAGCTCTGGGAGAAGAGAGCATGGCCCATCCTCTGCCACCCCTTGCCCACCACTATAAGACACCTGAGGGGATTCCTGGGCATCACTGGTCACTGCAGAATTTGGATCCCCAGATTAGGCCCCTCTATCAGCTACTCAAATAAACTGAAATGGAGGGCACTGGAAAACTCCAGGGAGAACCTGAAGTCATTAAGGCATATGAGACTTTAAAGAAGGCCCCTGCCTTAAGTTTACCCACTGAGAAGCAATTGAACTTATTTGTTACCAAAATGTCAGAAGTGTCTCTAGGAGTTCTAGCCCAAGCTCTAGGAGAAGTACAGCAACCTGTAGCCTGTTTGAGCATGGAACAAGATCCAGTAGCTGAAGGCAAGCCACACTTTCTGAGATCAGTGACAGCCATCACCTTGCTAGTACCTGAAGCCACAAAACTGACCCTGGAAAGAGACTTGATAGAATACACAACTCAAAATCACCACTTTGTTAAATATCCAGGGATACCTGTGGTTGTCAGATAGCAGGCTACTGAAATACCAGTCTCTCCTCCTCGAGAGCTCTGTATCCAAGCTGTGGACATGCTCAACCCTAGATCCACTCCACCTTCCTCCCTGAATCCATGATCAATAAACCCGAACATGATTGCTAGCAGGTCCTTGTCCTGAACTTATTCCACCAGGGGAGATTTACAAGACACCCCCTTAGTAACCCAGAGCTCATTCTTTTCATGGATGATAGTTCATTTATCAAGCAGGGCCAATGTATAGCTGGCTGTGCATTTGTAACTTTGTAGGGCACTATCAAATTCCAGCCACTTCCACTGGTCACAATTGCCCAGCTGGCAGAACTGATAGCCCTAACTTGAGCCCTCGAGGTAGGAGAAGGAAAGATGGTCAATATATACAATGACTCCAAATATGCCTATCTAGTGCTGCATGCCCATGCAGCAATATGGAAAGAAACCTTTTAAACTCTGAAGGTTCCCCCATTAAATATCATCATGAAATCAACCTTCTAATAAAGGTGGTACATAAGCCTAAAGAAGTGGCACTTATTCACTATAGAGGCCACCAAGAGGTGAACATATGAAATAGCAGAAGGAAACAAGCTAGCAGATAGGAAGGCCAAAGAGGATGCCTGAGAAACCTATAGGGCACCCACTTAGGCCCCCCTGCTATGGACAGGAGCACCAACTGATGTTATCGCCTGCTAGAGCAAGAAGGAGTTGCAAAATGGCCTCTCCAAAGGAAGCACTCTCCTCCCCTCTGGATGGTGACAAACCAAAGATGAGAAAATCTATCTTCCTTAAAGCACAGAATAGAAAGTTCTTAAAGCATTGCACCAGACTTTCTGAGTACATAAAACACTTACCAAGTGGCCAAGAGTATTTTTTCACGGAGAGGCCTATTGAAAACCATAGAACAAATCACTAAAGCTTATGAGATTTGTCAAAAGAATAACCCATTGAACAAATGAACTGCTCCTCCAGGGTTACAGAGAACAGGTAGATACTCAGGGACAGATTGGTAAATAAATTTTACACATATGCCAAAGGTAAAAGAGTTCCAATATCTTGCTGTGTGAGTAGATACCTTCACAAGATAAATAGAAGCCTTCCCCTGTAGAACTGAACAGGCTAAAGAAATAGTGAAAATACTCTTGCATGGAATTATTCCCCAATTTGAGATGCTTCAAGGATTGAAAAATGACAGTGACCCAGCCTTTAAGTCGGCTGTGACTCAAGGAGTGTCCCAGGCCCTTGATATTAAGTATAATTTGCATTGTGCCTGGAGGCCACAATCCTCTGGTAAAGTAGAAAAATGACACTTAAAGAAATTGTCACAAGAAACCCACATGCCTTGGCCTGACTTATTACCACTAGTCAAGATAAGAATAAGAAATTCTCCCAATATTTCAAGATTAAGCCCCTTTGAAATGCTCTGCAGAAGACCTTTACTGAGAAATTACTTAATCACAGACCAAGAAGACACAGAAATGGTCCAATATATGACACATCTTTCCCAATTCCAGACGCTCCTCTGAAATTTGTCTGAAGGGCAAAGAAGAGACCCTGAAGCCCCAAAGAAGAGCGTCCTCTCTTTGAACCAAGAAACCAAGTCCTGATGAAATCCATTCCAAGTCTCCAACTCTTAGCCCAGTCTGGGAGGAACCATATACAGTTATACTTTCCTCTCCCATGGCAGTTAAGGTCACGGATATCAAGGCTTAGCTCCACCATTCCAAAGTAAAAGCCTAGAAACTCTCTCTCAAGGACCTCTCAAAGAATATGAATGATGAATGACCCATTGCAGAGGACCAAGAGTCAGAAACCTGATTATGTCTGTAAACTGTTAGAAGGTCTGAAGCTACTCTGCAAACGGCAAAACATCTAAGATAAATATCCCATGAGTCCTGAACTCTGGGTGCTTTTTGGCACAGTTGTGAGATTAAGACTTATCATTCTTCTGCTTGCCCTGTGTTGTTGTAAACGCCCTCCCATTGGCTGAGAGTATCTCTGCCCCTGCTTGGTCTCAAGTATATTCTTCTCCTTAATTAACATGTCTTTCTTTCTTCCTTTGCCTATTGCTTCCAAGTGCCCATTTTGTGATGAGTGAATCAAATTCCTTTCTAAATGGGGCCAAAGATATGGCCAGAGTAAATGGGAGTTCATCCTGCTAGATATGTGGGACACTCCCTGTCTCTAGTACCTCAGGACTTCCCTGGTGTGTGTCTAAACTTCAAGAACATGATTGGTATCAGTTACAGGCCTTTATAAATGACACTCCCACTGCCAAGAGAGATTCTATGTAAGAATAACAAGCTAAAACATGGGCTCCTGGCCTATGAATAACACCTTGTCAAATAAAGGACACAATTTTCCCTTCTCCTACAACGTTTACAAAGATTCTGACTACCATGCTGGCAGGTACCCAGCTACTGAATGCTTCTAAGATGCCTATCCTCCATCTAAATAATCATGGATACAAAAAATGTTTTTTTTCAAATCGGAGACAAATTAATTTAAATCACCCCAACTGTGAGATGCCTGAACTAAAAGGCCCCTTTATGTTGATAACAAAGAAATCACTCCAAGAATTACCCAAATTGTACCTGATATTTGAGATGAATTCCCAAAGACCATTGTTCCCACATAATAACCCTACAAACTACAAATTAGTTTGCACATATTGACCATATCACCTAAGGGACCATTGACCTGCCACAAATGGCACCCACTGGCTAAGTGAGACTAATCTTTGGCCATGGCTCCCTCCAAGATGGTTAATCTCACACACTGAGATTCCCTTAGTTACAAAGATTCTGAGTCAGGAATTTCCCATGCCCTGAAAATGTCCCAGTCCTCCAACACTGATGGACTAGGAGCGTTTTTCATTGGTAGGATCACCTAGCCTCTATTTTTATGCTATCTCTTGGTCTAGAGGATGTAATTTAGCATATCAAGTCCTTAACCAACTTTACTCAAAAAGCCGTAAATGATATTAACAAAGGGATTTCTCTTCTCAATACTTAAGTTAGACTGATAAGACAAGCTGCTATACAGAACTGGATGGCATTGAATATTTTAACAGCTGCCTAAGGTGGAACATTTACCATAATTAAAGTCTAGTGTCATGTATATATTACAGACTATTCACAAATATCTCTGATTCCCTCCAAGATCTCCAAAAACAAGTCCAACACATGTCTGATTCCCATGTCCCATAAACCACTGCTATATATAATAAGATTTCAAAGTCTCTTTGGCAGAAATCTCTTTTGTTTATTAAGCTTTTTATCTTTCTCATTCTGGTATTTTGTCCTTGCATACTGAATCTAATAACATGATTCATTCTATCTTGCCTAGAATCCATAAAGTTACAGATGGTGATAGAGATGGAACCCAGAATGGAAATGTCCATCTTCTGGGGCACTCTTGATTGACCAGTAATGGAGACCTGACTGCATACCTCAGCTTTACGCCGTGTAAGTCAAGGGAGAGGAAATCCCAGGGCAAAATACCTCTAAAAACCAAAATCAGTCAAAGGGAGAAATAAAGTTTAAAACCCATTTATTGCTTAAAAACTGCAGTTCAGCACCATCTTGCTCCCATGCTCCAGAGGAAGCAAGCCCCTCCCTTAATCTCTCAGGTTCAGATATGCCCTTGGTTGCCCAGGTAATTACACATTGATATGGAGATAAACTTCTCTTCACCCCTGAAGATATGGAAATGCACTAAAACCAGGCAAGATATTCTGGAAATATTACAATTTACCCACACTCCCCTCTCAGCTTGAAGCAGTTAGAGCAGTCATCACCCAATACCCTAACAGTAGTTAGGGTTTCCCTCTCTAGAGGGGTGAGTGAAACAGGTAAGGACAGGGAGCAGTCCCTGTCCAGTTAGAGCAAGATAAGGGCCTGGGGAAGGATAAACCAGATGCGTACTAAAGACCTTAGGAATGTGAAAAACAGGAGAGTTGTCCTGAAACAATGAAACAATGTTTAAGAATGTTCCCAAAGAGCCTCCAGTGATAAAGAACCATTTTACTGACATAGTCTGACTAAGGTATACTAGTTAAAAATAGAATTGGCCCTTTGCATGATTAGCTAAAATACAGCTGGCTTTATGATGGGAGCCTATAGAAACAGTTTCTCTCCCTCATGGATGCAATAGGCATAAAATACCTAGACCTGTGCCCATAAACAGCAGCTTTGCCCCTCCCAGTATATGCCTTGGAGTTCTATGCCATTCAATCAGTATAAAGCCTCGTTCTTGCTTGCCTACCTCGATTTATTGCAAAGCTCATTCTTCGACTCCATAAACAAGAACTCCAGTATCAGAAGTACTAGTAGAAAAGTGAATTTTTTTCAGTGGAATTTGTTGACAGGTGAATATTTGTTTTTGGAATCACTGCCTTACTTAGTTGTTTTTACCTTCTCCCACTCTGAATGGAAAAGACACAGGTAAGAGAAAATATCGATAACTCCTTCCTGACACACATAAAAAAACAAAGAAATTACAATATGGAAGGTGGCAATTTGGGTAAGGGGTATATGGAAATGGAAATTGCCAAGTTATGCTATTGAGCACATGTTTTTGGTTTCGACCCAAAGAATATTTGTAGGATTGATAGCATCCCTCGTCAGGTGGCTGACATCATATGTTTCAAAGATCCAGAAAGGGAATTGGAATCTTGACTTTGACTGCATAGATATCAAAAGGAATCAGACTTAAATGAAAGTGATTGCTTTAATCCAATAGGCATCACGTGGCCTTGAAGTAGCCACTTTAAAGTTATTTTTATTTCCATTACCAAATTAAAATGAGAAAAAATAGTACAAGACAATGAATGTTAAATTGTTTTGGAAATTGGGTAATGTTACCTTATGCTTGCTTGGATTTTTACTCCTCTATCACCCTCCCTTCTCTTTCCCCTTTCCTTCTCCTTACTTACCTCACTCCTGAAACCTTTGTAAGTTGTGTTTTTAAATTCGCTTCCTTTGTCGTCTTTTCTCTGGGCACTGAAGTTGCTAAACTTGGAGCCCAGTTTGGTGTTTTCCCTCCTTTTCCCAGGATAGCGTTTCTGAGCACTAACTCTTGTAGAGGGGGTGTGTGTGTGGGGGCAGTTTTCCTTACCTTCTTAAGGTCCCTGGATGAGTGTTAAAATTAAACTGAAAAATATAGATTAACAGGTGAAAAACATACTAATTTATTTATTAAAATTTTTATTAAGGTATTATTGATGTACACTCTTATGAAGGTTTCACATGAAAAAACAATGTGGTTACTACATTTACCCATATTATCAAGTCCCCACCCATACCCCAATGCAGTTCCTGTCCTTCAGTGTAGTAAGATGCCACAGATTCACTATTTGCCTTCTCTGTGCTACACTGTCTTCCCTCACACCATGTATACTAAACATAATACCCCTCAATCACCTTCTCCTTCCCTCCCTACACGCCCTCCCACACTCCTCCCCTTTGGTAACCACTAGTTCCCTTTTGGAGTCTCTGAGTCTGCTGCTATTTTGTTCCTTCAGTTTTGCTTCATCATTATACTCCACAAATGAGGTAAATCATTTGGCACTTGTCTTTTTCTGCCTGGCTTATTTCACTAAGCATAATATCCTCCAGCTCAATCCATGTTGAATGGTAGAATTTGTTCCTTTCTTATGGTTGAATAGCATTCCATTGTGTATATGTACCACACCTTCTTTATTCATTCATCTACTGATAAACACTTAGGTTGCTTCCATATCTTGGCCATTGTAAAAAGTGCTGCAATAAATATAGGAGTGCATATGTCTTTTTGAATCTGAGAAGTTGTATTCTTTGGGTAAATTCCAAGGAGTGGGATTCCAGGGTAAAATGGTATTTATATTTTTAGTTTTTTGAGGAACCTCCATATTGCTTTCCACATTGGTTGAACTAGCTTACATTCCCACCAGCAGTGTAGGAGGGTTCCCCTTTCTCTGCATCCTCACCACCATTTGTTGTTCTTAGTATTTTGGATGCTGGCCATCCTTACTGGTGTGAGGTGATATCTCATTGTGGTTTTAATTTGGATTTCCCTGATGATTAGAGATGTGGAGCATCTTTTAATGTGTCTGTTAGCCATCTGAATTTCTTCTTTGGAGAAATGTCTCTTCATGTCCTCTGCCCATTTTTTAATGGAGTTATTTGTTTTTTGGGTGTTGAGGCATGTAAGTTCTTTATATATTTTCGATGTTAATGCCTTGTCGTATATGTCATTTACAAATATATTCTCCCATACTGTAGGATGCATTTTGTTCTGTTGATGCTGTCCTTTGCTGTACAGAAACTTTTTTGTTTGATGTTGTCCCATGAGTTCATTTATGCTCTTGTTTCCCTTGCTCAAGAGATGTGTTCAGGAAGAAGTTGCTCATGCTTATACTCAGGAGATTTTTACCTATGTTGTCTTCTAAGAGTTTTTTGGTTTCCTGACTTACATTCAGGTCTTTGATCCATTCCATGTTTACTTTTGTGTATGGGGTTAAACAGTAATCCAGTTTCATTCTCTTGCATGTAGCTATCAAGTTTTGCCAACACCAGCTGTTGAAGAGGCTGTCATTTCCTCATTGTATGTCCATGGCTCCTTTATCATATATTAATTGACCATATATGGTAGGGTTTATATCAGGACACTATAGTCTGCTCCATTGGTCTATGGGTCTTTTCTTGTGTCAGTACCAAATTGTCTTGATTACTGTGGCTTTGTAGTAGCGCTTGAAGTTGGGGAGCCTAATCCCGCCAGCTTTATTCTTCCTTCTCAGGACTGCTTTGGCTATTCAGGGTCTTTTTTTGGTTCCATATGAATTTTAGAATGTTTTTTTGTAGTTCGTTGAAGAATGCTGTTGGTATTTTGATAGGAATTGCATTGAATCTGTAGATTGCTTTAGGCAGGATGGCCACTTTGAAAATATTAATTCTTCCTATCCATGAGCATGGGATGTGTTTCCATTTATTGGTATCTTCTTTAATTTCTCTCATGTGTCTTGTAGTTTTCAGAGTATAGGTCTTTCACTTCCTTGATTAGGTTTATTCCTAGCAATTTTATTCTTTTTGATGCAACTGTAAATGGAATTGTTTTCCTGATTTCTCTCTCTGCTAGTTCATTGTTAGTGTATAAGAGTGCCACAGATTTCTGCATAATTATTTTGTATCCTGCAACTTTGCTCAAATCAGATAATCTAGTAGTTTTGGAGTGGATTCTTTAGGGTTTTTTATGTACAATATCATGTCATCTGCAAGCAGGGACCGTTTAACTTCTTCCTTGCAAATCTGGATGCCTTTTATTTCTTTGCGTTGTCTGATTTCTGTGGCTAGAATCTCCAGTACTATGTTGAATAGAAGTGGGGAGAGTGGACATCATTGTCTTGTTCCCAATCTTAAAGGAAAAGCTGTCAGCTTCTTGCTGTTAAGTATAATGTTGGCTGTGGGTTTGTCCTATATGGCCTTTATTATGTTGAGGTACTTGCCCTCTACACCCATTTTGTGGACAGTTTTTATCATGAATGGATGTTGAATTTTGTCAAATGCTTTTTCAGCATCCATGGAGATGATCATGTGGTTTTTGTCCTTTTTGTTGATGTGGTGGATGATGTTGATGGATTTTCTAAAGTTGTACCATCCTTGCATCCCTGGCATAAATACCACCTGATCATGATGGATCACCCTTTTGGTGTATTTTTCAATTCAGTTTGTTAATATTTTGTTGAGTATTTTTGCATCTAAGTTCTTCAGGGATATTGGTCTGTAACTTTCTTTTTTTATGGTGTCTTTGCCCAGTTATGGTATTAGAGTGATGCTGGCTTCATAGAATGAGTTTGGAAGTATTCCCTCTTCTACTCTTTGGAAAACTCTAAGAAGGATGGGTATTAGGTCTTCACTAAATGTTTTATAAAATTCAGCAGTGAAGCCATCTGGTACAGGAATTTTGTTCTTAGGTAAGTTTTTGATTACAAGTTCAATTTCGTTGCTGGTAATTGGTCTGTTCAGATTTTCTGTTTCTTTCTGGGTCAGCCTGAGAAGGTTGTATTTTTCTAGAAAGTTCTCCATTTCTTCTGGGTTATTCAGTTTGTTGCCATATAATTTTTCATAGTATTCTCTAATAATTATTTGTATTTGTGTGAAGTCCATAGTGATTTTTCCTCTCTCATCTCTGATTTTGTTTATTGAGTAGACTCTCTTTTTTTCTTGATAAGTCTGGCTAAGGGTTTATCTATTTTGTTTATTTTCTCAAAAACCAGCTCTTGCTTTCATTGATCCTTTCTATTGATTTAGTCTTCTCAGTTTTATTCCTTTCTGCTCTAATCTTTATTATGCCCCTCCTTCTATTGACTTTGGGTATCAATTGTTCTTATTTTTCTAGTTTCATTAATTGTGAGTTTAGACTGCTCATATGGGATTGTTCTTCTTTCCTGAGGTAGGCCTGTATTGCAATACACTTTCCTCTTAGCACGGCCTTCCCTGACTCCCACAGATTTTGTGATGTTGAATTATTGTTGTCATTTGTCTCCATATATCTATTTTTTTATATATAATTTATTTTGGTATCTTTAACCTACAATTACATGTGCAATATTATGGTGATTAAACTACCCCCTTCATCAGGTCCCCCCCACCAACCCTATTACAGTCACTGTCCATCAGCGTAGTGAGATGAGAATCACTACTTGTCTTCTCTGAGTTGTACAGCCCTCCCCGTGCCTCCCTACCTTACATCTGCTAATCATAATGCCCCTATTACCCTCTTATCCCTCCCTTACCACCCTTCTTCCCCAGTCCCTTTCCCTTTGGTAACTATTAGTCCGTTCTTGGGTTCTGTGAGTCTGCTGCTGTTTTGTTCCTTCAGTTTTTTTCTTTGTTCTTATACTCCACATATGAGTGAAATCATTTGATACTTGTCTTTTTCGGCTTGGCTTATTTCACTGATCATAATACCCTCTAACTCCATTTATGTTGTTGCAAATGGTAGGATTTGTTATCTTCTTATGACTGATTAATATTCCATTGTGTATATGTACCACATCTTAATCCATTCATCTACTAATGGACACTTAGGTTGCTTCCATTTCTTGGCTATTGTAAATAGTGCTGCAATAAACATAGGGGTGCATCTGACTTTTTGAAACTGGGCTGCTGAATTGTTAGGGTAAATTCCTAGGAGTGCGATTCCGGGGTCAAATGGTATTTCTATTCTGAGTTTTTTGAGGAACCTCTAAATTGCTTTCCACAATGGTTGAACTAATTTGCATTCCCGCCAGCAGTGTAGGAGGGTTCCCTTTTCTCCACATCCTCGCCAACATTTGCTGTTGTTTGGGTTTTGGATGTTGGGCATCCTCACTGGTGTGAGGTGATATCTCATTGTGGTTTTAATCTGCATTTCTCTGATGATTAGCGATGGGGAGCATCTTTTCATGTGCCTGTTGGCCATCGGAATTTCTTCTTTAGAGAAGTGTCTATTCATGTCCTCTGTCCATTTCTTAATTGGATTATTTGCTTTTTTGTTAAGGTGCATGAGTTCTTTGTATATTTTGGATGTCAACCCTTATCAGATACATAGTTTATGAATATATTTTCCCATATTGTAGGAGTCTTTTTGTTCTACTGATGGTGTCCTTTGCTGTACAGAAGCTTTTCAACTTGATATAGTCCCAATTGTACACTTTTGCTTTAGTTTCCCTAGCCCGGGGAGAAATGTTCATGAAGAAGTCACTCATGTTTATGTCCAAGAGATTTTTGCCTATGTTTTTTTCTAAGAGTTTTATGGTTTCATGAGTTACATTCATGTCTTTGATCCACCTTGAGTTTACCTTTGTGTATGGGGTTAGACAGTAGTCCAGTTTCATTCTCTTACATGTAGTTGTCCAGTTTTTCCAACACCAGCTGCTGAAGGGGCTGTCATCTCCCCATTGTATATCCAAGGCTCCTTTATCAAATATTAATTGACTGTAAGTGTTTGAGTTAATGTTTGGATTTTCTATTCTGTTCCACTGGTCTGTGGGTCTGTTTTTGTGCGAGTACCAAATTGTCTTGATTACTCTGGCTTTGTAGTAGAGCTTGAAGTCAGGGAGCGTAATTCCCCCTGTTTTTTTCCTCCTTCTCAGGAATGCTTTGGCTATTCGGGGTCTTTTGTAGTTCCATATGAATTTTAGAATTATTTGTTCCAGTTCATTGAAGAAAGCTGTTGGTAGTTTGATAGGGATTGCATTGAATCTGTAGATTGCTTGAGGTAGCATAGCCATTTTGACAATATTTATTCTTCCTAGCCAAGAACATGGGATGCATTTCCATTTGTTAGTGTCTTCCTTAATTTCTCCTAGGAGTGTCTTGTAGTTTTCAGAGTACAGGTCTTTCACTTCCTTCATTAGGTTTATTCCTAGGTATTTTATTCTTTAAGATGCAATTGTGAATGGAATTGTTTTTCTGATTTCTCTTTCTATCAGTTCATCATTAGTGTATAGGAAAGCAACAGATTTCTGTGTGTTAATTTTATATCCTGCAACTTTGCTGAATTCAGATATTAGTTCTAGTAGTTTTGGAGTGGAGTCTTTAGGGTTTTTTATGTACAGTATCATGTCATCTGCAAATAGTGACAATTTGACTTCTTTTTTACCAATCTGGATGCCTTGTATGTCTTTGTTTTGTCTGATTGCCGTGGCTCGGACCTCCAGTACTATGTTGAATAACAGTGGAGAGAGCGGGCACCCCTGTCTTGTTCCCGATCTTAGATGAAAAGCTTTCAGCTTCTCGCTGTTAAGTATGATGTTAGCTGTGGGTTTGTCATATGTAGCCTTTATGATGTTGAGATACTTGCTGTCTATACCCATTCTGTTGAGAGTTTTAATCATGAATGGATGCTGAATTTTGTCAAATGCTTTTTCAGCATCTATGGAGATGATCATGTGGTTTTTGTTCTTCTTTTTATTCATGTGTTGGGTGATGTTAATGGATTTTCAAATGTTGTACCATCCTTGCATCCCTGGGATGAATCCCACTTGATCATAGTGTATGATCCTCTTGATGTATTTTTGAATTTGGTTTGCTAATATTTTGTTGAGTATTTTTGCATCTACATTCATCAGGGATATTGGTCTGTAATTTTCTTTTTTAGTGAGGTCTTTGCCAGATTATTTTGGTATTAGAGTGATGCTGGCTTCATAGAAAGAGTTTGGAAGAATTCCCTCCTCTTCTATTTTTTGGAAAACTTTAAGGAGAATGGGTGTTATTTCTTCTCTATATGTCTGGTAGAATTCAGAGGTGAATCCATCAGGTTCGGGGCTTGTGTTTTTGGGTAGTTTTTTGATTACCGATTCAATTTTCTTGCTGGTGATTGGTCTGTATAGTTTTTCTGTTTCCTGGTTGGTGAGTTTTAGAAGGCTGTATTTTTGTAAGAAGTTGTCCATTTCTTCTAGGTTTTCCAGCTTGTTAGCTTATAGATGCTCGTAGTATTCTCTTATAATTCTTTGTATTTCTGTGGGGTCTGTCATTATTTTTCCTTTCTCATTTCTGATTCTGTTTATGTGTGTGGATTCTCTTTTTCTCTTAATGACTCTGGCTAAGGGTTTACCTATTTTGTTTATTTTTTCAAAGAACCAGCTTTTCATTTCATTGATTTTTTCTATTGTTTTATTCTTCTCAATTTTATTTATTTCTTCTCTGATCTTTATTATGTCTCTCCTTCTGGTGACTTTGGGCCTCATTTGTTCTTCTTTTTCCAATTTCAATAATTGTGTCTTTAGACTGTTCATTTGGGAATGTTCTTCCTTCTTTAAATAGGCCTGGATTGCAATATAACTTCCTCTTACAACTGCCTTTGCTGTGTCCCACAGAAGTTGTGGCTTTGTGTTGTTGTCATTAGTCTCCATATATTCTTTGATTTCTGTTTTGGTTTGGTCATTAACCCATTGATTCGTTAGGAGAATGTTGTTAACTCTCCATATATTTCTGAGCCTTTTGGATTTCTTTCTGAAATTTATTTCTAGTTTTATACCTTTGTGATATAGGAAGTTAGTTGGTAGGATTTCAATATTTTTGAACTTATGGAGATTCTTTTGTGGCCTAGTATGTGGTCTATTCTGGAAAATGTTCCATGTGCACTTGAGAAGAATGTGTATCCTGCTGCTTTTGGGTGTAGAGTTCTGTAGATATCTGTTAGGTCCATCTGTTATTGTGTGTTGTTCAGTGTCTCTGTGTCTTTAGTTATCCTCTGCCTGGTTGATCTAACCTTTGGAGTGAGTGGTGTGTTGAAGTCTCCTAAAATGAATGCATTGCTTTCTGTTTCCTCCTTTAATTCTGTTAGTATTTGTTTCACATATGTCGGTGCTCCTGTGTTGGGTGCATATATATTTTAAATGGTTATATCTTCTTGTTGGACTGACCCCTTTATCATTATGTAATGTTCTTCTTTATCTCTTGCTACTTTCTTCGTTTTGAAGTCTATTTTCTCTGATACAAGTACTGCAACACTTGCTTTTATCTCTTTGTTGTTTGCATGAAATATCTTTTTCCATCCCTTCACTTTTAGTCTGTGTATATCTTTGGGTTTGAGGTGAGTCTCTTTTAAGCAGCATATAGATGGGTCTTGCTTTTTTATCCACTCTGTTACTCTGTCTTTTGATTGGTGCATTCAGTCCGTTTATATTTAGGGTGATTATTGATAGATATGTACTTATTGCCATTTCTGGCTTTAGATTCGTGGTTACCAAAGGTTCAAGGGTTGCTTCTTTACTATCTAAGAATCTAACTTAACTTTCCTGTTAAGTTATTGCGAACGCCGGCTGATGTTTCTTTATCTCTCCCTTCCTATTCTTCCTCCTCCTTTCTTTATATATTAGGTGTTTTATTCTTTGCCTTTAGTTGGTATTTGGATGGTCTCCTTTCTTTGCTATGCTTTTATTTTCTCTGGTGACATCTTTTTAGCCTTAGGGGTGTTTCCCTCTGGAGCAGTCCATTTAAGATATCCTGTAGTGGTGGTTTATGGGTGGCAAACTCTCTCAACTTTCTTTTGTCTTGAAATTGTTTAATCCGTCCGTCATATTTAAATGATAATCGTGCTGGATACAATATTCTTTGTTCGAGGCCCTTCTGTTTCATTACGTTAAATATATCATGCCATTCTCTTCTGGCCTGTAAGGTTTCTGTTTAGAAGTCTGATGACAGTCTGATGGGTTTTCCTTTGTAGGTGATATTTTTTCTCTCTCTAGCTGCCTTTAATATTCTGTCTTTATCTTTTGTCTTTGCCATCTTAATTATTATGTGTCTTGGTGTTGTCTTCCCTGGGTCCCTTGTGTTGGGAGATCTGTGGGCTCCCGTGGACTGCGAGACTATTTCCTTCCCCAGCATGGGAAAGTTTTCAGCAATTATTTCTTCAAAGACACTTTCTTTCCATTTTTCTCTCTCTTCTTCCTCTGGTACTCCTATAATGCGAATATTGCTTCATTTGGTTTGGTCACACAGTTGTATTAACATTCTTTCATTCTTAGAGATCCTTTTATCTCTCTCTGCCTCAGCTTCTTTGTATTCCTGTTTCCTGTCTTGTAATTCCTTTATCGTGTCTTGAACCTGATTCATTCTGCTGTTAATCCCGTCGATGGCTTGTCTCATTTCTGCTGTGTCTTTCCTCATTTCCTCCCTCAGCTCTTGTACATTTTTCTGTAGATCCGTCAGTATGGCTATGACTTTTATTCTGAATTCTTTTTCAGGAAGACTGTGCATGTCCATTCCTTCAGATTCTCTCTCTGGGGTGGTGTTTGTCTGAAGCTTTTTCTGTATCATATTCTTCTGTCTTCTCATGACTATAGAATTGGTTGTTGGTAGTTGTCACGTATGTCAGCTGGGCTCTTTATGACTTTGAAAATTAAAGAGAAGAAAGGAGAGAAAAGAAAAAATTTCTACTAATAATAAATAAAGTAATAACAGAGAGAGAAGAAGGAAAAGAAAGGAAAGAAAAAGAAAAAGCAGCAACACATAAAATAAAAGAAAAAAAAAAACACCCACCGGGAGTGGTTTCTGTGTGAATGCTATAGGTGACGCTGTTGCTCCACTATTCCACAGCCGTGGTCACGCCATTCCGCACAGCCCTTTAAAGCTGTGGCTGGGGTGAGAATGAATGGAAGGCTGTTGAGCTCTGTCGGAGTCCTAATTATGGCTACCCTTTCCCAGTCCCCTGCTATGGGGTCCGGCGCTGCCCCGGTCTCCCAGCCTGCTGGGCTTAGTGTGCCAAGGCAATGAGGTTCTCTGCTGGACTCCCATCTCTTTAAGACCGCTGAAAAACAAAGCGTGCGCTTTTCTCTTTTTTTTCTTCTCTCTTCTCCTTCCCTGAGCCAGCTGCAAGCAAGCAGGTGTGTTCCTGCTGAGTCCGTGTGCCCTCCGTCTCTCCAATCTCCACCACACCGCGCTTTGTGCGCCCACATTCCCGGGGCCAGTCCAGGGCTGGTTATCTCCTGGGCCTGCACTTCCTCTCCCTCCAGGCTCTGAATCCTCTCCTCCCGCTGGTGCCCTGGGGTGGGGGAGTGCTTGGGTTCTGCTGGGTCGTGGTTCGCGGTTCCGTTTCTTACCCACCTAGCCCACTGCCAAGTCCTCTCAGGTGTGTTTGCACTGTGTGTGCTTTCCTGTTTGTTCTGGTCTCTCTTTTAGGAACAGTTACGCTTGCTGTGTTTTCGTGGATAAATATAATGTTAGGAGGAAAATTCTGTCGCTCCGTTCACGCCGCCATCTTCCCGGAACTCCTGCCCATATATTTCTTTATCTCTGTTTTTATTTCATCATTGATCCATTGGTTATTTAGGAGCATGTTGTGAAGCCTCCGTGTGTTTGTGGGATTTTTCCTTTTCTTTGCTTTATTTATTTCTAGTTTCATACCTTTGTGGTCTGAGAAGCTGGTTGGTACAATTTTAATCTTTTTGAATTTACCAAGGCACTTTTTGTGGCTTAATATATCTATTCTTGAAAATGTTCCATGTGCACGTGAGAAGAATCTGTATTCTGCTTCTTTTGGGTGTAGAGTTCTGTAGATGTCTATTCGGTCCACCTGTTCTAATGTGTTGTTTGGTGCCTCTGTCTCCTTACTTATTTTCTATCCGGTTGATCTGTCCTTCAGAGTGAGTGGTGTGTTGAACTCTCAAAGAATGAATGCATTGCATCCTATTTCCCCTTTTAATTCTGTTAGTATTTGTTTCACATATGTAGATGCTTCTGTGTTGGGTGCATAGATATTTATAATGGTTGTATCTTCTTGTTGGATGACCCTTTTATCATTATATAATGTCCTTCTTTGTCTCTTATGACTTTGTTTTGAAGTCTATTTTGTCTGATACAAGTACTGCAACTCCTGATTTTTTCTCCCTATTAGTTGCATGAAATATCTTTTTCCATCCCTTCACTTTTAGTCTGTGTATGTCTTTTGGATTAAAGTGAGTCTCTTATAGGCAGCATATATATGGGTCTTGCTTTTTCATCCTTTCAGTGACTCTGTGTCTTTTGATTGGTACATTCAGTCTGAAAGGGTATCTCGCCATGACACTTCTTACCCCAGCACGACTCAGGAGACACGGGCCCAAGCAAGAGATTTTAATGGCTGCAAGAGAGAATGGCTACCTCTGAGCAGAGAATAGCAGCTCATGGGTGAGGAAGCGCATTTTTAAGGAGTAGGGTGTGTTCTGCTGTGGGGACATTGGTGATTGGGTCTTAAGGGGTGGGGAGAAATGTTTAGAGATAAGATGAGGCAAGTCTAGACATGATTTTCACTGGCACATGTGCTTGGGACCATGGGGTAAATGGAGAGTAAAGTACTATATTCTTATATTCCTCCCTTTTCTGTTTTATAAGTTGTAGAGGACTTGGGGAAGTGGTGAAGGTCAGTCTTAGGTAACTGCTTCCTGCTGACTAGGGGCGATGCAGTTCATTTTTGTATTGATTGGGGGTGGTCCTTGGTCTGACGTTGCTATTGCGTGCTCCAGATTTAATAAAGATCATTGTCTTTGGAGAAGGGTTGGTAATCCTGTAATATAAGCTGGTTAAAGGTCTGGTTAGAAATTTTTTGCATTTGGGAGTGGAGCGATTTTTTTAATGCAATTAATAAGATAAAGAGTTCTGAGCAGGATCAGAAGGATTAGGAGAAAGGGAGTAGCAAATGGGAGGAAGATTTGCCATAGTTGACTAGGGATAGACCAAGAGGCGTTTTGGGCTAGCTGTTGTCTTCACTTTTCCAAGTTTTCCTGTAATTGTTTTATTTTGTTTTTTACTATTCCAGAGTGGTTAACATAAAATCCACATTCTTCCTGAGGGTATAGGCAGAGTCCCCCTTTTTCTGCCATTAGGAGATCTAATCCACAGCCATTCTGGAGGACTACAGCAGCTTGAGAATCCAGTTGGGTTTGAAGGGTTAATATGGATTCAGCTACTTGTTGAATATCCCCTATTAGTTGATTAGAGAGTTGTTGATAATAAGTAATGGATGTGGTTATTCCAGCGGTTCTGGTGGCTATGCCTGCTGTGACCCCTAAGGTGGCTAGTAGGGGAATAAATTGAATAGCACATTTGGGTTGGGGTCTTACATTGCCAGCTAGGGGTATAGGGACTTCCTTGTCCCCTGGGACAATGTCTATGGATGGAAATAAGAGGACCAAAGTGCATGTGCCTCTCCATCCAGGGGGAAGTCAGCGATAGACAGTTGTCCCACACAGGAGGTAGGTTTCAGGGACTGGTGGACAGTGAGCCTTTGCAGATGGTGAGTAGGTGAGAGTTTGTCTACACTGTTCTTTCTGTAATTCTCCTACAGAGGTGTTTCCTGTTGGGGAAAAACACCTCTGGCAGAACTGAAAAGGGGGCACTCTAGAAAGCTTGGGTGAGACATTGGCCAGGTCTGGGGAAGCCCATTGAGGGGTACTGAACTGCTGAATTGTAGAGGAGTAGATATTAAATGAGAGAAGCATCCTTTCAAACACATCCAGCACCCCTGAGCCAGAGAGGGATTGGTAAGGTTAAGTAAGTGATGGGTAGTATTAACTATTTGAGTTAGGAGAGGGTTTTTAGGTATGGGTTCCCATCTGATTGACAGATTGAGGGGTTGCCTGGTGGAAGGGGAATAAGGTGAGACAAATGGTTTAAGGTGGGAGTTGTGTATCCAGTGGGGAAGACCCTGGAGTTTAACTGCAGTTGGCGTGGAAAGGATTACCATGTATGGTCCTTGCCATTTGGGAGTTAGGGACGGTGTTTCTTGGTGTGGCGGGGATAGGAGCACAGAGTCTCCTGGGTGATAGAAAGTAGGAGAAGTGGGATCTTGAGGTTGTGGTGTATAGAGGTCAGTGTGGGACCAGAGTAGAGAGCGAATGTGTTGAAGTAAAAGGTTGATAAGATGAAGAGGAAGAATAGGAGGTTCGGAGTTGAGACCTGGAGGAAGCATGGGGCGGCCATACATGAGTTCAAAAGGAGAAAGTGTAAAGATGATGGGGGGAGACCCGAAGATGAGTTTTTTGGATTCTTGAATGAGGATGGCAGCCGCTGCTAGAGCTTACAGGCAAGTAGCCCATCCCCGAATAGTAGGATCTAGTTTTTTAGAAAGGTAGTCAACCGGGACAAAGGAGGGTCCTAACATATGTTGCAAATCTCCCAGGGCAACGCCCTGCCATTCTGAGACATATAGAGAAAAGGGGCGTGTGAAATCAGGCAAGTGTAGAGTGGGGGCTTGTAGAAGGGTTAGCTGGAGTTTATAGAAGGGCTTAGCTATGGGCGTCAAAAGAGGCTCAGTGAGAGGTCCTCAGGATGCTTCATATAGGGGGGAAGCCAGCAGTGAAAAGTTGGGGATCCATGAATGAAGGAACCCAGCAAGACCCAGGAAGGAGAGAATTTCATCTTTGTTGTTTGGAACGGGCATGGTTTGGAGAAGTTTTTTCCTGTCTATGGTAATGGCCTTGTAGCCCGGAAAGAGCTGAACTCCCAGGTAAGTGACCTGAGTGGCGGATAGCTGAACTTTGGAGGGTGAAACCCTATAGCCGTGTTCTGAGAGAAAGTTTAAAAGGAGAATAGTATCCTGTTGAGAGGTTTGTAGGGAGGATTTCACAGGAGAAGATCATCTACATATTGAAGGAGGGTGGAACTTGAGAGAGTAAGGGATTTGAGGTCTTGTGCTAGAGCTTGTCCGAAAAGGTTGGGACTATCTCTAAAGCCTTGGGGAAGGACTGTCCAGGTCAATTACGTAGAAGTCTGGGTTGCAGGATTAGTCCAGGTGAAAGCAAATAGATCTTGAGAGTCGGGATGGAGGGGCATCGGGAAGAATGCATCTTTGAGGTCAAGGACAGAAAAGTGAGTGGTGGAAGCAGGAATTGTGGACAATAAAGTATAGGGGTTAGGGATTACAGGATGGATGGGAACAACGGCTGAATTAATTACTCTTAGGTCCCGGACAATCCTATAAGAACCATTGGGCTTTTTAATTGCCAGGATAGGAGTATTGAAAGGGGAATTGGCTGGTCGTAGTAGCTGTTTGTATAAAAGTTCCTGGATAATTGGCTGCAGGCCCAGTAAACTCTTGAGGGGCAGTGGGTACTGAGGTTTAGAGGGAAAAGAGGTGGGGTCTTCAAGTCTGATAATTACTGGGGGGAAGGTGGCAATAGAGGGGGTGAGGGTGTCCCAGAATACAGGGTTGACTAGATGGGGTGGCAGAGGAAAAGGAGAGGGAGGTGGGTTTGAGGGTGAGTAAAAGTGTGATTGAAGGTGAGTTGGGGTTGAGGCGTAGTCCTGGAGCAAAAGTAATGGAAGTTCCAACTTTGTGTAATAGGTCTCCTTCCATAAGGGGGATGGGACAATAGTGAATCACCAAAAAGGAGTGAGAGAGGGCAATGCCTCTAAAGATGCAGTGAGGCATGGGAGTTTGTAAAGGTTGATAAGGTCTTCCCTCTACCCCGACTATAGAGGACTGTGAGAGGGAATCAGGTCCCCAAAACTCCTTCAGGACTGAGTAGGTGGCCCCAGTGTCCAAAAGGAAAGAGATGGGCCTACCCGCTACCACAATGGTTACCTTGGGCTCCTGTACAGTGATGGTAGTGGTTGAGTGGCAGGGTCATGGGCCCCCTCAATCATCAGTTGCCAGACCCAGAAGGTCTATATGTGGAGGGTTAGAGCTGGATGGCCTGGCACCTCTTGGTATGCGAGGACAGTCAACAGCCCAGTGTCCTGCCTAATGTCACTTAGGGCATGGATGGGGGGGCTTCTGGGGATTTGGGCAGGCTCTCGCCCAATGACCCATTTGACCACATTTGAAGCACAGACCAAGAGGTCCTCCTGGCTGCTTCTTAGGAAGTGAGGATTCCTGAGCACCAGTTGTTGGTGTAGGTTGAAAAGCCATAGCCAGCATTTGATATTTTTGTTTACGGGCCTTTTCATCTCTTCCATTATATACTTTAAAGGCCACTGCCAGGACTTCTGCCTGAGGAGTTAAGGGTCCCTTCTCAAGACATCTAAGTTTAACCTTAATGTTGGGGAAACTCTGGATGAAGAAATAGGTCATTAATAATTGTCTCCCATCTGGGGTCTCAGGGTCTAGGTTGGTATATTGTAAAAGAGCTTTGGTGAGGCGGTCTAGGAACATAGAGGGAGTCTCAGTTTTATCCTGAATAACTTCTTGGAGTTTCTCATAGTTAATGGCTTTATTGGCTGACTTCCTGAGACCCGCCATGAGGAAGGTGGTGAATTGATCTCGGCTGGTGACTCCCCCTGCCATATTCTAGTCCCAATTAGGGTCTCTGTCAGGAACTGCCTCAGCACCTATTGGATTGACTGGAGTAGTTTGGTGAACCTCATTGTCATGAGTTTTAGCCTGTTCCCAGACTCACCTGTGCTCCTGGGGCAAAAGTGTGTTGGATAGGATCATGTGAATATCATGAAAGTTAAGATCATATGACTGAGTTAGGTACTGGAACTCTTTTATGTAAGTAGCTGGGTTGGAGGTGAAAGGGCCTAATCTTTTCTCAATATGAGATAGGTCAGAGGGAGAGAAAGGGACATGGACCCGGACGACACACTCTGTACTGGCTCCTTCCCGTAGTCGGGCTAAGATCTGGGTTCGAGAGCGAGTGACTGGAGGACTTGGTAGGGAATCTCGGGATGGGAGGAAAACTGGTTGTGGTTGAGGAGGTGGGGATATTTCCCCGCTGCTGATGGGAGTTTGTGGTGTGAGACTTGGTGGGGGTTGAGGGGGAGGAAGCTGGGCAGTTTCTGTGGCAGCACTGGGCAGACTGTTTGGTTGAGGAGGGGGAGGAGAAGGAGGAGGTGCCATGGGGATTTAGGGTCTCTTTAGGGTGGGGGTTCATCAGCGGGGTCAAAGTCAGGAGGTGATGGGATCTGGTTTGTTGGAGGGTGCAGACTTTAAGGTGAGTAGTAGGTGTTTAGGATTGCAGGGGAGACAGAGAGAGGGCTTGGTTATGAGGTAGGAGAAAGCCTGGGTATATGGGATCTCTTTCCATTTGCCTGTGTGCTCACAGAAGTTGTATAAGTTGCAGAGAATTTTAGGATCTAAAGAGCCATTGGGAGGCCATTTAGACAGGTTATCCAAGGAATATTGTGGCCAGATCTCATTACAGTAGTGAATAAGCTTAAAAGGTTTGAGGTCTGGAGTGAGGTGGAGGGGTTTTAGATTATTGAGTAAACACCCTAGAAGTGAATCTGTGGGAATGGAGGGGCCAGATCCCATGGTGAGAATGAGACCATCCACAAGTCACTGAGGCATCTCAGAGATAATGAGAAGGTCACAGAGAAGACCATACACAGTTAGGGGGTCATCACCATCTCTAACTGAGTGGTCAAGGCAAAAATGCTGAGGAGGTTTGATACCTGGTACCAGGATTTTGTTAGATGAGAAGGATATCAAACCCCCAGGGGTAGAGATTCTCACCATGGGAAAAGGTGGAAGGCGAGGAAAGGTCGGCTATGGGGATCAACCGTGACTCTGAAAGTCATGGTTGGGGGTGCCCCTGTCCCAGAGGAGGCCTTGGGGGTGCCGGACACTCAACAGTCACTTTCCAGGCTCCAAAGGGACATTTAAGTAGACTATGATGGGGAGACTTACCAAATTGAAGGCTGGTGTTGGGCGAGAAGATGAGTGACCTGGGAAATGGACGGTGAGCCTGTGGAGGAGGATCGGGCAGTCAGGGTTCCCAAAGCAGCGCAGATTCCTGGAGGAAGAGCAAAGTCAATGGGAGAACCTCATCCAACTTACAGCACCAATGAAAGGGTATCTCGCCATGACCCTCCTTACCCCAGAACGACTCAGGAGACAGGGGCCCACGCAAGAGATTTTAATGGCTGTAAGAGAGAGCAGCTGCCTCTGAGCAGAAAGCAGCAGCTCATAGGTGATGAAGCGCACTTTTAAGGAGTAGGGTGTGTTCTGCTATGGGGACAGTGATGATTGGATCTTAAAGGGTGGGGCAACCATCTGGCCGTTGGTGATTGGATCTTAAGGGGTGGGGCAAAATGTTTAGAGATAAGGTGAGGCAAGTCCAGAAATGATTTTCACCAGCCCATGTGCTTGGGACCATGGGGTAAATGGAGGATAAAGTTCTATATTCTTATACAGTCCATTTACATTTAGGGTGATTATTGATAGGTACGTACTTATTGCCATTGCAGGCTTTAGATTCGTGGTTACCAAAGGTTCAAGGTTAACTTCCTTACAATCTAAGAGTCTAACTTAACTCACTTAATATGCTATTACAAACACAATCTAAAGGAACTTTTTTTTTCTCCTTTGTCTTCCTCCTCCATTCTTTATATATTAGGTATCATATTCTGTACTCTTTGTCTATCCCTTGATTGACTTTGGGGATAGTTAATTTAATTTTGCATTTTCTTAGTAATTAGCTGTTCTACTTTATTTACTGTGTTTTTTTTTTTACCTCTGGTGAGAGCTATTCAACCAAAGTAACACTCCCATCTATAGCTGTCCTTCCAAAATACACTGTAGAGATGGTTTTGGGAGGTAAATTTTCTCAGCTTTTGCTTATCTGAGAATTGTTTAATCCCTACTTCAAATTTAAATGATAACCTTGCTGGATAAAGTATTCTTGGTTCAAGTGCTTTTTGCTTCATTGCATTAAATACATCATGCCATTCCCTTCTGGCCTGTAATGTTTCTGTTGAGAAGTCTGATGATAGCCTGATGGGCTTTCCTTTGTATGTGATCTTATTTCTCTCTCTGGTTGCTTTTAATAGTCTGTCCTTATCCTTGACCTTGCCATTTGAATTACTATATGTCTTGCTGTTGTCTTCCTTGGGTCCCTTGAGTCGGGAGATCTGTGCACCTCCATGGCCTGAGAAACTATCTCCTTCCCCAGATTGGGGACGTTTTCAGCAATTACCTCCTCAAAGACACTTTGTATCCCTTTTTCCCTCTCTTCTTATTCTGATACCCCTATAATGCAAATAGTGTTCCATTTAGATTGGTCACACAGTTCTCTCAATATTCTTTCATTCTTAGAGATCCTTTTTTCTCTGTGCCTCAGCTTCTTCATATTCCTCTTCTCTAGTATCTATTTCATTTGTTGTCTCCTCCACTGTATCCAATCTGCTTTTAATACCCTCCATTTTGCTCTTCAATGATTTTATCTTCCACCGGAGTTCATTCCTGAGTTCTTGAATATCTTTCTGTACCTCCATGAGCATGTTAATGACTTTTATTTTGAACTCCCTTTCAGGGAGAGTCATGAGGTTGATATCATTTAAATATTTCTCAGGAGTTGTATTAATAATTTTATTCTGAACCAGGTTCCTTTGGTGTTTTGTATTTGCATATGGCACCCTCTAGTGCCTAGAAGCTCTACTCTGGAGCTGCTCAGCCCCTGAAGCAATGTCAGAGGTCACAGGGGGTTGTATTGGTGCCTGGGGGGAGGAAAGAGCTGTTTCCTGCTTCCTGGCTGATATGCCTGTCTCCGCTGCCTGAACCAGTTGGCTGAGCACACAGATATAAGCCTCTTTGCTTTGCATTTGTAGTTGCTGTAGACAGATGTTACCTCTGCCTGGACTAATGCCAGGGTAGGGTTTGCTGGTGTGAAAGCCAGGTGGGGCTGGACAGGAGAAAGGCACAGTAGGCTGCCTATCACCAAGGGGGTTCTTGAAGCTGTGTAGGCAGCCAGGGAGCTGGAGCACCTGAAGATTGTGAAAGCTCCCAACCTGCTGGACAGAGTGCACATGGACAATTTTGTCTACCTGTCCTTTCTCTTGAGCAGTAAGCTCTGAGCAATCCTTGCCCCTTTAGCAACCCTCTTGCTAAGGGCTTCCTTGTTAGGAAGTCTCTCAGACTGTCTGCCTTTCTTTTGTCCCAGAGCAGCCAGATATGGATCCCTGCTTTCCACAAGCAGCTGGAATTTCAGTCTCTCCAGGAATTCTGCCTGTCTTCGTTTTCCAACCCCCTAATTATGAGAGTATCATGCAAGCACCATGAAATGTAGGTTTGTGCTCCCAGATCAGATCTCTGGAGTTAGGTATTCAGCAGTCCTAGGTCTCCACTCCCTCCCTGCTCGGTTTCTCTTCCTCCCGCCAGTGAGCTCAGGTGAGGGAAGACCTCGGTCCCGCTGTGCCACAGCTTTAGTACATTACTCTGTTCTGTGAGGTCTGCTCTTGTCTCCAGGTGTATGTAGTTTGGCACAGTCCTCTTTCCTGTTGCTCTTTCAGGAGTAGTTGTATCAGTTATATTTTCGTATTATGTGCGGTTTTAGGAGGAAACCTCTGTCTCACATCTCACACTGCCATCTTTAATCTCTCTCCACATGAATTTATTTAATATAAATTTTACCCTCATGGGAAACTTCAAAAAGAAGACTCAAAGATACAGACATGCATATTTTATGCTATGTTTGATGAAGAGTGCAGTCATGACAGAATATGATAGGTTAAGGAGCATGAGGCAATTGTTGTTAACGGGGAAAAATTAACAAGGCTTGTTACAGTTGTTGGTGTCCCTTTTTCTCTGGAGATAAGGGTGTTTTAGAGATAAAGGTACTGAATTCCTCTGAGTATGGTAAGGACATCTTTCACATGAGGGTTTTGTGGCCTATTTCAGTGTAGAAGCAGGAGGGAAGAGGTCATAGTGACCTTCCAGCTTCTGCCATTTCTCAAACTCCTTCATCTTAAAATATGCAATATTCTAGGTGCTGTATTTCATGATAGAATTATCTGAATCCCAACACTCTCTTGTTAATGCTTCTTGTTTGGCCTCTCATATAATTAGAAACTCTAAGTTGGTGTCCTTTCTTTTTCATTCTTCCTAAGCCAGATTTAATTGCATGCAACTTCACCAGATTCAATCAGCAATTTACACTGAGTCCTGAAAAATGTTTATGGTGTACATTTAATTAATTTAATCTCATCTTTGCATGATTTGACACTTGAGAAAAAAGGAAAATCTCTACTTAGAAATTAACCATTTTTCAGAGTTAAATACCAAAGATATCAACATATTAATAATAGTTGTTTTTCCCTATCTTGGATGAACACATACATATGCTTCATACTAAAATATTTTAAAGTGTCATGGCACTTTTTTTTTTTTTGAGTTTCATTTATTTATTTATTTATTTTTAATTTACAATTTATTTTGGTATCATTAACCTACAATTACATGTCCAATATTATGGTGATTAAACTACCCCCTTCATCAGGTCCCCCCCACCTGCCCCATTACAGTCACTGTCCATCAGCGTAGCGAGATACCACAGAGTCACTACTTGTCTTCTCTGAGTTGTACAGCCCTCCCCGTGCACTCTCTACCTTATGTCTGCTAATTGTAATACCCCTTTTACCCTCTTATCCCTCAGTTCATGGCACTTTTAATAAATCATGTTAGAATTGCCTTTCATTAGGTATCAATGATATCAAATGTTATGTAAAATGTGTTTCTGAGTTCATTAAGAAAGAAAAAACTTGAATAACTTTATGGAAAATAACCTAGGACAGATTAACATAAAAGGTTTTTGCTAAATATTGTGGATATCCATTTGTCAAAACCAAGACTTTATTTCATTAATACCATGTAGAAAATTTCTGGCACCAAGCAGAATTTTATGATTTGGTTTAATCCTGCCTCTTACTCTTCACTTATTTTTCTTAGTGACCATCTTAGAATGCATCTGTGATGATTTTACAATTCTAGAAAAATACTTAATTTTGGAAACATATGGATTTTTCTGGCAAATGTGTCCACTGCTTGCATACAGCATGGATTAGTAGACACTTTCCTATTCAGTAAAATGTAATCTGTGTGGACTCATTTAAAGACACACTTTCTTTATTCTCCTTCAGAATAAATTAAGTATACAGATCTTTCTGTGGTATCTGTTTGTTTCAATTAAAGAAAAATTGTTCTTTCTTAACTCACATTTTAAAATAATAAGGAAGACTTTACTCAGGATTATTGCTATTGGTGTCAAGACTATTGCAATAGAAGGGAAAGATCAGGCTCGAATCATAATACAGCAAAGAAAACTAGGGATTTATAGCCAGTGAGCAGGGTGAGGGGATAATTAAATGGAAAATTACATTAAAGTTAGGGGGTTTCTTGCTAAACGAAAATAACAGGATTGTTGCTGATGGAAGGCCAGAGTGATTAGCTATCAAGGGTGGGGAGTGTCTCTAAACTGACTTAGTAGGAGTTTTGCTACAAATGGACTAAACAGGCCAAAGATGGGGCCCAAAGATGAGGCCTAGTTTAAAATAGGAATCTTAGGAGCCTCTCTAAAGTCTGATCAAGAGGAGAGTTGTCAGTTCCTCCTCTTGCATAAGAAAAGAAGAATATCTCTTATTTCCTTTGGATATGTTTCTTTGTCATTTGGTCTTCTTTTGTTCATTAGGAATTAGCTGGACCATCTGCTGGGAATTGGTAGAGGATACTTGCTTGATGGTGTATGCCATCTGGCAGTTAAATGAGGGAGGTTATGAAAATAAAAGAAGAATATTAATGATTAGAGAAGACTATAAACCCATTTTCTAAGTCCAGACAGTAGCCAGTTGAGCAGATTTCTTGATTTTTGGAGAACATTTCTAGATATTAGGCTTAAGGCATCATCAGATGGTGACGTAAAGACAACAGTGGCAGTCCAATGGATATCCTGGTTTGCAGACTGAGTGCCTTTACTGATTGTATAAACATCAGCTCCACAGTCATGATTATTTCCCAGAGCAGATAATAAAAGCTCCAGCTTCTGCTCACAAGGCTTCTTTAGGTAGTCCCAACAAGGATCTGGGCAGCCAGGTTTTATTTTTTAGTGATGCCAAGTCACGGTAGTGGAAGAAAAACTAGAAATATCAGTTTGGAGAGTTGTAGCTTGATATTGAAGTGAAATAATGCAAGAGAATTTAGTAATGAATGACAAAATTTAAAATGCAGTAGGATCCAGTCCATTTTACAGGTAGGCAACAAAATTCAAAGACAATAGGACTAAAATTTAGTGTCACACAGGGTGTGTGATATAGCTTTTCCTTTGAAAAATAAAATTTTTCACTACAGTAACTCCCCTTTTTTATTCTTGTTTGCAAAATAAGTCTGAACTCATTAGATTTGGCCTGATTATATAAGTTCAAGAAGAATATTAGCTAACCACATAGGTCTTTTTTAAATTTGCTTTGCTGGAACTTTCCATACAGAATGTGAGATTACACTTTTAAAAGCCTCTTGAGGGTAGAAAGATAAGCCAAGAAGTTGGCACCCATACTTCATGTGAAATAATATGTATCTGGGTAAATTCAACTCTTCTCAAGGTCCCCAAAATATCCTAGGGTCCCTGGTCAAGGGACTTTCCTTACTCACCTGAAAGGTTGGGAACCCTGTAGTCAGGTACCAGTACTATTTTTCCAAAAGGGCTTAGTTTCTTAAAACTGTGTGCTCATATCTGATTCTATACATATCATTCTTAAATATGATATTCCATTCAAAGCTTCAGTTATACAATGGATGCTTCCAATTTTGTGCTTTTAACAGGACAGATTCTTATTGAATTCATGCAAATAATTATATTGCCATAAAATAAAAACAACAAATAAGAGTTTCTGAATTCTGGAGGGATCAGATAGGGAGAAAAATAAACTTCTATTTACAAATATATAATCTACTAATTGTTACATATTATAATTTATAAAATGCAAAAGTGTTCCCTATTTCCAGAAAAGAGAATATTAAAGGATCAGCATTGTTCCAAACAAAAAGCTATAAAAAATTATGATCATCTTATGTAATTAATGCTTGCTTTGCTTGATCTCGGGTTAGCAGTGTTACGAACACATCAGATTCTCCACAAAAGTTCTGAAAATCTTTACTCAGTCTATTGGTATGGTTTCACAGTTATTTAAACAATGCCATCAGATACCTGTACCCCTAAGTACCTGTCATATTCCTTTTCTTGGGTCTCTGAGATTGTCCCTTTTGGTTGAAGATGAAACACTGTGGCTGTAGCTGATTACAAGTGCCTTCTGAGAACAATTGGTAAAACAAAAACCACCTGAGGATGACAAAAGTCTTAAAATAGTCATGATTAAAGATCTCACAAGAATTTATTATAAAAATAAAAAAAAATAAGAAAATTTGTTTATTTCTGTGGTGTACAACATTTAAAAATAATAGATAGAATTATGACTGATAACATTATACCACCAAATATTAGGGACATTGAGTATACTGACAAATTTCTATAAATGTCATATAACTCCTGAAATATTTATATTAATAACATTTAACAATACAAACATAGCCTGGGGAAGGTTAAGCTTCTCTTCTTGTTTGGTAACACTTTTCAAGCAATTCAACACACCAAATAAGCCTAATTATTTTTAACATCTTTCTTTTTAGAAGGAGAAATAGCAAGTCCTTTGAGATTTGTTTCAGGGTCCCTCTGGGAACTATCTAGATAAGTTCAAGATCAGGACTTCATTTAGGATTTAATTTTTGGAAATAAAAACAAAATATTCTCAAAATGTAGAAAGGTTTTGAACACTTGACTAAATAGGACCCTAGATCACTATGAAACAATACTTGACTATTAAACAAAGTAAAAATAAAATAATTCATAAGTAACTGTAGGAGATAGCATGGCTGTAAAATAAACTTTAAGTATTTTAAAAAGTGAGAAGACTTCATTCTCTTAAATAATCAAGGACATCAAAACATAAAGGTTAACATAAAGCTTAGGAAAATATTCTGATAAGAAACAAAATCTTGGTTTCCCTACGTACACTACTTAAAAGGTAACAGAAACTCTGTTACAATTTATTTAAAAGGAGGCCAATAATACAAGAAAACTTTGTCCTTTTACAGAGAGAATAGCAAATTGTAGTTTTGCATCAGTGTACTTTTATTATTAAAGCTCATTTAAAAAACACATTATAAATAAGCTAATCCAATCTTTGCCAGCTTTGAAAATACAACATAAGATTCTTTTTCCATAAACATTTTACAACTTTTTTTTATATCCATTCAGTTTTTATTCTATATTTTCCTCTTTTTAATTCTGGAAAAACGTAGTCATTTTACTTTAAGAAAAAATTTCTTTATTTTTCTCTTAGAAAAATCCTTTATATCATGTGTATATTTCCTAATCAAAAACACATCATACTATCATGTGAACTTTGCATACAAAATTATTTCCCTTCATTCGCATTGTTTCTACTTGTTTTATTTTTATATGTTGATTGTAATATTTAACCATTAGTAACCTTTTTTAACAGAGAAAACTAGGAGTTAATCTAACACATACCAGAATTCTGTAGCAGACTAGTAAAGTTTTTGAATATACAAGCTCCCAATTCTATAGGCCTGTTTCTTCAGAGTGCAATTTTGCAATATGGCAAATAGAACATGTTTATTAATAGACTCAAATATATTTAGCCTCTCTGTACCATATAAAAATAAGAAGCTAAAAGTATATAAACTTATGAATACATCAGTATTATATTTTACTTAGAAATGATCTAGATATTTAATGAATATCTACTACTTAAGATTATATGTTACCAAGAAGATTTGGAAACTACTTTTAAGCAGATATAAACAAAGATAGCCGTCATCTCAAGTTACTCCTTGTTAACTATTTTTGCAGCAAATGCATGTTAGGCAAGTTTGAAAATCAAGAAAAAACTAAAAAAGTTAAATATATGATTTTTTTTTTTTACTGTTGTGCTTGACATGCATGAAGCAATTCATTTTTATGGCAGCTTTACTTGTACACTTGTTCTTAGGTTGAATCTTGAATTTTTATAATCTTAGAAACCTCAGAGGTATATTAACTTATTTTATTAGTAAACCAAGTATAATAAAGAAAACATTTTAATTATACCTAATGATGATAGCTCAATTGACATAACCATTTTTATTAAACCAATAATACCAAATTAGTCTTATTTACCAAAGATCTTTCTAAATTATGTGAGCTAGAAACATTTGTGTAAGTTTCCACATTTCTGGGAGTTTTAAGAATATTTCATGTTAATGCTTGTTTATATCTCTAAGCCAATCAGAACAGATCTCCTTTACATGATTTTATTAACTAATCTGTTTATACCATCTACACAGAGGAAAGTATTACATACACATAACTTACTTGACTATAGACATAAGGGTTCAGACAGATGCAAATGAAGGCCTTAGAGCTTCATTCATTCTAAAATTTTAGTCATTAGATAAACATAGTAATACAAAAGTGAATAGTTATATAAAATTATTTTGGATAAAATAAGTTTAAGTTAAGTTTACCTTCAATATGAAATAAGTAAGGAGACAGTGGCATTGAACAACACATTAGAAAAGATGGACCTAACAGACATCGACAGAACTCTCAACTCAAAAGCAGCAGGATATACATTCTTCTCAAGTGCACATGGAACATTTTCAAGAATAGATTATACACTAGGCCACAAAAAGAGCCTCAGTAAATTCAAAAAGATTGAAATTGTACCAACCAGCTTCTCAGACCAGAAATAAATTATGCAAAGAAAACAAAAAAGTCCACAAACATATACAGGCTTAACAACATGCTCCTAAATAACCAATGGATCAATGACCAAAAAGAAACAGATATCAAGCAATATATGGAGAAAAATTACAACAATAATTCAATACTGCAAAAGCTGTGGGGCACAGTGAAGGCTGTACAAAGAGGGAAGTATATTGCAATACAGGCCTACCTCAGGAAAGAACAATCCCATATGAACAGTTTAAACTCACAATTAATGAAACTAGAAAAACAAGAACAAATGAGGCCCAAATTCAGTACAAGGAGGTACATAATAAAGATTAGAGCATAAATAAATAAAATCAAGAAGAATAAAACAATAGAACCAATGAAAGCCGGAACTGGTTCTTGGAGAATATAAACAAAACAGATAAACCCCTAGTCAGACTTATCAAGTAAAAAAGAGAGTCTACACACATAAACAGAATCAAAAATGAGAAAGGAAAAATCACTATGGATACCACAGAAATACAAAGAATTATTAGAGAATACTATGAAAAATTATATGCTAACAAACTGGATAACCTAGATGAAATGGACCACTTTCTAGAAAAATACAATCTTCCAAGGCTGACCCAGAAAGAAACAGAAAATCTGAACAGACCAATTAGTAGCAACAAAATTGAATTGGTAATCAGAAACCTACCTAAGAACAAAACCACTGGACCAGATGGGTTCACAGTGAGATTTATTAAACATTTAGTGAAGACCTAATACCCATCCTCTTTCAAGTTTTCCAAAAAATAGAAGAGGAGGGAATACTTCCAAACTCATTCTATGAAGCCAGCATCATCCTAATACCAAAACCAGGCAGGGAAAACACAAAAAAGAAAATTGCAGATCAATATCCCTAATGAACATACATACAAAATATAAGCAAACTGAATTCAAAAATACATCAAAAATATCATCCATCATGATCAAGTAGGATTTATTCCAGGGATGCAAGGATGGTACAATATTAGAAAATCCATCAACATCATCCACCACACCAACAAAAAGAAGGATAAAAACCACACGATCATCTCCATATGTGCCAATAAAGCATTCCACAAAATTCAACAACCATTCATGATAAAAAAAACTCTCAAAAAAATGGGTGTAGAGGACAAGTATCTCAACATCATAAAGGCCATATATGACAAACCCACAGCTAACATCATACTTAACAGCGAGAACCTGAAAGCTTTTCATCTAAGATCGGGAACAAGACAGGGATGCCCACTCTCTCCACTGTTATTCAGCATAGTACTGGAGGTCCTAGCATTTGGGACAACACAGATGGACCTTGAGGGCATTGTGCTAAGTGAAGTAAGTCAGAGAGAGACAGTGTATGATCTCACTTATATTTGGAATCTAAGAAACAAAACAAAATAAAAACCCAAACTTATAGAAAAAGAGATCAACTTTGTGGTTACCAGAGGTGGGGACTGAGGCACAGGGGAACTGGATGAAGGTCATCAAAAGGTATAAACTTCCAGTTATAAGATATTATAAGTACTGGGGGTGTAATATATAACATGATAACTTAATACTTAATTATCACTTAATTTTAATTAACTTAATAGTTAATACTATTATATGACATATTTGAAAGTTATTAAGAATAGATCCCAAGAGTTCTCATCATGAAGAAGAAATGTTTTTTTCTTTTTCTTTGTATCTGTTTGAGATGATGAATGTTAACTAAATTTATTGTGGTAATAATTGCAAAATACATAAAAGTCAAGTCATTATGCTGTATACCTTAAACTTATACAGTGCTGTAAATCACAATAAAACTGGAAAAATTCTGTTCTTCCCACTTTAGTGTCTGGCTTTGTTTATCTTTTACACGTTTTAGGGACCAAAGGACATCTCTGTGTGGGTCAATTTCTAGTTCGCTTTTCTGTGTTATTGGTCTGTGTCTACTGGTCTATAAACACCACACTTTCTCGATTACTATGTAATCAAGTAGTTATGCTATAAGCTTTAACATTAGGTGAAATGATTCTTTCTACTATATATTTCTTTTTGAAAGTTGTTTTCAACTCTTCCAGATATTTTGCATTTCCATAGAAATTTAAGAATAATCTTGTGTGAAAATTGAATTTTCATAGAAATTGCATTAAGCTTATAGATCAGTTTGGAGAGATTTAACATCTTTACTATGTTGAGCCTTCTAATCCATGAGCACGGTATGTCCTTCCACTTATTTAGGTGTTCTTTAATTTTTGGAATTAACATTTTTAATTTTCAGTATAAGATCCTGTACATGTTTTGATAGATCTATACCTAAAAATTTCACTTCCTTTAAAGCAATTGTTAATGTTAGCTCTTTTGTTATTGTCTCACAAGTTCCTGAGTCTGTTCTTTTTTTTTCTATTTTCTCTTTGTTGTTTACATGGTGTAAATTTTATTTTTTTGACCTCAACATTGCTGACTCTATCTTGTCATCTCCAGTCTTAAATTGATCTCATACCAGGAGATTTTTATTTTGGTTATTTCACTTTTCAATCATAAAATTTTCACTTGGAGCTTTTTTATTACTTTTATTTCTTTGTTGAGGTTTTCTATTTTTTCCAATTGTTTCAAGATAATTCATAATTAATTATTGAATCATTTTTTGATAGCTGCTTTAAAATCTATTTCAGATAATTTCAATATTAGATTTATTTCAGTTTTGGCATCTATTAAGTCTCCTGTCTCATTCAAGTTGTAACTTTCCCTATTCTTTGTATGACTTGTGATTTTCATTGCATCCTTGTCATATTGGATATTATAAGACTTTGCATTCTACTTAACTTTTTTTTCTTTTATCAGAAAGCACCCTGTTGATACCTACCTGGAGGGTCAGGTGTATGTGCATGTTCAGCTTCCTGTGGAATATCCTCACACCCCCTTTGCAAAAGTGGAGCACTGACACATACTGCCTCATTGCACATGGGTGGAATGGACAGTAGTTTAGCTTCCTTCTCAGATCTGCTAATACCTTCATGGCAAAAGCTGGGCACTGATTCATACCATTTAATTGCATCCAAGTGGGACTGGAGACTTATCTGATCATGGCCTCACTGACACCAGGGGTGTAGGGAAAGCTGAGTATTTAGTCTAATCTGTTCCCTCATTCAATCTCACTGACGGTAGATCAATCAGGATGAAAGCACAGCTTCTCATTGGATTTAACTGACACCGAGGGTGTGGGGAACCAGAGTGCTAACTAGCTCTGCCTCTGTTGTTCAGACTCATTGCTGCTGTACTGATATCGGAGGAGGGGGAGGAACAGCATTGAGGTTACTAGCACTACCTCATAACCCCAGATGACTGTGGAGGAACAACTTGTCACTAAACCTCACTAATAATACTCTGGCAAGGGAATCACAGCACTGCTTACTTCTGGTGAGTGCAGGATGGAAAAGAAGCTCTGTTTCTGCACCATCTATACTACTCTGACAGGGAAACACTACCTGCTTCTGCCAGATGGAGCATGGAAGTTCAGCTCTCTAGTTGGTCCTGCTAACACTACACTGGCAGAGGAATTAGAACATCACCTACTTCCACTTAGCAGTGGATGGAAGATCAATTCTGTAAAGTCAAGGCTTGTTTCCCACCACAAACCATATACTCTATTCCTTAGCTTTGCACACTGTTTCAGTCAGAAGCTCTTGACCAGTTTTTCACATATCCTATGCCCACACATCACTCTGTGCCTTTCCTCCAGCTGTTTTCCGCTTGGATTGAAAAGACATCACTCCTACTACCTTGTCTTCGTTCTCTTGTTTTATCCTTTCAAGTTGTCTTTTCCAATCTCCCCAGCCATAACAAATCATTACCTTCTTTGGGTCCCCAGTGCTTAATTTGTACCTCTCTTAGAATGTCTTATAATCTGCCTTATACAATGGGATTAACTTTATGCCTATCTCAACCACCTTTCCAGTTATAAATTATCACTGCATCTCCCAAATTTATCTTCAATAATGTTTTATTTATCCAGTATTTGGAATTACAGAAACTTGCAGCACTTGAAAAACTGCTCTGAGACTGGCCATAATGGGTAAAATCCTGCCACTGTGCCTCTGTGATTCACACTCACGCCCTGACTCTAAGAGCTTGGGTGTTAAATAGAGCAAAGGTTCAGAGGTGGGGCATGAACTAGGTGGTTTGTAGTCAGACCTGGTAAGAGAAAAGTGCTGTTTTAGGTAATGACTGATTAGGAGACAAAAGTACTTACCATGACCCAGTTTATGTGCTAAAAATGTTACTTGTATTGATCTAATTTAAACTTTACAGCTCTCCTTTCAGGTAGATGTTATTATTATCCACATATTGTAAGTTAATGGTGTTGTCCTAGTCATTTTTAAACTTAGGGACACATACTCACAGGGTTAGTGATCAGGGTGTTTTAAAGGGATAAATAAAGCTGCTGTGGAAGATACTGAGACACCAGGAGCAGTATTCAGAGACTTGTGTAAGACTCGTTGTTTCATTTGAGAGGATTTCTTGGGAATGGAGTAGGATACCTGAAACCACTTATTTATTCATCTAACAAATATTTATTGAGTATCTATTTTGTGTAAGGCACTTGAGGCACAAGATAAAAGTCCTTTCTTGAATGGGTTTATAGCCTAGTTTGCAGACATAAAGTAAACATATATTATACTGTGGTAAGGCCCACTAAATCCATAATGGTAGGGAATGATATAAACATCAGAATCATAGTTTTGAAGAAGAAAAGATATTGGAAATCACTTCTCTCCTCAGGCTGCTTTGTGGGGTTGTGAGCAAGAATTCCATTGAAGTATATAACCAAGGGCTTGACTGAATTGTTTGCCCTGCATTTGCCCTGTGAGTGGTCTTCTGCCAACCATCAACTGCTCCTTTAAGCAAAAAGAGCTTGGCACATTTTGGTCTGGGGAACTGCCTCAGAGTTACTATTTGTGGAACACATGGCACGACATTTATACTTACCATCTGATTTTTAGTGTGTAGGTTGTACATATGTGTGTATACACACAAGTATGTCATTCTAAAGAATTTGGAAATACCTTTTAGTATACATAGCTATAGTGTTTCCTTGGAATTATTTTCTTATAATATGCTATTGGAGGTTAATCCCATCTTCAAAGTCCTTGGCCTGGGAAATATGAGCAACTAGGGGTGCCACCCATATGCTGCCCAATCAGCCATTACATGGTGTGAGGACTAGGTTTTTCTGTCCCTGTTTTGGAAGGTAATGAAATGTGGAGGCAGCCAGAATTGCCAGCTCTCTCCCCTGCTTTCCTGCATTTCCAGACGATTTAATGGCCTTTTTTACCCATAATGATATGAGGCCTTCCCTTCTCACCAGTGAAGGGTGGAAGAATGAGAATGAGGGGCCTAGACTTCCGTTTTTTTGCCATCTTGTAAGTAGGTTAATGTGACTTGAAACTGGTGAAACTATGCACACCTTAAATTTCTTTCAGATTTTCCATATGAGCATACAGTATTTTTATAATAAAAAAATAGCAAATATACAACACAACTCTTTTCGCTTTTTTCTTGTTCTACAAAAAGAGATTTTGTTTCAATATCCTGATTTTTCACACATTTGTGTTTTCTCATGTAGATCTCCAAGTCATTAGATATTTTTAGAAAATATGGTTTATACTAGCTCAATACATTTATACATGAAGGTAAACTAGTTTTGTTATCTAATTCTGCCTTAGACATTTAGGATAAATAATAAGCCATCCATACATTATAATACCATTAAAAATCATGTTTCCAGAGTAATAACCTTGGAAAATACGTGTCATGTAAATGAAAAAAGCAAGCTATAAAAGTATGAAATATGCTCCCAATTTGGTAAAATTTAAAAATAGTTGTATTAGTGAGAGAGAAATCAGAACTGTTAACACTTTGGTATATGTCTGGTAAGATTAAGGTTAGTTTCGTTTTTTATTTCACTGGATTTCAGAATATCCCCACAATGTCAGTACATTTCTTCTACATTCATAAAAAACGAAAAAAGATTATTTAAAAACCATTAATGGGGATGATCAGATAGAAAATATAAAGCAAAGTTTGGATCAAGATGGTGGACGGCATACAGGATTTTCCTTCTCTGCTCTCATACCCCTCAAGCTGTAAGAAAATAATTTGTATGTAAAAATTCCGCCTGTGTGTGTGTGTTAAATATTATTTTAAAGAAAAAAGGCTTTGTGAGGAATTCCTGCAAGATTGAAAGCAGATGGAGCGGCTATAGAGGAGACTGGAAGGCGTCAGGCAGCCAGAGGGAAGGAGCAGGAGAACCGGCCACTCTGGCTGCAGTTTGAGGGAAGGGGTAGGGGGACGCGTAAGGAAATGAAGGATTTAGCTCCTGCGACTGTGCGGACTGAACGCGGGTGCGCGCACTGACCCGCCCTGCAGCGCAGGGGGAGCGGAAGGAGGAATGGCGAGGGGCGGGGCCGAAGCGCGGGCGGGCTCCGCAGGGTCGAGTTCCCAAAGCAGCCAAAGCCCGGGAGCCAGAGCTAGGCCGACTAGAGCAGCGTTGCGAAGCCAAGGCCGAGTGGACTCGTCACAGACCCTGCTGCCGCCGGTGCATTTGCCGCTTCAGCCACCCCTCTTATCCCTTGCTTACCTTTCCCGTCGTCTCCTTCTCTATCGCTGTTCTGCAGTCGCAGCACCATCGATAAGAGCTAAGTGGTCAATTCGGGGACTTGGGGTTGGGAGTGCGGGGTTGGGAGTCCGCGCCAGGCACGGCCAACACACGGGAGCCCGCCATCTACTGCGGCAATAGCCGCACTGCTGCAGACAACCCTCCTAGGCGGGAGAGGAGAACACTGTCAAGAGGCCCAAGCTGTTCCTGCGCCCGCGGTCGGAGTTAGAGCCTTTCTGCCAAGCCTTGAGCTTGGGGAAGACAGGACGAACGGGTTATTGGAGATCACTAAAAAACCCTCATTTTACATAGTGCTGACTTTTTATCAGCTTAATCGAGAGCAATTTGCCCAGCCTTCCGAAACCATGTCGCCCCCAATCGTGCCTCCGATGGGCGTAGACGGCGTGTCCGCCTACCTGATGAAAAAAAGGCACACCCATAGAAAGCAGCGGCGCAAGCCCACTTTCCTTACCCGTAGGAACATTGTGGGCTGCCGTATTCAACACGGCTGGAAGGAAGGCAACGAGCCCGTGGAACAGTGGAAAGGAACCGTGCTTGAGCAGGTTTCCGTGAAGCCCACTCTCTATATCATCAAATATGATGGCAAAGATAGCGTGTATGGACTAGAACTGCACCGAGATAAGAGAGTTTTAGCGCTAGAGATCCTTCCTGAGAGAGTGCCAGCTCCACGAATTGATTCACGCCTGGCAGATTCCCTGATTGGTAAGGCAGTGGGGCATGTGTTTGAGGGTGAGCACGGTACGAAAGATGAATGGAAGGGCATGGTTCTGGCGCGGGCCCCGGTGATGGACACTTGGTTTTACATCACCTATGAGAAAGATCCGGTCCTTTATATGTACACGCTGCTGGATGACTACAAAGATGGTGACCTGCGCATCATTCCGGATTCCAGTTACTATTTTCCTACAGCAGAACGGGAGCCTGGAGAAGTGGTTGACAGCCTTGTGGGCAAGCAGGTGGAGCACGCTAAAGATGATGGGTCCAAGAGGACTGGCATTTTCATCCATCAAGTGGTGGCCAAGCCATCTGTCTACTTCATTAAGTTTGATGATGATATTCACATTTATGTCTATGGTTTGGTGAAAACTCCCTAAGTTGTGTTCTTTACAAAAGTTGTGGAACTATTAAATGTGAAATACTGTGTTCTCATAACTGTAAACTTTTGAGAATGGTTTGGTGTCAGAGATTCAAGAATTTATTACTGATTATTTATTGTGCCTCCAAATCTTACTAGTTTCACAGTTTTGTCCTAAGTGTACTTTAGTACTTTTGATATTACCTTGTTCTGTAATTGAAAAGTTAAATTGGGTGCTAATAGAATATTAGAAAGCATTCCCGAACACTGGAACAATGAAAAACTATATTAAGAAAAATTAATGGTGTAACCCCACACTGTATCCTTCCCCCCATTTCGTTACCTTCCCACCTTTCTTCTCCCCAGGTAACAAGTGTTAAGAACATGATGTATATCCTGTCACGTTTTTCCCATCCTATTACAGAAAGTTTGTTGTAGTCGTTTCTATAAAAATGAAAAGCCACATCATTTCTCTGTAATTGCTTTTCTCACTTGGCATGTCCATGACATCTCTTCTGATCCGTAGCTGCAGATATCTGTCTCCCACTCCTTCTCCTTCCCCTCTCCTCTCTTCCCTGTTCTCCTCTGTCTCTCTCCGGAATTTATTTTGTATATGGTATAAAAATAGAGATCCAACTATACTTTTTGTTCACAATGGACACCTGAGGTGCCATTATGTTTATTAAATAAATTACCCATATCCTGTCTCCTTTCCCTCTCTCTTTCCCTGTAACAGCTGCATACACAGTGCATGTTTATGTACTAACAAGTTATTTAACCATTCCATTGTTGATGGTAATTTATTTCCTTTCGCTTTTCCACCATAGCTCTGCTGCAATACAAACCGGTGTTTTTATTTCTATAGGGTAGGTCCCTAGAAATGGGATTGGTAGGTAGGGGCATATTTAATTTTAAGAGATATTACAAAATTAACAACCAAAATAAAGGTGCTCATTTTCCAGCATCCTCTCCAACACTCTTTAATGTTTGCAAATCTTAAGGGTGAAAACATAGCATAGTATTGTTTCTTTAATTGACAAACTCAATGAGGTTTTTTTTTTTACTATTTAGACTTTTCTCTTTTGTGATTTGCCAGTGCTTATATTTTGCTCATTTATCTATTGAATCTTTGATTTTTACTTATATGTTTGTAGGAATTCTTACTATATATACTATATGCTGCATTAATCATTTATAGCTTGTGTATGTGTTAAGACATTTTTCCATTGTATTATTACTCTTGACTTTATTGATTGTAACTTTTACTTTACTTTTTAAAAATTTTTCGCATAGACTACTGTCTCCTTTTTAGCTTTTCGGTTTCCTTTCTTTTTCAGATGAATGTCCCCACCCCAAGTCATACAAATATTCACCTACATTATTTTTCTAAACATTTTTATTAATTTTAAGGTTTAACTATTTGAACCATCTGGAATTTACTTTTGTTTATGCTGTAAGAGAGATAACCAATTACCCATTTTCTTCACATTGAATACCTGATTATGCTATCACATTTATTAAATACACCATTCATTTTCAAGTTCTTGAGCTAGTATCACATTGTTTTAACTATATAGGCTTGCCCATAAATTTTGGACTTTGATAAGTGAGTTCCCTCTCATTATTTTTTTCTTTTTTTAATATAACTTTTCCTAGACTTTCATTCTTTCATGTGAAAATGAAAGCGTTCTTTCCACATTAAAAAGGTTCTGATATCTTAGAATTGTATTTCATTTCTGCATTTCTGTTTAGAGTATTATTTTAAATATTAAGCCTTAACACTCAGAAGTTTTGGTACATTAAAATCTTTTGGTTTTGTTTTTGTAATGTCTTCATATAGGTCCATCATATATGATGAAATTTATTTATTAATATATTTACAGGTTTTTTTTCACATTTTGACATTTTGAATTGACTATTTGATAATCCTCATTTACAAGTTGTTACTTTTGGCAATATGGACAAACTACAGATTTTTTTTACATATTTTTATCTTCTCTTTAATCACCTTACTAAATTCTTTAAATTACACTGAGTATTTTGGACTTTGTAGATATACAGTCATTTCAACCTGCAAATAGAGAGAGTTTTATTTCTTCTAATGTTTGCAATGATAATTATTACATTGACTGGATTCTCCAAAACAATGTTTAGTAATGATTATGACAGACATGCCTGTCTTGCTCTTCATTTTCATGGAGCTGTTTTTAGTATTCCCTTTTAATATGACATTTGCTGTTGGTTACTGGTAAATAGTCACCAGCCATCAAAATGTTTTGGGAGTTTCTTTTATCCCTGCTTTACATAGTGTTATTACTAAAAGTGGCTCCTGAATTTTATCAAATGTCTTTTCAGCATCCATTGATAAAATCATATCATTTTTCCTTTAACTTGTTGTTTTGATGAATTAGAGTGTACTTGATGTTGAACCAAACTTGTGTTTCTGGAGTAAATCCTTCTTTGTCATGATGTAATAATCATTTGATACATTGCTATATTTTATTTACCAATATTTAATTTAGAATTACTGAATTTACGTTTCAAAGTGAAATTATATTTTTTCTTCCTTATACTGTCTTGATATCAAGTTTTGTTATTAAAATCGTGCTAGCTTTAAGAAATGAATTGGTGAGTTTTCAGTCTTTTTTTGTGGACTGAAATAGTTTAAATAGCATTAGGATGATTTGTTCTTTAAAAATTAGCTAGTACTAAGCTATAAAACAATCTAATCCTGGTGATAGTTATGGTAGATCTTTAACCAGCTTTTTAATATTTTCAGTGGTAATTGGTTTATTCAAGCTTTTTATTAAAAAATATATTCTCTGTGAAACACAAAAGTTTAAAGTTTTCTCTATTATCAAGTTTCTCAATTGTATTTTTCTGATGCTTATGTCCTTGAGTGTTGCATATGCATAAGTCCTTGACATGTTCAGTTTTGAAAACATTGTAATAAAATTATCAGCTTTAACAGTGTAAGATTCTCTTTGTATTTTGTTTATTTTGAAAAAGTAAAACATAATATGGGAAGTATGAAAGATATAACATTTGTTTACCTCCAAAATTAACAATGTCAATATCTAAACAATTAAAATGTCAACATTTTGCCATATTTGCTTTAGCTGTAGATTGATATTTAAAGTCTGAACATTACAGATAATAAATGTCTTTCCCAGTACTATAACATTTGCTTTCTCTTCAGAGGCAGACACAGTTATGAATTTGTTGTGAATCTTGCCTGTTTTCTTTATTTACTGAAAATATGACCACTATCAATGTTAGTATTGATCTTAGTGAATTTTTTTTAATTCAACATAAATGGTAAACTAAACCATGTGGAATTTATTTTGGTTTTTGTTTAAACCATGTGAAATTTATTTTGGAATATCTTTTTTCTCCAGTTGGGAAATAGATGCAACAACAGAAACAACCACTAACACTGATCTAGTTGATGTTCTAGGTACTTTTACCACTCTTAACACTCAGGGAGGCTTGTTAGCCCTAATCATAACACTGGTGATTGACTAAAAAAGACAAAATTTCAGACCTTATGACAATTGTATCCTTGCTGTAGGCAGATATTCAATACTACCTTTGACCAGAAACAGTTCTTATATTTTCTCATGAGAATACTGGGGCTATCTCACATTCTGACACTCATAGGGAGGTGGCCTTAATCTTGGCACTGTATTAAGAGTTTGACAGACAGCAGTGGACAAAACAAAAACCTCCCTTTCTTAACATATGGTCTTTTATCCTTCAAGTAGCCTTCAGACCAATAACAAAGATAGTAGGTGGGTATAAAACTATAAAACAAAGTAAAAAGGATGTAATAAATATTATTAAAAGGTTAAAGGGGTGCATATGTTAGATAACAAAAAACTACAAATGTGTATACAATTTAGGTACATAATAATGCTTTCTTGTTCCTGCTCTCCCACTAGGCCGCAAATCCTTAAGCAAAAATTATATTTTTCTGTGGTGATAATTGGGTTCTTAGCATACAGTAAGAGAGAGGCTCAGCCCTGGCCTAGGATCTGGGAGTAGAACAGAGAACAATCTAGATAAAAATCACTGTTCTCTTAAAACATATACACTAATGGGGGAGGAAGACAGCCACTACAACCCTTACAGCCCTGGCCCTTAGGCCTTATATGGTCTTATAGTAACTTAGGAATGTGCCAAAACTTGTTAGAGCAGGGTTTTACCTTTTTTCTAATTCTGTTTTAAACGTTGGTTTTATATCACTGAGCAAAATATGGACCTGTCTCTTATTGGAAGGAAAATAGGAAAAAAAATAAGTGTACTGTCAGTGTTCACCTACTCTGCCTATAACCCCCTAACATAACTGGATTCCTAGATGAAAACCAGAACTCAGATCATTCCATGGTAATATTAATATCACATCTGCTGCTTTAAATTAGAAGTAGGCTCTGCCTTGACCAGACATCTAACTAAATTTCATCATGTAACAAAATTTCATTTGTACTTGGTCTATTTTTACCAGACAGTAAACAAAACTGTAAAAATCTCTATTCTTTTGGAGCTTACATCCTATTGGAAAGAAACAGTCATCCCCTCTTCGTTTGTCCACCAGTCTAGAATTATGTTTTACATTGTCCAGTGGTTCTTTTGGAGTTCTCTCATGCCCTGCCAGTAAATCAGAAGCAAGACTGGCAATGGTTATGGCACCGTTTTAGGAGGAGAAAGCAGCCAGAAACAAAGTCCTTGCTCCCATAATGCTTACAGCTTATATCAGACTGGATGGAGATAGATTCCCATCTTCTCCTTCTCAACACATTTTATACATACATCAGGCTGTGATGATTGTTTTGCAAAAACGGTAATATAGTGTAATAAAAGTGACAGGATGAGGTCTTGGGCATGCTATTTTATATAGGTGGATAGAGAAGGCCTTTCAGAACAGATGACTTTTCAGTAAACACCTGAATAACATAAGAGTGCAAACAATATTGTCAATGACTTGAGATAGGATGTGCCTGGAAGTTTATGATAGCAGCTTAATGTGGCCTGACTGGAAGTGAGCAAGGAGGAGAATGAGAGGAGATCAAAACAGAGAGCTTTTCAGGGGCCAGATACATGTAACACAATCTTACAGAACCTATAAGGAGTTTGAATTTTAATCCAAGGGAGATGAGAAGTCACCCGTTTGGGGCAAAAATTTGACAATTGTCCCTATATCACTAATTGAATAATCTAATTTGAAATTCCTCTTTCATCATCTAACAAAATTTCATTTGTACTTGGTCTATTTTTGCCCTATTAACTATGGTCTTTTTTCCCCATTGAGATCTCTGGAGAAGGTATCACCTCCAATATATCCATTCTGCTGCTCTGCCAGCTTCCTAACTCTGGCTCTTACCTTTCTTCAGAAAAGGAGATTGAAGAAAGATGAAGCTAAAATGAATATTCAAGCATCCACAGTTCCAGATTCCACTGGATATTCTTGAATTATATGGTGAAAATGTGACTGGGATAAAGAATTCTAGCTGGGAGGTTACAGCAGCAATTCAGACAGAAATTTGTAAGCTAATAATTTTAGAAATGAATATTATGGGGCACTATAAAAAGGAATTAATATTGTGGCTGATTAACTCTATAAGGAAAGACCTCCAGGATATGAGCTATCTGTAGAGATCAGAGAGTTAAGGTGTAGAAAAGGGCAAGCTTTTGACACTGAATTTAAAAAGAATGAGTACAGAAATAAAGGTTATATACTAACTAGTAAATATAGGTGTAAAATTATCTTTCTTTTACTCTATTTTAGCCTGTATCTGAACAGGCTTAAAATAAGTGAATGAAATGTGAAATGTCTATATTGTTTGCTGTTTGGACAAAATCTTTTTTATAAAGATAGAAAAAAGTTTGTTATCGCTAAGTTGGCTGATAATTTTACTGAGCTAATTAATTCTAAGTACACTTTTTTATTTACTCATGACATCCTAAACTATATTCAGTGTTTTTGAAAATGGGAAGAATCCATGTTTTCTTTCCTTCACATATTTTCCACATCCATACTTCATTCCCTCATTAAGCATTCATAAGGATATAGGCTCATTTTTAAAGACATTTTCTAAATTGTCCCAAAAGAAAGCCACACAGGAGCTTCTCATAAATCAGGCTTTCTGCTGTGGTTCCTCTGAGTAGTACTTGTTTATTTTATCATTCATTTATTCATAGGATGAAACAAAATGTGCAAGACATTTTCCTAGAGGCTATTCTGGGATACCAGCATAAATACCACAGGGTCTTTTATGTTTCAAGTAGCCTTTGGACCAATGATAAAGATATAAGGTGGGTATAAAACTCTACAAAACAAGGTAAAAAGAATGTGATAAATATCACTAAAGACTTAGAGGGGTACATATGTACTATGTGGAGTTAGATGAGAGAGACACAGAGAAAGACAGAGACAGAAAGAGACAAACAGGCATCATTCCATAGAAATTTATCTTCATTATGCTAAGCAAGTGTATTAGGGTTCCCCAGAGGAACAAAACCTGTATAAGTTTCATTCATTCATTCATTCATTTATCCATTATTGTAGGAATTGTCTCATGTGTTTATGGAGGCCAAGAAGTCTTTCTTGGTTGTAGGAGATCCACATCCTTCACTTTAGCTTTCACTTAAGAAGGAATATCTTGACATGTTCCAAACCACTGGACTCCTAGAAATTTCAGTGAGATAGAAGGTCCCTGAATTTGAGTTACATTTATTTCCCACTATCTCACACACAAATATCTTGCCAACAAGTCTAGAGAAGTTGTTAATTCTTGCTCACTAGGTCTAACCAGCATAATGCCATCAATGTAATGGACCAGTGTGATACCTGGTGGAAGGGCTAGTTGATAAATTTCCCTTTGAACAAAATTATGATATACTGCTGGTCTTTCCAGTTGTAAGCAAAGTACTTCTGGTGGACCTATGGACAAGGCTGGAGGAAAAGGCATTTGCCAGATCATTGGCTACATACCATGTACCAGGGAATTTGTTTAACCTTTCAAGTCTTTGATAGTGGCACTAATATTTTCAATAATCCTTTTAAGTTACTAGTTTCCTAGGCAGAGGCAGTTCTAATGTTTTCCATTTAGCCCTCCCCACCTTTACATTCGTCATTCCACAGGTCAGAGAACCTATGTGGAGATTCTGCCAACCGCTATGTATGTCTATTTCCAATTACACATTCTGGAACAGGGGACATACCATTGGATGAGTTCAGGGACCTACTAGGCACACTGTGAGACAGACCTAAATAAAACCCCACTAGTCACCTGATCACCATAAGCTCTTACTCTGAAGGGTTTGGGGTCTCCTGGAATCAGTGTGAGTTCAAAGCCAGAGTTCAGCAATTATTGTATTATTATTTAGAGTGGCCAAAAGTTCTTGGTATTTTCTTTTTCTCAATATACAGTTACCCTGGTCCCTTTAGGGAAGAGTGACAGTATAAAATTTGGGGCACTGTGTTGGGGCCCTTAAGAAGACCTGGTCTCTCCTTAATTCAGGCGGTTCTGGGTATATTAACTGGATCAATTTTGGGAATTGATTGAAAGCCTATCATTCTGTTTTGATTCAAGTTATACTCTTGTTCACGTACCTATAACTTTTTGCTTATACAGAACAAGTAAGAATTTACTAGGCTTTCTTTCTGTTTCACATCTAGGAATGCCATGATTAACTTGCCACTGCCGTAGGTCATCATGAATCAGACTATTCTGATTGCTGCTTTGACTATGCTGTACATTTTAGCAGTTGATTAGGAATATCCAATGCAGATATTTTACATATCTTCAGAAGCAGTTTTTGCCACAGACTGTGAATTATCTCTTTACTACTAGAAATAGAGCCATTACCTTATTTAAATCTAACCAGTCAAGAAAGCCAATTCCAGAAATCCCAGAGCCATTTCAGAAAACTCATCCTTAAGATTCTGTTCCTTTACAACTGCTCTCTATACCAAAATTTGTTTTACTCTGAGATCTCCAAAAAAGAACCCAAAACTGATATAATATTCATTCATTCATTATAGGAATGGTCTCAAGTGATTATGGAGGCAGAGAAGTTCCAAAATCTGCCATCTGCAAACTGGCGAACCAGGAAAGTCAGTGGTGTAATTCACTTTGATTTTGACAACCAGGAAACCAGGGAGCCAAAGGTTTAAATCACACTCCAGGTCTGAAGGCCTGAGATCCAAAACATCAGTGTTCATTGGTAGAAGATGAATGCCCCAGTACAGGCAGAGATAGCACAATATCTGTCTCTTTTGGTTCTACTTAAGCCCTTAGTAGATTGGACATTTCCCATCCACATTGATGAGGGTGATCTTCTTAGCCTACCAATTCAAATGCTAATCTCTTCCATAAATACCCTCACAGACACACACAGAAAGAATGTTTTACCAGCTATCTGGTAATCCTGTAGCCTAGTTAAATTGACACATAAAATTTACCATCACAACAAGCAAAGCAAAGGAGTTTTTCCTTGATTTCATAGACCTGATGTGGCAAAATATGTGTCACACAGGTCAAAAGTCAGTGAATTTTACATGCACTATACTATATGTACTTATACACACACACACACACGTGCACACACACACACATTTCTCCACCATAGATTGATTATATATTGCTTGTTTTAGAACTTATATAAGTGGGATCATACATATGTAGTATTGACTCCAACTTCTTTCACTCAGCATTTTTTTTTTGAGATTCATATATGTTGAAGAAGATATCAGTAATCTGTTCCTTTTCTTTTATACTATTCCACTGTATGAATGCACCACAATTTGTTTATCCATTTCCCATTATTGGATGTTTAGATTTTTTTTCTAGTTTTCAGTAAGCATATGGATACCTTAGCCACAGGGATAAAGAGTTATGAACATTTTTGTACAAGTATTTATGTGGTTAATTTCTTTCCTTGGGAAAATATCTAGGAGTTTAATGGCTAGATTGTATGGTAAATGTATGTTTAACTTTTTGACACTGATAAACTGTTTTCAAAGTACTTTTTCATAAGCACTAGCCAAGTTTGAGAGTTCCAGTTGTTCTATAGCCTTGTCAGTCTTTTTTAAATTTAGGCAGTGTAGTATGTGAGTCTCATTTGAAAAGAAATGCTTTTCTTTGCTATTGTGTCTCTGCCTTTCAATTCTTTGTTATGGTGGGGACAAGAACCAAGGAAAACAAACTCTACCCATAACACAATGTTCAATAAAATGATGAAAATAACATTCCTCTCTTGCTTCATAGTGGAAAAGTTTTCAGATTTTCACCATTGAGTATGCTATCTGTGGGGTTTCCATGACAGCCCATTATCATGTGAGAAAGTTCGCTTCCATTTTCAGCTTTTTGAGTATTTTTATAATGAAAAGCTGTTGGGTTTTGTCAAATGATTTTTCTTGAACAATTATGATGTGGGGTTTTTTGCTTTATTCTATTAATATGATGTATTACAATGATTAATTTCCTTTTGTTAAACCACCTTGTACCCATTATTCTTAGAATATAAACAATCTTCTTTGTCATGGTCCTTTTAATTTGCTGTTGGATTCATTTCCACAGAGTTTTACATGTATATTCATAAGAGATATTAGGCTGTACTTATATTTTTTCTATGATGCCTTTATCTGGCTTTGGTATCAAGGAAAACCTGTCTGCATAGAATGAGTTAGGAAGTACTACCTTCTCATGTTTTTTTGGAAGAGCTTGAGTAGGCTTGGTAGTTGTTTTTAGATATTTGGCAGAATTAACCATTGAAGCCATTTCATATGGGACTTTACGTTGTTGGGTGGTTTTTTATTATTGATTTAACCTCTTTATTTGTTATAAGTCTGTTAGTATTTTCTATTTCTTTTTGAGTCAGTTTATGTAATTTGTGTGCTTCTGGGAATTTATCTATTCATATAGATCATCCATTATGTTGGTTTAAAATTTTTCATAGTATTCTATAATCCTTTATGCAAGGTCAGTAATAATATCCCCACATTAAATTTCTTATTTTTTTGTTTGTTTTTTATCTCCTTTATTTTGTCATTCTAGTGAAGGTTTGCCAATTTAGTTGATATTTTCAAAGAACATATTCTTCGTATTGTTGCTTCTATTATTTCCTTAATTGTATTTATCATTGCTCTAAGGTTGATTAGTTCCTTTCTTCTAGCTTGGGATTTAGTTTTTTTCTGTCAAGTTTCTCAAGGTTTAATTTTAGGTTACTTATTTGAGATCTATCTAATTTTTTAATGTAGCTCTTTATATTTACAAATTTCCCTCTGAGCACTATGTTTGCAGCATCAGTTAAGCTTTGATATGTTGTTTGTTTTCCCTTATCTCTAAGTATTTTCTAATTTCCTTTATGCTTTCTCTTTGACTCATTGATCATAGGTTGTTTAAAATCATGTTGTTTCATTTCTATATATTTTTTAATTTTCCAGTTTTCCTTGTTATTGATTTTTGGCTTCATTCCAGTTTAGTAATAAAAAATACTTTATGTGATTTCAATATTTCTTAGTTTATTGAGACTCATTTTGTGGCTTAACATTTGGTCTGTCCTGGAGAATGATCCATGTGCGCTAGAGAATAATGTGTATTCAGCTGTTGCTGGATGGAGTGTTCTAAATCTCTCTGCCATATCTAGTTGCTTTATACTATTTAAATCATCCATTTCATACTGAAATTCTTCCTAGATGTTCTATCCATTTTTGAATGCGGTGTACTTAACCTCCAAATATTATTGTATGACTGTCTATTGCTCCCTTAAATTTTTTAAATAATTAAAATATGCTTATTAGTTTTATAAAAAATTATATAAGGTGTACAACATAATGTTTTCAAATATAAATATGTGAAATGATTACTATAGTCAAGTTGACTAACATATCCATCTACTCACATTCTTACCTTTTTTCTGTGTGATGACAACACTGAAGACCTACACTCTTAACAAATTTTAACTATACAGTACAGTATTATTAACTATAACTACTACATTGTACATTAGATCTATAGAAGTTATTCAGCCTACATAAGTGAAACAGTTTACCATTAGACAGACACATTCTCATTTTCCCTACACCCCTGTCCCTTGTAACCACCACTCTACTAGGCTCCTATGAATTCCATTATTTTAGATTCTATATATAAATGAGATAATGCAGTATCTTCCTTTCCACATTTGGAATATTTGAATTACCATAATGTCCTTCAGGTTCATCCACTTTGTGGTAAATGGCAGGATTGACTTCTTTTTTTTTTAATTTTCTATTAAGGTATTATTGATATACACGCTTATGAAGGTTTCACATGAAAAAACAATGTGGTTACTACATTTACACATATTGTCAAGTCCCCACCCGCACCCCAATGCAGTCACTGTCATTCAGTGTAGTAAGATGCCACAGATTCACTATTTGCCTTCTCTGTGCTACACTGTTTTACCCATGATCCCCCACACCATGTCTACTAAACATAATACCCCTCAATCCCCTTCTCCCTCCCTCCCAACCTGCCCTCCCACACCACTCCACTTTGGTAACCACTAGTTCCTTCTTGGAGTCTCCGAGTCTGCTGCTATTTCGTTCCTTCAGATTTGCTTCATTGTTATACCCCACAAATGAGGGAAATCGTTTGGCACTTGTCTTTCTCCACCTGGCTTATTTCACTGAGCATAATATCCTCCAGCTCCATCTATGCTGTTGCAAATGGTAGGATTTGTTTTCTTCTTATGGCTGAATAGTATTCCATTGTCCATATGTATCACATTTTCTTTATCCATTCATCTACTTATGGACACTTAGGTTGCTTCCATATGTTGGCTATTGTAAAAAGTGCTGCGATAAACAAAGGAGTGCATATGTCTTTTTGAATCTGAGAAGTATTCTTTGGGTAAATTACAAGGAGTGGGATTCCTGGGTCAAATGGTATTTCTATTTTTAGTTTTTTAAGGAACCTCCATATTGCTTTCCACAATGGTTGAACTAGCTTACATTCCCACCAGTAGTGTAGGAGAGTTCCCCTCTCTCTGCATCCTCGCCAGCATTTGTTGTTCTTAATCTTTTGGATACTGGCCATCCTTACCTGTGTGAGGTAATATCTCATTGTGGTTTTAATTTGCATTTCCCTGATGATTAGTGATGTGGAGCATCTTTTCATGTGTCTGTTGGCAATCTAAATTTCTTCTTTGGAGAACTGTCTCTTCATATCCTCTGCCCATTTTTTGATTGGGTTATTTGCTTTTTGGGTGTTGAGGCATGTAAGTTCTTTATATATTTTCGATATTAACCCCTTGTCGTATATGTCATTTACAAATATATTCTCCCATACTGTAAGATGCCTTTTTGTTCTGTTGATGGTGTCCATTGCTGTACAGAAACTTTTTAGTTTGATGTAGTCCCATGAGTTCATTTTTGTTTTTGTTTCCCTTGCTCGAGGAAATGTGTTCAGGAAGAAGTTGCTCATGCTTATATTCAGGAGACTTTTGCCTATGTTGTCTTCTAAGAGTTTTATGGTTTCATGACTTACATTCAGGTCTTTGATCCATTTTGAGTTTCTTTTGTGTATGGGGTTAAATAATAATCCAGTTTCATTCTCTTGCATGTAGTTGTCCAATTTGCCAACACCAGATGTTGAAGGGGTTGTCATTTCCCCATTGTATGTCCATGGCTCCTTTATCATATATTAATTGACCATATATGGTTGGGTTCATATCAGGGCTCTCTAGTGTGTTCCATTTGTCTATGAGTCTGTTCTTGTGCCAGTACCAAATTGTCTTGATTACTGTGGCTATGTAGTAGGGCTTAGAGCTTGAAGTCTGGGAGTGTAATTCCCCCTGTTTTATTCTTCCTTCTCAGGATTGCCTTGGCTATTCGGGGTCTTTTATGGTTCCATATGAATTTTAGAACTATTTGTTCCAGTTCATTGAAGAAAGCTGTTTGTATTTTGATAGGGATTGCATTGAATCTGTACATTGCTTTAGGTAGTATAGCCATTTTGACAATATTTATTCTTCCTAGCCAAGAGCATGGGATGAATTTACATTTGTTAATGTCCTCTTTAATTTCTCTTAGGAGTGTGTTGTAGTTTTCAGGGTATAGGTCTTTCACTTCCTTCGTTAGGTTTATTCCTGGGTATTTTATTCTTTTTGATGCAATTGTGAACGGAATTGTTTTTCTGATTTCTCTTTCTGTTAGTTCATCGTTAGTGTATAGGAAAGTAACAGATTTCTGTGTATTAATTTTGTATCCTGCAACTTTGCTGAATTCAGATGTTAGTTCTAGTAGTTTTGGAGTGGAGTCTTTAGGGTGTTTTATGTACAATATCATGTCATCTGCAAATAGTGACAGTTTGACTTCTTCTTTATCAATCTGGATGCCTTGTATTTCTTTGTTTTGTCTGATTGCTGTGGCAAGGACCTCCAGTACTATGTTGAATAACACTGGGGACCTTGGGCATCCCTGCCTTGTTCCTGATCTTAGAAGAAAATCTTTCAGCTTCTCATTGTTAAGTATGATGTTGGTTGTGGGTTTGTCATATATGGGCTTTATTATGTTTAGGTTCTTGCCCTCTATACCAATTTTGTTGAGACTTTTTATCATGAATGGATGTTGAATTTTGTCAAATACTTTTTCAGCATCTATGGAGATGATGATGTGGATTTTGTCCTTCTTTTGGTTGATGTGGTGGACGATGTTGATGGATTTCCGAATGTTGTACCATCCTTGCATCCCTGGAAGTAGTATTTACTACTTGTCATGATGGATGATCTTTTTGAATTCGGTTTGCTAGCATTTTGTTGAGTATTTTTGCATTTATGTTCATCAGGGATATTGGTCTGCAATTTCGGGGTTTTTTTTTGGTGTCTTTGCCTGGTTTTGGTATTCGGGTGATACTGGCCTCATAGAGTAAGTTTGGATGTATTCCTTCTTCTTCTATTCCTTGTAAACCTTTAAAGAAGAATCGTATTAGGTCTTCACTAAATGTTTGACAAAATTCAGCAGTGAATCCATCTGGTATGGGAATTTTGTTCTTGGGTTGTTTTTGATTACCGATTCAATTTCATTGCTGGTAATTGGTCTGTTTAGGTTTCTGTTTCTTCCTTTGTCAGTCTTGGAAGTTTGTATTTTTGTAAGAAGTAGTCCATTCCTTCTAGGTTTTCCAGCTTGTTAGCACATAGATTCTCGCACTATTCTCTAATAATTCTTTGTATGTCTGTGGGGTCCACCATGATTTTTCCTTTCTCATTTCTAATTCTGAATTACGTGTGTAGATTCTTTTTTTCTCTTAATATGTCTGGCTAGGAATTTATCTATTTTGTTCATTATTTCTAAGAACCAGCTCTTTGTTTCATTGACTTTTTCTATTGCTTTATTCTCAATTTTATTCATTTATTCTCTGATCTTTATTATGTTCCTCCTTCTGCTGACTTTGGGCCTCATTTGTTCATCTTTTTCCAATTTCAATTAATTGTTTCTTTAGACTATTCATTTGGGATTGCTTTTCCTTCTTTAAATAAGCCTGGATTACAAAATGCTTTCCTCTTAGCATCACCTTTGCTATGTCCCACAGAAGTTGGGGCTTTGTGCTATTGTTGTCATTTGTCTCCATATATTGCTTGATCTCTGTTTTAATTTGTTCGTTGATACATTGATTATTTAGGAGCATGTTGTTAACCCTCTTTGTGTTTGTGATGTTTTTGTTTTCCTTGTACAATTTATTTCTAGTTTTATACCTTTATGATCTGAGATTTTGGTTGGTAGAATTTCAATCTTTTTGAATTTATGGAGATTTCTTTTGTGGCCTAGTATGTGGTTTATTCTGGAAAACGTTCCATGTGCACTTGAGAAGAATGTGTATCCTGCTTCTTTTGGGTGAAGAGTTCTGTAGATGTCTGTTAGGTCCATCTGTTCTAGTGTGTTATTCAGTGCCCCTGTCTCCTTACTTATTTTGTCTGGTTGATTTGTCCTTCAGAGTGAGTGGTTTATTGAAGTCTCCTAAAATGAATGCATTACATTCTATTTCCTCCTTTAATTCTGTTAGTATTTGTTTCACATATGTCAGTGCTCCTGTGTTGGGTGCATATATATTTATAATGGTTATATCCTCTTGTTGGACTGACCCCTTTATCATTATGTAATGTCCTTCTTTGTCTCTTGCTATTTTCTTTCTTTTGAAGTCTATTTTGTCTGACACAAGTACTGCAATACCTGCTTTTTTCTCCCTGTTGTTTGCATGAAATATCTTTTTCTATCCCTTCACTTTTAGTCTGTGTATACCTTTGGGTTTGAGGTGAATTCCTTGTAAGCAGCATATAGCTTGGGTCTTGCTTTTTTACCCATTCTATTATTCTGTGTCTTTTGATTGGTGCATTCAGTCCATTTACATTTAGGCTGATTATTGATAGATATGTACTTATTGCCATTGCAGGCTTTGGATTGGTGGTTACCAAAGGTTCATGGGTTGCTTCTTTACTATCTAACAGTCTAACTTAACTCTCTTACTAAGCTATTATAAATACGGCCTCATTATTATTTGTTTCTCTCCATTCTTATTCTTATTCCTCCATTCTTTATATGTAGGTGTTTTATTCTGTACTCTTTTGTGTTTCCTTTGACTGTTTTTGTGAATAGTTGTTTTCATTTATTGCCTTTACTTAGTATTTGGATGGTCTGCTTTCTTTGCTGTGATGTTATTTTCTCTGGTGACATCTATTTAGCCTTAGGAGTGCTTCCATTAGAGCAGTCCCTTTAAAATATCCTGTAGAGGTGGTTTGTGGGAGGCAAACTCCCTCAACTTTTGCTGTCTGGGAATTGTTTAATCTGTCCCTCAAATTTAAATTATAATCATGCTGGATACAGTATTCTTGGTTCAAGGCCCTTCTGTTTCATTGTGTTAAATATATCATGCCTTTATCTTCTGGCCTGTAAGGTTTCTGTTGAGAAGTCTGATGATAGTCTGATGGGTTTTCCTTTGTAGGTGATCTTTTTCTCTTTCTAGCTGCCTTTAATACTCTGTCCTTGTCTTTGATCTTTGCCATTTTAATTATTGTATGTCTTGGTGTTGTCTTCCTTGGGTCCCTTGTGTTGGGAGATCTCTGGGCTTCCATGGTCTGAGAGACTATTTTCTTCTCCAGCTTGTGTAACTTTTCGGCAATTATTTCTTAAAAGGCACTTTCTATCCCTTTTCCTCTCTTCTTCTTCTGGTGCTCCTATAATGTGAATATCGTTCCATTTGGATTGGTCACACAGTTCTCTTAATATTCTTTCATTCCTAGAGATCCTTTTATCTCTCTCTGCCTCAACTTCTCCCTACTCCTGTTCTCTCATTTCTATTCCATTAACAGTCTCTTGCACTTCATCCAGTCTGCTCTTAAGCCCGTCTATCGATTGTTTTTTTTCTGTTATCTCTCTCCTGATTTCATCCCTTAGCTCGTACATATTTCTCTGTAGTCCATTAGCATGGCTATGACTTTTATTTTGAATTCTTTTTCAGGAAGATTGGTTAAATCTACCCCACCAGGCCCTCTCTCTGGATTTGTCTGAGAGATTTTTGACTGGGCCAGATTCTTCTGTCTTTTAATGGCGATTGAAGTGGTCACTGGCAGGTGGCACATGTGTCAGTTGGGTGGGAGAACAAAGTCCCTTCCTGCTTGTTATTCACCTTGCCCTTCTCCACAACCTATGCCAGTTACCTGCACACCAGGAGGCTGTCTCTGGGATAATCCCCTGAACTTCCATGTGCAGGGCCGCACTCCGTCTAGCCTAGAGCACTGTGGGGGTTTGCAGCCATGCCGGATGCATTCTGCAGCAAATCTCGTGCCCCTTTGTGCCTTTCGGAACTTGCTCTGGCTTCTGCGGCCCTTCCTGGTTAGCTGCGTGCCCGCCAGGAGGAGATTCTGTGTGGTTCCTGTTGGTGGGGCTGCTCTCCCACTGTTCCGCAGCTGTGGTGGATATACCGGTATGTTTGCAGTGCCTGCCAGAGGGAACGAATGGCAGGCTGCTTATTGCCATGAAGGGCTTCTTTGGGGTTGCTTTACCTGGCATCCTGTTAGGGGGCCCAAAATTCCTCAAGATTCTCAGCCTGCTGGGCTGAGTGTGCTGGGACAATTTTGTTCAGCTGTTAGGCCCTTGTCTCTTTAAGAATTTTAAAAAAGCGCCTGCTTTTCTTTTGTCCCAGGGGAGCCAGCTGTGGGGACCTACTCACAGTCTCCATCTCAGATCCTGCCCTTCCATTTCTCTGATCTCCAGTACACCATGCGATGTGTGTCTATGCTCCCAGTGCAGATCACCAGGGCTGGTTATTTAGCAGTCCTGTGCTTCCACTCACTCCCCAATGATTCTTTTCCTCCTGCTGGTGAGCTGGGGTGGGGGAGTGCTTGGGTCCTGCCAGGTCACGGCTTTGTATCTTACCCATTTCGTGAGGCACTGAGTTCTCACAGATGTAGTTGTAGCCTGGCTGTTGTAGTGTATCTTCTGGTCTCTCTTTTAGGAATAGTTGTATTTGTTGTATTTTCACAAATATATATGGTTTTGGGAGGAGATTTCCACCACCCTGCTCATGACACCATCTTTTCCTCGTATCCACCAATTAGTGGCTTCTTAGTATGAGTCTCAGTCACTGTGTGACCGGAGTGAAAATCCCCTTGCTCACCAGAGCCCAGTTCTTGGTTGTAGCTGTCAGTACTGCTGTTGTTTGTCTGTGGGGTGGGTCTAGCTGTGGCCAATAATGGCAGATTCCCCACTGCTATCCTTTGTGTGCTTGACAGCCATCAATGGCATATCCCCACTGTTGCAATTTTGTGTGACATCTGGCCTTTATTCTGGGCAGGAATACTTTATACCTGCCTGCAGCAATGGCTGAATACCACTGGGATTAATGTGTTTTTTTGGGAAGTCTGCGGGTGAATGCCATGGCTGAACCAGTGTGGTAGATCAGCAGTTTCAAAGCTGGTTCCTGCAAATATCTGGGCAGTTGGGATGAGTGAGGGCTGGAAAAGTGTAATATGCCTGCTCTTTCCCTCCTCAAGAAAGTTCTTTCAGACTTCCACCCCTCAAGCACATTTCCTAAGGCTAAAAATTCTCTCAAACTGCTGCTTCTCTGTTCGTTCTCAGAGGGAACAACAGAGCAAACTGGTCATCCACAAGTGACCACAGTTTCAAACCTCTACAGTGCTCTAACTATCTCTGGTGTCTAGCCCCACCAATCTTCAAAGCCCAGTGTAATGGAGACTCATCTTCCTGGAGAAGATCCCCATGACCAGGTATGCTGAGTTCCTGTATGTTTATCTGCTCCACACTCTATTCCTTTCACTTCTGCCTGTGGGCCAGGATGAGTAAAAGGGCTTGGATCCCAGTAAGTTGTGGCTCTGCCCATTTACCCTTCTCAATGTGGTATTTTCTTCTCCAAGTGTGAATGGTCTGTTCTGCAGTATTTGGATCATTTTATGAGTTTTTTGTATTCAATGTAGTTGCTTCCTCATTGTGCACATGAGAGGAGGTTACCACAGTACTGCCTATTCCACCACCTTCCTCTGACTAATGATCACATTGGGCTTATCCCTGTAATGCACATATGGTTCCACATAAGCAAGTCAACAAATTATTTGCCATATTAATTAAATGAAAGATAAAAATCATACAACCATCTGAATAGATGCATAAAGGAATTTAAGAAAACACACAGCATCCTTTAATGATAAAAAGCCTCAAAAATTGGTTATAGAAATAACAGAAGTCACCATAATAAAAGCTATATACTACATATACAATAATCCCAATGCTAACATGATATTCAACATTGACATGTTCAAATCTTTCCTTGAAGATCAGGAACAAGGGTGTCCATTTTCACCACTCTTATTAAACATAGTTCTTAAGTCATGGATAAACCAACAGGCAAGAAAAAATGAACATCATCTGGGTTGGGGTGATGATAGAGATATGATAGAATAAGAAGTACCTGTGATCACTCCTCCCACAAACATTCAAGGACAATGAGTATATGCAATGCTCACACTGAAAATGACTAGAAAACTGACAAAATAGATCTATAGCTATTGACATAGACAAAGCCACATAAAGAAGGATAAAATTGGCAGAAACATGCTCAAATTCCAAACCCTCCCTGAGGCAAACCACAAGTGGGAGAGCATGGAGCACTGAGAAGCCAGGGGATCAGGCCCCATACCAGGAATTCCTAGCCCTGGAGACCTGCACCAGGAAAATAAGCCCTAGTAATGACTGATTTTGAAACTGCAGGAGTATTGAAAGTCCGTAAGGAGAGTCAGAGGTCTATGGGAAACTCATGGTCTGTTCGCAAAGGGACAATGCAGTAATTTAGTCATCCTGAGACACAGCACAGAAGTAGTAGGTTGAAAAATGCATGGATAATACATGAAGGACATTTTTTGTTTAACTTTAGGATGTGTGCTGGGTTGGCAGGGCCTTCAGGAGCTTTTTCTGGGAGTGGAAATGTTGGTAAGAAACATTTATCTTACTTTCTTTCAACCTAGTTGGTTGGACAATTGAAGTTCTAACATTCTCCATCAACCATGCCATCACTGCTTGCCATACACTGGCATTCACCTGTGGAGTCATCCCACTGAACTCACCCACCCTAGGAGATGCTCCTACACAAGGACTCTTGCCCTAGAATACCTGGTTACCAGTCTCATTCAGGACTGGTTTCCTACCAGAGTGACTCCTGCCCAATGTAGGGGAGGAACTGCCCTTACCAAAAGCATGCAATAGATATAGCCATGTGTCTAATGCAGGCATGCCAAGAGTAGCACTCCCCACCTGTATACCCACAGTAGGTGTGGTTGATCATTGCTAACAGCCAGATTGAGGGGAGCTGTACCCAACTGCACACCCAGAGAGACTGCAACTGAGCCTTTCAGCAAGCAGCAATGGAAGAAAACCCTGAAAGCCAATGCACCTACGGAAGTCATGACTGGTCACTGATGACAGCTGGGATTAGGGCTGGCTCTTTCCACCAATTTTGTCACAGAAGATGAGGCTCAGCCACAATAGGAGTGTTCACATAGTGGAAAAGCTAGAGTGCACGGTTTTGTTGACTAAGGGGCATTGCACTACAGGTACTATAGGACACCTGCTCTGTGTAAGTCACTACTTTTAATATCATGAGATACAGCTCACTTAAATAATACATATAAAGAAACACAGAGGGTCATAAAATATGAGGCTGAAGTATATGTTTCAAATGAGAGAACAAGAAAAAAGTACCAGATGAAGAAAGAAAAGAAATGGAGATAAACTGTCTGAAAAAGAGGCAAATTAATGGTAACAAATATTCTCATTGGATTCGATATAAGAGTAAATAAACTCAGTGATAGCATCAACAAGGAGAGAAAATATGAAATGAAACTGTCAGAGCTGAAGACTACAATAACTGAAATGAAATAGACTATAAGGAAACAATAGTAGTTTAGCGGATACAGAAGAATGGATCAGTGATCAGGTAGACAGGGTAATGGAAAGTAACAAAGCTCAACAGCAAAAATAAAAAACAATTTTAAAAAATGAAGAGAGGTTGAAATCTCTGCAAAAACTTGAATCTTAATAACATTCACATTTTACGCATTGCAGAAATAGAAAGAAGCAGAAAAATTACTTGAAGAAATAATAGCTGAAAACTTCCCTAACCTGGAAAAGGAAACATACATCAGGTCTAAGAAGCATAGAGATCCACAAACATAATGAACATAATGAACCCAAGGAGAGGTCCACACCAACACACATAATAACCATGGAAGAATTAAAAATAAAGAATCTGAAAAATAAGTGAAAATCAAACACTTACATACAAGTGAAATCACATAACACTATCCGCTGATTTTTCAGCAGAAAATTCCAAGCCATATGTGAGTGCAATGATATATTAAAAGTACTGACAGGAAGACTTACAACCAAGAATATTCTACCTGGCAAAGTTTCATTTAGAATGGAAGGAGATATGAAGAGTGTCTCACACAAACAAAGGTTAATGTGTTCATCACTCCAAAACCAGCCTTACAAGAAATGTTGTGGACTTCAAGTGGAAAAGAGAAGACCATATGTAGAAGTAATACAATTTTGAAAGGAAAAAAATCACTGGTGAAAGCAAACATATATTAAGGTAGCAGATCAATTACTTGTCATCTAGTATTAAGATCAAAAGACAAAAGTAGTCAAATCAATTTTATACACAAGAATTAGTGAAAGGATACGCAAAATAAAAAGTAAAATGTGACATATACATAAAACATGGAAGGGGTAATAAAGTAATGCTTTTAGAATGTGTTTGAACCTAAGTGACCATTAATCTAATATATACTGATATTTACATATGATGCTACATAATAAACTTCATGGTAATAACCACAAATCAAGGAGCTATAACATATGCACAAAAATAAAGAAAATGTAATCCAAACATAGCAGTAACAAAAGTGATCAAATCATAAGGAAAGAACAGAAAAGTACAAAACAACCAGAAAACAACAAAAAGTTTGTAAGTACATATGTATCCACAATTACTTCAAATGTAAATAGAGTAAATGTTCAAAGCAAAAGTCTTAGGAAAATGGAATGAATTAAAAAACAAGATCCATCTATATGCTGCCTCCAAAAGACTCATTTCAGAACTAAAGACAGTTTCATACTGACAAAAATGAAGAAATTGAAAAAGATATTCCATGAAAATGCAAGTGAAAAACAAGCTGCAATAGCAATACTATATGAGATGAACTAATCATCAAAACAGAGAGTGTAACATGAAACAAAAAGGAACATTACATAATGATAATCAATCCATCAAGAGGATATAGTTGTGAATATCTATGCAGTCAACATAGAAGCATCTAAACATATAAAGCAAATATTAACATACCTAAATGGAGAAACTGAAAGTAATACAATAATAGTATGGACCTTTAACACATCACTCATATCAATGGATACATCATCCAATGAAGAAAATCAATAAGGAAAAAAGATAGACTTATAAGATATATACAGATCATTCCATCCAAAAGCAACAGAATACATATTCTGTTTAAGTGCACATAAAAAATTCTCTGGGATGAATCACATGTTGGGACATGAAACAAGTCTCAAATATTTAATAAGATAGGAATTACATCAATCATCTTTTCTAAACACAATGTTATAAAACTTAAAATAAATTACAAGAAAGAAACTGGAAAAATCACAAACATGTGGGGGCTAAATAGCATGGCACCAAATAACCAATAGGTAAATGAAATAAAGAGGAAGTAAAAAATACCTAGAAACAAATGAAAACAAACAGAATGATCCAAAATCTCAGGGATTCAGCCAAAGCAGTTCTAAGAGGAAAATTTACAGGAATACAGACCTACCACAAGAAATGAGACCAATCTCAAATAACAATTAAACCTTACACATAAAAAAACTAGAAAAAGAACAAAGGCCTAAGTTATAAGGAAGAAAATAATAAAAATCAAAATAGAAATAAATGAAATACAGACAACAAAAATACAAAAGATTAATGAAATTAAGAGCTGGTTATTTGAAAAGACAAAACTGATAAACCAAATAAAAAAAGAAATAAGACTTATAAATAAAATAAAAAATGAAAGAGAAGTTAAAATTGACATCAAAGAAGCATAAAGAATTATAATAGATTACCATGAAAAATTATGCACCCTAAAATTCGACAGCCTAGAAGAAATAAATTCCTAGAAATATACAGTCTTATAAAGGTGACCCAGAAAGAAATAGAAAATCTGAACAGACCAATTACTAGTAATGAAATTGAACTGGTAAACTAAAACTCCCAACAAACAAAATTCCAGTACTAGATGGCCTCACAGGTGAACTCCTCCAAATTTTTAATGAAGAGTTAATACCTATGAGTTTGAAACTATTCCAAAAAATAGATAAGGAAGGAATGCTTCTGGTTTCATTCAGTGAAGCTAGTGTCCCTGATATCAAAACCAAACAGTATAAGTAAAAAAATTACAAATACCCCTGACAAAAATAGATGCAAAAATCCTCAACAAAATATTAACAAACAAAATTCAAAAGTAAATTAAGAAAATTATTTATTATGATGGATTGGGATTTATTCCAAGAATGCAAGTATGGTACAATGTTTGTAAATCAATCAATGTGATACATCACATAAGGTAAAGAAGGATAAAAACCAAATGATCATCTTAATAGATGATGAAAAATCTTTTCACATAATTCAACATCTATTTATGATAAAAACTCTCAACAAAGTGGATATAGATGGAACATAACATACTAAAGGCCATATATGACAAACCCATAACTAGCACCATACTCAGTGATGACAGTCTGAAAGCTTTCTCATTTAGATCAGGAACAACACAAAGATGGACATTCTCACCATATTTGCCACATAGTGTTGGCTACAACAATAAGATAAGAAAAATAAATAAAAGGCATACAAATAGGTAATGAAATAAAAATTTCACTATTTGCAGTTGACATGATACTACATGTAGGAAACCCTAAGAACTCCACCAAAAAAACTATTAGAATCTAATAAATAGGTTCAGTAAAGTTGTAAGATAATAAATCAATACACAGAAACCTGTTGTGCTTTATACTCCAATAATGAAGTAGGAAAAAGAAATTAAGAGCACAATACCATTTATAATTGCATCAAAAGAAATAAATTACTTAGGAATAAATTTAATCAAAGTAGTGAAAGACCTGTACTCTGTAAACCTATAAGATATTGATGAAAGAAATTGAAGATGACAGAAGTGAATGTAAAGATATACTGTGCTTATGGACTGGGAATAATTAATTAAAATATCCAATCAATCCAATGAAATCTACAGATTCAGTGCAATCCCTATCAATACACCAATGGCATTTTTCACAGAAGTAGAACAAGTAATCCTAAAATTAGTATGTAACCACAAAAGATCCTGAATAGCCAGGTGATCTTGAGAATGAAGAGCAAAGCTGGAAATATGCTCCCTGATTTTGAACTCTAATACCAAACTACAGTAATCAAAATAGTATGGTATTGGCAGAAAAATAGACAGCGCAATAGGACAGAATAGAAAGCTCAGAAATAAACTGACACTTATGTGGTCAATTAATCTATGACAAATGAAGCAAGCATATGCAATGGGGAAAAGACACTCTCTTCAGTAAATGGTGTTGTAACAACTAGACAGCTACATGCATAAGAATGAAACTGGATCGCTGTATTACACCACACACAAAAAATAAACTCAAAATGGATTAAAGACCTAAATATAATATCTAAAACTATCAAACTCTTAGAAGAAAACAGAAGAAGTAAACTCCTGAACATCAGCATTGCCATTTTTTTTCTGGATATGTTTTTATAGGCAAGGGAAAAATAAATAATTGGGGACTACATCCAGCTAGAGCCCTTCTGCACAGTGAAGTAAAATAACAACAAAAAAATAAAACCAACCTACTGAATGGGAGAAAATATTTTCAAATGATATATTTCATAAGGAGTTAGTATTCAAAATATATAAAGAACTCATACAAGTCAATAGCAAAAAAACTCCAGTTAATAAATGGGCAGCAGTCTTGAAAAGATGTTTATTTAGTGAAGACATGCAGATGAGAACAAGTACACTAAAATATGCCCAACATCAGTAATCATCAAGGAAATCCAAATCAAAACCACAATGAATTATCACCTCTCTTATCAGAATGGCTAATATCAAAAAGATAAGAGACAACAAGCATTGGTGAGGATGTGGAGAAAAGGGAACACTTCTGCACTGTTATTGGGAACGTAAACTTGCACATCTAGCTTCAAATTTCCTCATTTAAAATTATACCACAAAGCTATAGTAATCAAAACAGCATATAAGTGGCACTGAATCGCACACATGGACAAGTGGAAGAAAATTTATAGCCCAGAAGTAAAGTCACTTTTATATGTTCAACCAATATTTGACACAGGAACTACGAAAAATCAATGGCAAAAGCATATTTTCTCCAATAAATTTCTTTTTGGTAATTAGGTAACAATATGCAGAAGAAATTGGACCCCTATTTTATACCACTCTTACAAAAATTAATAGCAAATGGATAAATGATTTAAATATTTAATCTGAACATTAAAACAGTTAAACTAAAGGACAAAAAAGACCTTAGACATTGGCATTGGGAAAACTTTTTTGATATAACACCAAATGCACAAACAACAAAGGCAAAATCAGTAAGTGGGATTATGTCAACTTAAAAATCTTCCCAGCAAAGGAATCAATCAGCATAGTGAATAGGCATCCTACAAATTGGGAGAAAATATTTTCAAACCACATAACTGATAATTTCCAGCTATCTCATGGCTGAATAATACTCCATTATATATATGCCACTTTTCCAATATCATTCATCCACTGATTGAAACTTAAGCTGTTTCCATATAGTAATTGTGAATAATGCTACAATAAACATGGCAGTGCAGATATTTCTTGGAGATCCTGTTTTCATTTAGTGAATAGGTATCCGACAAATTGGGAGAAAAATTTTCAAACCACATAACTGATAATTTTTTATTATCCAAAATATATAACTAGTAAAACTAAATAAAACTATCCAGAAATCCAATAAAATGTAGGAAGAGAAATGAATAGAAATTTTTCTAGAGAAGATATCAAAATGGACAATAGTACATGAAAAGGTACTCAACATCACTAAGCAAATAAATGCAAATCAAAATCACAATGATATCACCTTATGCCTGTTAGAATGTCTATTATCCAAACAGCAAGATATAAAAGTATAAGCATGTGAGAAAAGGGAACAGCACGTACTATAAGTGGGAGTGTAAATTTGTATAGCGACTAAAAAAACCAGTGTGAAGCTCTCTCAAAAAGTTAAAACTACTTAAATACTAACTAAAAAGTTGATCTACCATACAAGTCAACAATCTAACTTTTGGTATATATTAAAGGAAATAAAAACAGGATCTCCAACAAATATCTGCACTGACGTGTTTATTGTAGCATTATTCACAATTACTATGGTATGAAAACAGCTTAAGTTTCAATCAGTGGATGAATAATATTGTAAAAGTGGCATATATATAATGGAGTATTATTCAGCCATGAGATAGTTGGAAATCCTGCATTTTGTGACAATATGAAAGGAACTTGAGGACATTTTGCTAAGTGAATTAATTCAGCCAGAGAAAGATAAACGTGGTATGATATCACATATTTGGAATCTCAATAAGCCTAAACAATAGAGTGTGAGCATAAAATAATAGTTGTTGGAGATTGGTGGTGGTGGAAATAGAGAAATATTGGTCAAAGGGTCCAAACTTCCAGTTTGTAGACAATCAAATTCTGGAAAACCAATGCACAGAATTGTGATTAAGTCAACAATACTGTATTATGTACTTGAAAGTTTCTAATAGCATAACTCTTAATTGTACTCACTACATAAATGAAGGATAATAATGTGATGTGATGGAAGTGTTAGCTAATATTACAGTGGTAACCCTATCTGTATATGTGTATCATGTGTATCAAATCAACATGTACAACTTAAACTTACACAGTGTTATATGGCAATCACATCTCAATAAACCTAGGGAGAAAAAAATTTTTAAAAGTGCTTTAATTATGAAACCTAGGTTAAAAATATATATATCTTGAGACAAACTAGAATCAAAGAACAACATACCAAAATTAATGGGATACAGCAAAATCAGTTTTAGATTGAAGGTTATAGCAAAAAATGCCTACATTAAGAAAAACAAAAGAGCTAAAAATCAATATAAGTTTACCCTTAAAGGAAACAGCACATGATGACAAAACTTGGTGGAAAGTTAATAGAAATAAGGATATAACAAAAGTCAAAACAGAAATAAATGAAATAGAGACTAGAAAGACAATAGAAAAGATCAGTGAAACTAAGTTGTTTTTTGTAAAGATAAACAAAATTGAAAAATTGTTAGCTACACTAAAGAAAACAGAGGACTCAAATAAAATCAGAAATGAAAGATTAAAACTGATACTACAGAAATACAAAGGATCATGAGACTATTATAAAGAATTACATGCTACCAGATCAGATAACCTAGAGAAAATGAAAAAATTCCTAGAAATGTACAACCTTCGAATACTTAATAATAATAAAATAGGGAATTTGGATAAACTAATAATGAACAAGGGACTGAATCATTAATCAAAAATTTCCCAATAAAGAAAAGATCAAATGGCTTTATTTGTATATATTACCAAACATTTAGGTAAGAAATTCTTACATAAAGTTGAAAGAGTGGAAATACTTAGAAACTCAGTTTTTGAAGCCAGCATTACCTTCATACCAAATATAGACAAGAACACCAGAAGAACAGAATTATAAGCCAATATCACTTATGAACACCGATCCAAAAATCATAAACTAAAGATGAGCAATCTGAATTCAACAGTACATTAAAAGGATCTTACACTATGCTCAAATGAGATTTACCCCTGCATTGTCAAGCTGGCTAAAATCAATAATTGTAATACACAACATTATCAAACTGATAAAATCATATTATCACCTGAATATGTGCAGAAAAAGCACTTGACAAAATTCAACATATATATTCATGATAAAAACTCAAAAAATTAGTTATAGAAGGAATGTAACTCAACATAATAAAAGTCACATATGATAAGCCCAGAGCCAACATCATACTCAATGATAAAAACCTGAGAACTTTTTCTCTGATATCAGGACAAGGGTGCCTGCTCATTTTCCTTCTATTTAACTAGCTAGAACAGTTAGGACAGAAAAATAAATAAAATACATCTGAATTAGAAAAAAGGCACAAAATTGTCTCTCTTTGAAAAATAAATGATATTATATGTAGAAAACCTTAAGGATTCCACCAAAACAGTTAAAACTAATAAAAAATTCAGTAAAAATATTAAATCAATATTCAAGATAATTGAGCATCTGTAGACTAACAATGAACTATTTGAAAAAAATTAAGAAAGCAAATCAATTTACAGTAGCACCAAAAATAATTTATTTAACCAAGGTGAAAGATCTGTATACTAAAAATTATTCAAGAATAGATTATATAACTCTAATAAGACAGAAATAAATGGGAAGATATTCTATATTCACGGAATTAATTTGTTAAAATCTCCATTCTATTGAAAGTAATATACAGATTCAATGGGATCCCTACCAAAATTCTAGTGGTATTTTTATGGAACCAGAATAAAAAGCAATCATAAAATTTGTATAGAAACCATAAAAAAGTCAAGTAGCTAAAATAATCTGGAACAAGACAAACAAAACTAGAGGCCTCATACTTCCTGACTTTGAACAATATTACAAAGAAAAGGTAATCAAAAGTATATAATACTGGTATAAAATCAGACCAAAGGAACGGAACTGAGAACTAACATATAAACCTATACATATATGGTCAACTGAATTTTGACAAAAGTGCCAGGAACACATAATGGAGAAATGATTGTCTTTTCAGTAAATGTTGCTGGGAAAACTTAATATCCATATGCAAAAAATCAAAAGGAATCCTTATCTTACTCCACAGATAAAAATGAGCTCAGCATAGTTTAAATATTAGAAACTGTAGAAACCAAGAGAAACATAAGAGAAAACTCCTTGACATTGGTCTTGGCTAGAATTGTTTGCAGGAAAAACATAAACGACAAAAGCAAATATAAATAAGTGCTACTACATCAAACTAAAAAGTTGCTGCTCAAATAAAGCAGTCAAAAAATGAAAGGAAATATTTACAAACCCTGTATTTCATCAGAGATTAATATCCAAAATATTTATGAAACTCATGTAACTCAATAGCAAAAGAAGTAACCTAACTAAAAAATGGGCAAAGCTCTTTAATAGAGAAATATCCAAAAATCCTCAAAGCTGCACCCCCAAAATATTTACTAGCCGCTGTCAAGGTTAAAAAAATCCCTTAAATCTTCTACACACAGCAGGTATAGCTTAATTTTAGCTCCTTGAATTTCAACTTGATTTCCCAGAAAAGTGTATGAAATTGAAAAAAACACTCAAAGTTTCCATTAAATAAATCACCTTACCAAATGATCAATGTAAAACATCACCAGTAATAAATCATGCAAACATAATGTAACCACTGATACTATGCAAGACGAAGATACATCACCTCTGTGGCAGTCTTGCCAAATTTCAAACATCACTCTTCATAAGAAAAACATGTGAAAATCCCAAATTGAAAGACATTCTACAAAATTTCTAATGAATACTCTAAAAGTATCTGGTCATAAAACAAAATGAATATCTTGGCTACCCCCTGCAGTGCTCTAGGCTAGCTTGAGGGTGGCCCTGCCCATGACAGCTGAGGGGATTATTCAAGAGACAGCTTCCCAGAGTGCAGGTAATCGACACAGGCAGCGAAAGCCAGAGCAAGGTCCAGAAACACAAAGGGGCACCGTCTTCACAATAGAACACACCTGGTGTGGCTGCCACACCCCACAGTGCTCTAGGCTAGCCTGAGGGTGGCCCTGCACACAGCAGCTCAGGAGATTATCTCAGACAATGCCTTGAGGTGTGTGGGTAACCGGGACAGGCAGCAGAAGCCAGAGCAAGGTCTGGAAGGCACAAAGGGGCGCCATCCTTGCAGAAGAAAACACCCGGTGTGGGTGCCACCAACCACAGATTTCTAGGCCATCCCAAGGGTGGTCCTGCCCACGGCAGCTCAGGGGATTATCCAAGAAACTGCCTCCCAGTGTGCGGGTAACTGGCAGAGGCAGCGGAAGCCAGAGCAAGTTCCGGAAAGCACGAAGGGCACGATCCTCACAGAAGAATACACCCGGTGTGGTCGCGACCCCGCCGAAGTGCTCTAGGCTAGACTGAGGGCAGTCTTGTGCATAGCAGCTCAGGGGATTATCCCAGAGATGTCCTCCCAGTGTGTGGGTAACCAACACAGGCTGTGGAGAAGGGCAAGGTGAACAACAACCAAGAAGGGACATTGTTCTCCCAGCTGACACACGTGCCACCTGCCTGTGACTACTTCAATCACGATAAATAGACAGAAAAATCTGGTCCAGTCAAAAATCACTCAGACAAATCCAGAGAGAGGGCCTGGTGGGGTAGATTTAACCAGTCTTCCTGAAAAAGAATTCAAAATAAAAGTCATACCATGCTAATGGACATACAGAGAAATATGTAAGAGCTAAGGTATGAAATCAGGAGAGAGATAAAAGAAATAAAACAATCCATAGACAGGCTTAAGAGCAGACTGGAAGAGGTGCAAGAGACTATTAATGGAATAGAAATAAGAGAACAGGAGTAGGGAGAAGTTGAGGCAGAGAGAGATAAAAGGATCTCTAGGAATGAAAGAATATTAAGAGAACCGTGTGACTAATCCAAACGGACCAATATTCACATTATAGGGGTACCAGAGGAAGAAGAGAGAAAAAGGGATAGAAAGTGTCTTTGAAGAAATAATTGCTGAAAACTTACACAAGCTGGGGAAGGAAATAGTCTCTCATACCATGGAAGCCCAGAGATCTCCCAACACAAGGGACCCAAGGAAGACAACACCAAGACACATAATAATTAAAATGGCAAAGATCAAAGATAAGGACATAGTATTAAAGGCAGCTAGAGAGAGAAAAAATGTCACCTACAAAGGAAAACCCATCAGGCTATGATCAGACTTCTCAACAGAAACCTTACAGGCCAGAAGAGAAAGGCATGATATATTTAACACAATGAAACAGAAGGGCCTTGAACCAAGAATACTATATCCAGCATGATTATAATTTAAATTTGAGGGAGAGATTAAACAATTTCCAGACAAGCAAAAGTTGAGGGAGTTTGCCTCCCACAAACCACCTCTACAGGATATCTTAAAGGGACTGCTCTAAAGGGAAGCACTCCTAACTCTAAAAAGATGTCACCAGAGGAAATAAAACCATAGCAAAGAAAGCAGACCATCCATATACTAACTAAAGGCGAAAAGTGAAATCAACTATCCACAAAAACAGTCAAAGGAAACACAAAAGAGTACAGAATAAAACACCTAACATATAAATAATGGAGGAAGAAGAATAAGAAGGGAGAGAAATAAAGAATCATAAGACTGTGTTTATAATAGCTTAACAAGAGAGTTAAGTTAGACTGTTAGATAGTATATAAGCTTCCCTTGAACCATTGGTAACCACAAATCTAAAGCTAGCAAAGGCAATAAATACATATCTATCAATAATCACTCTAAATGTAAATGGACTGAATGCCCCAATCAAAAGACACAGAGTAATAGAATGGACAAAAAGGCAAGACCCTTCTATATGCTGCTTACAAGAGACTCACCTCAAACCCAAAGATATACACAGACTAAAGGTGAAGGGATGGAAAAAGATATTTCTTGCAAACATCAAGGAGAAAAAAGCAGGTGTTGCAGTACTTGTATCAGACAAAATAGACTTCAAAACGAAGAAAGTAGCAAGAGATAAAGAAGGACATTACATAATGATAAAGGGGTCAGTCCAACAAGAGGATATAACCATTTTAAACACATATGCACCCAACACAGGAGCACCGACATATGTGAAACAAATACTAACAGAATTAAAGGAGGAAATAGAAAGCAATGCATTCATTTTAGGAGACTTCAACATACCACTCACTCCAAAGGGCAGATCAACCAGACAGAAAATGAGTAAAGACACGGAGGCACTGAACAACAGACTAGAACAGATGGACCTAACAGACATCTACAGAACACTACCCCTAAAAGCAACAGGATACACATTCTTCTCAAGTGCACATGGAATATTTTCCAGAATTGACCACATACTAGGCCACAAAAAGTACCTCAGTAAATTAAAAAATATTGAAATTCTACCAACCAACTTCTCAGATCACAAACGTATAAAACTAGATATAAATTGTGCAAAGACAACAAAAAGGCTCACAAATACATGGAGGCTTAAGAACATGCTCCTAAATAAATAATGGATAAATGAGCAAACTAAAACAGGGATCAAACAATATATGGAGACAAATGACAACAGCACAAAGCCCCAACTTCTGTGGGATGCAGCAAAGGCAGTTCTAAGAGGAACATATATTGGAATCCAGGCCTATTTAAAGAAAGAAGAACAATCCAAAATGAATAGTCTAACGTCACAATTATTGAAATTGGAAAAAGAAGAACAAATGAGGCCCAAAGTCACCAGAAGGAGGGACATAATAAAGATCAGGGAAGAAATAAATAAAATTAAGAAGAATAAAACAATAGAACAAAAATCAATGAAACCAAGAGCTGATTCTTTGAAAAAATAAACAAAATAGATAACCCTCTAGCCAGACTTATTAAGAGACAAAAGAATCTACACATGTAAACAGAATCAAAAATAATAAAGGAAAAATCACAATGGACCCCACAGAAATCAAAGAATTATTAGAGAATATTATGAAAATCTATATGCTAACAAGCTAGAAAACCTAGAAGAAATGGATTACTTCTTAGAAAAATACAACCTTCCAAGACTGACGAAGGAAGATACAGAAAATCTAAACATACCATTTATCAGCAACGAAATTGAATCAGTAATCAAAACACTATCCAAGAACAAATCCCCGGGCCAGATGGATTAACTGCTGAATTCTATCAGACATATAGAGAAGATAGAATACCCATTCTCTTAAAGTGTTCCAAAAAATAGAAAAGGAGGGAATACTTCCAAACTCATTCTATGAAGACAACATCACCCTACTATGAAAACTGGGCAAAGACCTCACCAAAAAAGAAAATTACAGACCAATATCCCTGATGAACATAGGTGCAAAAATACTCAACAAACTATTGGCAAACTGAATTCAAAAATACATCAAGAGGACCATACACCATGATCAAGTGGGATTCATCCCAGGGATGCAAGGATGGTACAACATTCGAAAATCCATCAACATCATCCACCACATCAACCAAACGAAGAACAAAAACCACATGATCATCTCCATAGATGCTGAAAAAGTATTTGACAAAATTCAGCATCCATTCATGATAAAAACTCTTAACAGAATGGGTACAGAGGGAAAGTTCCTCAACATAACAAAGGGCATATATGACAAAACTACATCCAACATCACACTTAACAGCGAGAAGCTGAAAGGTTTTCCCCTAAGATCGAGAACAAGACAGAGATGCCCACTCTCCCCACTGTTATTCAACATAGTACTGGAGGTTGTAGCCATGGCAATCAGACAAAACAAAGAAATACAAGGCATCCAGATTGGTAAAGAAGAAGTCAAATTGTCACTATTTGCAGATGACATGACATTGTACATAAGAAACCCTAAAGACTCCACTCCAAAACTACTAGAACTAATACCAGAATTCAGCAAAGTTGCAGGATACAAAATTAATACACAGAAATCTGTTGCTTTCCTATACACTAACGATGAGCTAACAGAAAGAGAAATCAGGAAAACAATTCCATTCACAATTGCATCAAAAAGAACAAAATACCTAGGAATAAACCTAACCAAGGAAGTGAAAGACCTAGACCCTGAAAACTACAAGAAACTCCTAAGATAAATTAAAGAGGACACTAACAAATGGAAATTCATCCCATGCTCTTCGCTAGGAAGAATAAATATTGTCAAAATGGCTATACTACCTAAAGCAATCTACAGATTCAATGCAATCCCTATCAGAATACCCACAGCATTCTTCAATGAACTGGAATGAAGAGTTCTAAAATTCATATGGAACCACAAAGACCCCAAATAGCCAAAGCAATTCTGAGAAGGGAGAATAAAACAGAGGGAATTATGCTCCCTGACATCCAGCTCTACTACAAAGTCACTGTAATCAAGACAATTTGGTACTGGCACAAGAACAGACCCACAGACCAGTGGAACAGAATAGAGTTCTGACATTAACACAAACATATACGGTCAATTTATATACAATAAAGGAGCTATGGATATGCAATGGGGAAATTACAGCCTCTTCAACAGCTGGTGTTAGCAAAACTGGACAGCTAAATGTAAGAGAGTGAAACTGAATCATTTTCTAACCCCATACACAGATGTAAATTCAAAATGGATCAAAGACCTTAATGTAAGTCATGAAACCATAAAACTCTTAGAACAGAACATAGGCAAAAGTCTCTTGGACATAAACATGAGCAACTTCTTCATGAACATATCTCCCTGGGCAAGGGAAATAAAAGCAAAAATGAACAAATGGGACTATATTAAGATGAAAAACTTCTGTAGAGCAAAGGACACCATGAGTAGAACAAAAATACATCCTACAGTGTGGGAGAATATATTCACAAATGACATATCTGATAAGGGTTTGACACCCAAAATATATAAAGAGCTCATGCACCTCAACAAACAAAAAGCAAATAATCCAATTAAAAAAGGGGCAGAGGATCTGAATAGACACTTCTCCAAAGAAGAAATTCAGTAGGCCAACAGGCACATGAAAAGATGCTCCACATTGCTAATCATCAGAGAAATGCAAATTAAAACCACATTGAGATATCACCTCATAACAGTAAGTATGGCCACCATCCAAAACACAAACAATAACAAATGCTGGGGAAGATGTGGAGAAAGGGCTACTCTCCTACACTGATGGTAGGAATGCAAATTAGTTCAACCATTGTGGAAAGCAGTAAGAAGGTTCCTCAAAAAACTCAAAATAGAAATACCATTTGACCCAGGATTCCCACTCCTAGGAATTTACCCTAATAATGCTGCAGCCCACTTTCCAAAAGACATATGCACCCCCATGTTTATCGCAGCACTATTTACAATAGCCACGAAATTGAAGCAACCTAAGTGTCCATCAGCAGATGAATGGATAAAGAAGATGTGGTACATATACACAGTGGAATATTATTCAGCCATAAGAAGAAAACAAATCCAGGCATTTGCAACAACATGGATGGGTCTAGAGGGTATTATGCTCAGTGAAATAATCCAGGCAGAAAAAGACAAGTATCAAATGATTTCACTCATATGTGGGGTATAATAACAAAGAAAAAACTGAAGGAACAAAACAGCAGCAGACTCACAGAACTCAAGAATGGACTAACAGTTACCAAAGGGAAAGGGATGTGGGAGGATGGCTGGGAAGGGAGGGACAAGGGGAAAAAGGGGCATTATAATTAGCAGACATAATGTAGGCAGGGGGCACAGGGAGGGCTGTACAACTCAGTGAAGACAAGTAGTAATTCTATAGCATCTCACTACCCTGATGGACAGTGACTGTAATGGGGTATGTGGGGGGGACTTCATGATGTGGGGAGTCTAGTAACCATAATGTTGCACATGTAATTGTATATTAATGGTACCAAAATAAAAAAGAGAAGTCACTAATTACAAGAATGGGAGGCATAACTGATTAATCTAATACAAAGGAAGAAACACAAGGATCCATACAAAATGAAAAGGTAGAGGAATTTGTTCCAAACAAAAGAATGGGACAAAACTCCACCAGGAAAAGTGCTAAATTAAATGGAGATAAGCAATCTTCCTGATAAAGGATTCAAAGTAACAGTCATAAACTTGCTCACTGGAAAGTGGAAAGGATTGACAATCTTTCAACAAAGAAATACAAAATATGAAAAATGGTATTCATAGATGAAGAATAAAATAACCAAAATAAAGTAGAATGAAAGGAGCCTGGGGAGGCAGCGGAATGGATCAGGGAACTGAAATACAGGGTAGTGTGAAGCAGCAAAGCTGAGGAACAGAGAGAAAAAGAAATCCTAAAAATGAGAAGATGCTGAGAGTTATGTGATAACTACAAATTAAACAATACTCACATAATACGGTTCCCAGAAGAAGAGAGAGAAAAGGGGTAAAAAGTCTATTTGAGGAAGTAATACCTGAAAACTTCCCTAATCTTGGGAGGGTAACAGACATCCAGGTCTGAGAATTGTAGAGAGCCCTTAACAAGGTGAACCCAAGGAGGACAACACCAAGACACATAGTAATTAAAATGGAAAAGATTAAAGATAAAGAGACAATCTTAAAAGCAATAGGAGAAAGGTAGAGTGTTAATTGTAAGGGACACTCAATAAGACCATGGGCAGATTTCACAGCAGACATTTTATATACCAGTGGCATAAAGTATTCAAAATGCTGAATGGAAAAAAAATACAACCGGAAATACTGTTCCCCGCAAGGTTATAATTCAGAATTGAAGGAAAGTTTAAAAGCATTCCAGATAAAAGAAGATTAAAAGAATTTATCACAACTAAACTGGCTTTACAACATATGTTAAAGGACTTCTTTGAATGGAACTCTTTTTAAGTTTAAATGGTTTTATTCAGTGAAAACAAACCTATGGGAAAAGTAGTAGACCAATCACAAGGAAAGTATGAAGTTCAAAAGGCAAAAGTAGTAAATCAAATATACACAAAATTAGTGAAGGGATACACAAAATAAGATGTAGATTATGATATAAATATAAAATGTGAAAGATGAGTAAGAATACAAATGCAGTACTTTTGGAATATGTTTAAAATTAAGCAACCATCAACCTAATACAAACTGTTATATATATAAGAAGATATATATGAACCTTATGGTAACCAAAAACCTAAATCCATTAATAGATGCACAAAGGATAAAGAGAAATGAATACAAACATAACACTAAAAAATCTTCAACTCACAAGGGAAAATAGCAGGAGAAGAAAGGAACGTGGAGGAAATACAAACAAAAACAGAAAACAATGAATAAAATGGCAATAAGTACATAGCTATCAATAACTGCATCATGTGCAAATTGGTTAAATGCACCTATCAAAAGATACAGGGTGGCAGAAATGATAAAGAAACAAAACCCATCTATATACGTCCTTCAAGAGATTAATTTCAGCTATAAACACACATATAGATAGAAAGTGAAGGGATGGAAAAAGATGTTCCACACAAATAGAAGACAGAAAAAAGCAGGAATAGAAATACTTATATCATGCAAAACAGACTTTGAAACAAATAAATTTACAAGAGACAAAGAAGGGCATTTCATAATGATGCAGAGAGCAGTCCAAGAGGATTACACAATTGTAAGTATCTATGCACCCAACATAGGTTTACATAAATATATAAAGCAAATAGTAACAGACTTAAAGGAAGAAACTGACGCTGATGTAATAATAGTATGGGAGCTTAACACCCCACTTACATCAATGCAGAAATTCAAGAATGAAACAGTGCTGTTGATTGACATATTAGACTAGAGGAAGTTAAGAAATACATACATAACATTCCATCCCAAAGCAGCAGAATACACATTTTTCTCAAATGCACATGAAACATTCTCCAGAATAGATCACATATTAGGACACAAAACAAGTCATAATAAATTTAAGAACACTGAAATTGTAGCAAGCATATGTTGAGACCCGAAGGTATGAAATTTTGATGTCAATTACAAGGAAAAAACTTGAAAAAACACAAATATGTGGGGGCAAAATAACATGCTTCTAAATATTCAGTGGATCAATGAACATATTAAAGTGAAAAATCAAACAATAACTGGAAACAAATGAAAACAGTTGTTTCACAATGTTTCAAAATATGTTGGATGCAGCAAAAGTGGTCCTAAAAGGAAAGTTCATAGCAATAGAGCTCTACCTCAAGAAACAGGACCAAAATTTCAAATGAACAATCTACCCTTACAACTAAAGGAACTATAAAGAGAAGACCAAAGCCCAAAATTAGAAAGAGAGACATAGTAAAGATCACAGCAGAAATAAATAAAAATGGTGACTTAGAAAACAATAGAAAAAAATCAATGAAACCAAGAGTTAGTCTTCAAGAAGATAAACAAAATGGACAAGACCTAAACCAGAACTATCAAGATAAAAAAGAGAGAGGGCACAAATAAAATCAGAAATGAGAAAGGAGAAGATACAAAAAATACCACAGAAATTCAAAGAATAATAAGAGAGTTCTATGAAAAATATATATGCCAATAAATTGGACAATGTAAAAGAAATGGATAAATTCCTACAAACATACAACCTTACAAGACTGACCCAGGAAGAAACAGAAAATTTAAACAGACCAATTACCAGTAATAAAATTGATTTCATTATCAATAAGTTCCCAACAAGTAAAATTCCAGGACCAAAAGGCCTCATGGGTGAATTCTACAAAAATTTTAAAGAGTTGATAGGTATTCTTCTGAATGTAATAAAAAAAAATACAAGGAATACATCCAAACTCATTCAACAGGGTTATCATTTTCTAACACCAAAGCCAAAGACACTATGAAAAAAGCGAATTACAGACCAATATCTCTGATAAATATAGATGAAGAAATACTCAACAAAATATTAGCAAAACAAATTAAGAAATACATCAAAACTATCATCCATCACAACCAAGTGTGATTTATTCTAGGCATGTTAAGATGGTGCAATATGCATAAATCCCTTGTTAAATCATATTACATTAACAAAAGGAAGGAGTAAAACAATATAATCATCACAACAAATGTAGGAAAAGCATTTGACAAAACTCAACATTCATTCATGATAAAAAACCCTGAAAAAGGGGGTTTACTGGGAACATGCCTCTACATAACAGTGCCCATACATGACAAACTAACATTATACTCAACAGTGAAAAGCTGAAAGCTTTTCCCCTAAGATCAGAAACAAGACAAGGATGCCCACACTCACCACTTCTATTCAACATCATAATGGAAGTCCTATCCACAGCAGTCAGACAAGAAATAAAAGTAAACCTATTTGATAAGGAAGATATATAACTGTCCCTGTTGTAGATGGCATGATACTATACATAGGAAACCCTAAAGACACCACCAAAAAACTATTAAACTAATAAATGAACTCAGTAAAATGGTAGGGTCCAAAGTCAATATAAATAAATCTGTTGTGTTTCTCAATACTAATAATGAATTAACAGAAATGGAAATCAAGAAAACAGATCCAATTATGATGGCATCAAAAAGGATAAAATACTAGGAATAAAACTAACCAAGGAAGGGAAAGAACTGTACTATGAAAATTATAAGACCCTGATGAAATTATTTGAAGAAGACACAAAAAATGGAAAGATATCTCATGCTCATAGATTTAGAGAATTATTATTGTCAAAATTTCCATCATACCCAAGGAAACTTACAGATTCAGTGAAATCTCCATCAAGCTACCAATGGGAATATTCAATGCCATATTCAGAGATAATAGTCCAAAATTTATATGGAACCACAAAAAACCCCAAGTAGCCAAAGACATATTGAGACATATATATTTCATACTTTTGAATATATATGTCACTATGTATACTGAATATATAATGACATATCAATATATATTGACATATATATTTGAAACTATACTACAAAATTCAGTGATTAAAACAGTATGGTATTGGCACAAGAATACATACATGGATCAATAGATCAGCATAAAGGACCAGAAAAAAACATGCTTATATGGTCAATTAATATTTGACAAAGGAGACCAAAATATACAAAGGGGAAAAGACTGATTCAAAGATATATACACTCCTGTTTATTGCCACATTATTTACAATAGCCAATATATGGTTGCCAAAATGTCCATCATTAGATGAGTTGATTTATAATGTAAGTGTTGTACATTTATAAAATTAAATATAATTGAGCCATAAAAAAGAAAGGAACCTTGCCATTTGCAACAAGATGGATGGTCCTAGAGGGTATTTTGCTAAGTGAAATAAGCCAGGCAGAAAAGAAAGATACCATATGATTTCACTTACCTGTGAAATCAAAACAAAATAATACAAACAAAACAGAGTCAGACACAGAGAAGATCGTGGTCGTTGGGGCACATTTGCAAAAGAGGTGAAGGGCGTAAAAAGACACAAAAATCTCCATTATAATATAAATCAATCATGAGGTTGAATGTTTTACAAAGAAGATTTAGTCAATACTGCAATATCTTTTTATGTTGACAGATATCAGCTACAGTTTTGGGGGTGAGCATTTAATAATGAAGATAACTGCCAAATCACTATGTTGCACACTTGAAGTCAATATAATATTGTATATATCAACTATACCTCAATAAAATATATTTTAAAAAATCCAACGTGATCATGGTGCATAATCCTTTTAACATAATGTTGAATTTATTTTGCTAATACTTTCTTGATCCACTGTATCAATAAACATCAGGGATAAGCATCTGCGGCTTTCTTTTCCTGTAGTGTCCTTATCTAACTTTAGAGTCAGCATATTTCTGGACTCATAGAATGAATTAAGGGGTGTTCTCTTTCCTTTGATTTTATGAAAGAATTTGAAATTGTCCTTAAATTTTCTTCAAGTGTTTCATAGAATTCACCAGTAAAACCATTTCTTTCTAGGTTTTTCTTAGTTGGGAGGTTTTTGATTACTGATTCAATCTCCTTAGTTATTACTGAGTAATTCATATTCTTTATTTCTAAAATATTAATTCCTGGGCATTGTATTTCTCTAGGAATTTTCCATTTCTTCTAGGTTTTCCTATTGATTGACATGTAAACATTCATAGCAGTCTCATGATCTTATGTATTTTTTTGGTATCTGCTGTAATATCTGTTTTTATTGCTCATTTTATTAATTTTAACTTCTTTCCTTTATCACAGTCTAGCTTAAGGTTTGTCAATGAGTATTTAAAAACTCTTAGTTATTTTGATCTCCTCTATTGATTTTCTGATCTATATTTCACTTATTTCCTATTCAGTGTTTATTTCCTTCCTTTAGATAACTTTGGGCTTAGTTTGTTCTTTTTCTAGTTCATCAGAATGGAATGTTATGTAGATTATTTGAGATATTCCTTTTTTTCTTCATATATGTATTAATTGCTTTAATGTTTTCTGTTAGAACTGCTTTACAGCATGCATTATGCTCTGGTATTTTGTGTTTCCATTTTCCTTTGCTTTGATTTTTTTTCTGTTTTGATTCCTTTGTTGACATGCCATTTCATCAGAAGTGCCTTGCTTTATTTCCACATATTTCCTCTTGTTGATTTCTAGTTTCATACCATTATGGTTGGATAAGGTACTTGGTATGATTGCACATTTCATAAAATTGCTAAACTTCAAGCTTCATAAATTTGTTTTGTGTCCTTTTGTATGATTTGTACAGAAAAATGTTCTTTGAACATTTAAAAATATATATGCGGCTTCTGTTAGTTGGAATATTCTATGAATATCTATCTGTCTTGTCAATTTGCTCTAAAGTTTCAAGTCTGATCTTTATTTCTTGATTTTCTCTGTAGATAGATGGTGTTAGCTATCTATTCCTGAAAGTGGGGTATTGAAATCACCTACTCTTTTTGAAGTCCTGCCTATTTTACCCTTCACATCAATTTGTGTTTGCTCACTGGGATTATGTGCTCCAATGTTCATTGCAAATATATTTGCTATTGTTGAAACTTACTGATCAGTTGAAACTTTTCTCATTATATAATGAACTTTTTGTCTCCACTTACCATCCTGCACTTTGGGGTAAGGCAGGCCAAGAAAATACTCCCTTTCTCCAATAGGAGAGACAACAGACCAGATAGTTAATCCCTAACCTGTGCCACCATGAGGGAAGGGTGATGTTCACAAATTCAACCTATTCCTCTTACCCATTCCCAAGCATCTAAATACAGTATTTTTTTTCTCCTTCTAAATGCTGGAACTTCCCTGAACGGCCAGATTTCCACAAAGATTCTCCTGTTCATGTGTGTCTGAGGAAGTAAGAGATTTCCAGATGTTCACAGGCTACAGCAAAACACACTGATTTAAAATATGGACAAATGAACACAAATGATTATAAAGAATTATATGAAAATTTATATGCCAACAAATTAGAAAACATAGAAAAAAGGATAAATTCCAAGAAAACTCCAATCTTCTGAGACTGAACCAGAAGGAAATAGAAAATCTAGACTGACTGATTTCTTTTTATTGAAGTATCAATGTACAATATTATGAACATTGTGGTTTCAGCTTTCACCCATATTATCAAGTCCTCACCCCCCCTCATTGCATACTTTATTAGGGTAGTAAGATGCTGCAGAGTCATTAATTGTCTTCTCCATGCTGTACTGTCTAACCCATAACCTACCTATATTCTGAGTGCTAATTATAGTGCTTCTTAAACCCTTCTCCCTCGCTCCCCACCTACCCTCTCCTATCTCTTCTCTTTGATAACCTCTAATTCCTTCTTGGAGTCTGAGTCTGCTGCTGTTTGTTCCTTAATTTTTGCTTTGTTGTTATACTCCACAAATAAGTGAAATCATTTGGTACTTGCCTTTCTCCACCCCATTTATTCAGTGAGCAAAATACCCTCAAGCTCCATCCACATTATTACAAATAGTAGGATTTTTCTTTTCATGACTGAATAATATTCCACTGTGTATATGTACCACATCTTATCCACTCATCTATTGATGGACACTTAGGTTGCTTCCATATCTTGGCTATTGTAAATAATGCTATAATAAACATAGGGGTACATATGTCTTTTCGAATCATGGATTTGTTTTCTTCAGGCAAATTAATAGGAATAGAATTACTGGGTCAAATGGTATTGCTATTTTTAGTCTTTGAGGAATCTCCATATTGCTTTCCACAAGGATGGAACCAATTCACATTCCTACCAACAGTGTAGGAGGGTCCCCTTTCTCGACATTCTCACAAACATTTGTTTTTTCTAGTCTTTTGGATGTTGGCCATCCTGACTGGTGTGAGGTGATATCTCATTGTGGTTTTAATTTGCATTTCCCTGATGATTAGTGATGTGGACCATCGTTTCATGTGACTGTTGGACATTCGAATTTCTTCTTTGGAGATGTATCAGTTCAGATCCTCTGCCCAAAAAACAAATCAGGTTTTTTGTTTTTCAGGTGTTGAGGTGTGTGAATTCCTTATATATCTTAGATATTAAGCCCTTATTGGATAAGTCATTTATGAATATATTCTAAAATATTGTAGGATTGTTTTTTGTTTTACTGATGGTGTCCTTTGCTCTACCGAAACTTTTCAGTTGACATAGTCCAATTTGTTCATGTTTTATTTTGTTTCTCTTGCCTGAGGAGATGTGTTCAGGAAAAAGTTGCTCATGTTTACATTCATGAGATTTTTGCCTGTATTTTCTTCTATGAGTTTTATGGTTTCATGACTTGCATTCAGATCTTTGATCCATTTCAAGTTTACTTTTGTGTATGGAGTTAGACAATAATCCAGTTTCATTCTCTTGCATGTAGCTGTCCAGTTTTACCAACATCTTTTGTTGAAGGGGCTGCCTTTTCCCCATTGTATATCCATGGCTCCTTTATTATATATTAATTGACCATATATGTGGGGGTTTATATCTGGGCTCTCTATTCTTTTCCGTTGATCTATGGGTCGTTTCTTGTGCCAGTACCAAATTGCCTTGATTACCGTGGCTTTGAAGTAGAGCTTGAAGTCAGGGAGCATAATCACCCCCTGCTTTATTCTTCCTTCTCAGTATTGCTTTGGCTATTTGGGGTCTTTTGTCATTCCATATGAATTTTAGAACTATTTTGTCTACTTCTTTGAAGAATACTGCTGGTATTTTGATAGGGATTGCATTGAATCTGTAGATTGTGTTAGGCAGGATGGCCATTTGACAATATTAATTCTTCGTATAATGAGCACAGAATGCATTTCCATTTATTTTTGTCTCTTTTAATTTCTCTAATGAGTGTCTCTTAGTTTTCAGGGTATAACCTCCTTGGTTAGATTTATTCCTAGGTATTTTATTCTTTATGATGGAATGGCATATGGAGTTGTTTTCCTGATTTCACTTTATGTTTGTTCATTGTTAGTATATAAGAATGCAACAGATTTCTGTGTATTAATTTTGTATCCTGCAACTTTGCTTAATGCATTTATTAGTTCTAGTAGTTTTGGGGAAGATTCTTTAGGGTTTTCTATGTACAATATCCTGCCATCTGGAAATAGTGCCAGTTTAACTTCTTCCTTACCAGTCTGGATGCCTTTTATTTCATTATTCTGTCTGATTGCCATGGCTAGGACCTCCAGTACTATGTTAAATAAAAGTGGTGAGAGTGGACACTCTTGTCTTGTTCCCTATCTTAGAGGAAAAGCTTTCAGCTTTTCACTGTGAAGTATGATATTGGCTGTGGGTCTGTCATATATGGCCTTTATTATGTTGAGGTCCTTGCTCTCCATACCCATTCTGTTGAGAGTTCTTATCATGAGTGGATGTTGAATTTTCTCAAATCCTTTTTCAGCATATATGGAGATGATCATGTGATTTTTGTCCTTTTTGTTTATGTGTTATGATGTTGATGGATTTTTTAATATTGTACCTTCCTTTCATCCCTGGAATAAATCCTACTTGATCATGGTGGATGAATTTTTTGATGCATTTTTAAATTTGGTTTGCTATTATTTTGTTGAGTATGTTGCAACCTCGTTTGTCAGGGATATTCTGTAATTTTCTTTTTTGTAGTGTCTTTGCCTGATTTTGGTATTAGAATGATGCTGGCCTCATACAATGAGTTTGGAAGTATTCCCTCCTCTTCTACTCTTGGAAAACTTTGAGGAGGATGGTATTACCTCTTTAAATGTTTGATGAAATATAGCTGTAAAGCCATCTGTGCCAGGAGTTTTGTTCTTAGGTAGTTTTCTGATTACCAATTCAATTTCATTGTTGGTAATTGGTCTGCTCAGATTTTCTGTTTCTTCCTGGGTCAGTCTTGGAAGGTTGTATTTTTCTAGAAAGGTGTCCATTTCTTCTAGGTTATACCATTTGTTAGCATATAATTTTTCATAGTATTCTCTAATAATATTTTATATTTCCATGGTATCCATAGTGATTTTTCCTTTGTCATTTCTGAGTCTGTTTATGTGTGTATACTCACTTTTTCTCATGATAAGACTGGCTAGGTGTTTATCAATTTTGTTTATGTCATTAAAGAGCCAGCTCCTGGTTTCATTGATTTTTTCTATTGTTTTATTCTTCTCAAGTTTATTTATATCTACTTTGATCTTTATTATGTTCCTCCTTCTGTTGACTTTTGGACTCATTTTCTATTCCTTTTAAATTTCATTAATTGTGAGTTTTAACTGTACATTTATGATTGCTCTTGTTTCTTGAGGTAAGCCTATATTGCTGTATACTTTCCTCTTAGAACTGCCTTTGCTGTATCCCATGGGATTGGGGCTGTTGAAATGTTTTCATTTGTATCCATATATTGTTTGATCTTTATTTTAATTTAGTCATTGATTCACTGATTATTTAGGAGCATGTTGTTAAGCCTCCATGTGTTTGTGGGTTTTTTTGTTTTCTTTGCATAATTTATTTCTAGTTTCATACCTTTGTGGTCTTAGAACCTGTTTGGCACAATTTCAATCTTTTTAAATTTATTGAGGTTCTTTTAATGGCCTAATATGTGATCTATTCTGGAAAACGTTCATGTGCACTTGAGAAGAATGTGTATCCTGCTACTTTTGAGTGGAGTGTTCTGTAGACTTCTATTAGGTACATCTGTTCTAATGTGTTGTTCAGTGCTTCTGTCTCCTTACTTATTTTCTGCCCAGTGATTCTCTCTTTTGGTGTGAGTGGTGTGTTGAATCTCCTAAGATGAATGGGTTGCATTCTATTTCCCTCTTTAATAGTGTTAATAATTATTTCACATATTTAGGTCCTCCCATATTGGGTGCATAAAAATTTATAATGGTTATATTCTCTTGCTGGACTGATCCCTTTATCATTATGTAATGCCCTTCTTTGTCTCTTGTTACTTTGTTTTGAAACCTATTTTGTCTCATGTAAGTACAGCTACTCCTGCTTTTTTCACCCTATTATTTGCATTAAATATAATCTCCATCCCTTCACTTTTAGTCTGTGTATATCTTTGGGTTTGAAGTCAGTCTCTTGTAGACTGCGTATAGATGGTTCTTGTTTTCTTATCCATTCTGTAACCCTATACCTTTTGATTGGTGCATCCAGACCATTTACATTTAGGGTGTTTATCAATAGATCTGTACTTATTGCCACTGTAGGCTTTAGGTTTGTGGTTACTAAAGGTTCAAGGGCAGTTTACATACTATCAGTCTGTCTTAACTCACTTATGCTATTTCAAACACAAACTAAAGGGTCTTTTTTCTCCCTTTCTTCTTCTTCCTCCTCATCCACTCTTACGTGTCATATTCTGTACACTTTGTGTATCCCATGACTCTGTTAGTGATTGACTTAATTTTGTATTTGCTTAGTAATTTATTTTTTCATATGATGTTTTTTATTAAGGTATATTATGAAGGTTTCACATGAAAAAACAATGTGGTTACTACATTTACCCATATTATCAAGTCCCAACCCAAACCCCAATGCGGTCACTGTCCTTGGGGATAATAAGATACCACAGATTCACTGTTTGCCTTCTCTGTGCTACACTGTTTCCCCGTGATCCCCTACACCATGTGTACTAAACATAATACCCCTCAATCCCCTTCTCCCACCCTCCCAACCTGCCCTCCCACACTACTCCACTTTGGTAACCACTAGTTCCTTCTTGGACTCTCTGACTCTGCTGCTATTTTGTTCCCTCAGTTTTACTTCATTGTTATACTTCACAAATGTGGAAAATCATTTGGCACTTGTCCTTCTCCGCCTGGCTTATTTCACTGAATATAATATCCTCCAGCTCCATCCATGTTGCTGCAAATGGTAGGATTTGTTTCTTTCTTATGGCTGAGTAGTATTCAATTATGTATATGTACCACATCTTGTTTATCCATTTATCTACTTATGGACACTTAGGTTGCTTCCATATCTTGGCTATTGTAAAAAGTGCTGCAATAAACATAGGGGTGCATATGTGTTTTTGAAACTGAGAAATTGTATTTGGGCAAATTCCAAGGAGTGGGACTCCAGGGCCAAATGGTATTTCTATTGTTAGTTTTTTGAGGAACCTCCATATTGCTTTCCACAATGGTTGAAATATCTTACATTTCCACCAGCAGTGTAGGGGAGTTCCCCTTTCCCTGGATCCTCACCAGCATTTGATGTTCTTAGTCTTTTGGATGCTGGCCATCTTCACTGGTGTGAGGTGATATCTCATTGTGGTTTTAATTTGCATTTCCCTGATGATTAGTGATGTGGAGCATCTTTTCATGTGTCTGTTGGCCATCTGAATTTATTCTTAGGAGAACTGTCTCTTCATATACTCTGCCCATTTTTTAATAGGGTTATTTGCTTTTTGGGTTTTGAGACATATAAGTTCTTTATATATTTTGGATGTTAACCCCTTGTGGGATATGTGATTTACAAATATATTCTCCCATACTGTAGGATGCCTTTTTGTTCTGTTGATGGTGTCCTTTGCCATACAGAAGCTTTTTAGTTAAATGTAGTCCCATGAGCTCATTTTTTATTTTTTTTCCCTTGCTCAAGGAGATGCGTTCAGGAAGAAGTTGCTCATGCTTATATTCAGGAGATTTTTGCCTATGTTGTCTTCTAAGAGTTTTATGGTTTCATGACTTACATTCAGGTCTTTGATCCATCTCCGGTTTACATTAGTGTATGGGGTTAAACAATAATCCACTTTGATTTTCTTGCATGTAGCTGTCCACTTTTGCCAACACCAGCTGTTGAAGAGGCTGTCATTTCCCCATTGTATGTCCATGGCTCCTGTATCATATATTAATTGACCATATATGGTTGGGTTTATATCAGGGCTCACTAGTCTGTTCCATTGGTCTATGGGTCTGTTCTTGTGCCAATACCAAATAGTCTTGAATACTGTGGCTTTGTAGTAGAGCTTGAAGTTGGGGAGCATAATCCCCCACTTTATTCTTCCTTCTCAGGATTGCTTTGGCTATTGGGGGTCTTTTTTGGTTCCATAGGAATTTTAGAACAATTTTCTCTAGTTCGTTGAAGAATGCTGTTGGTATTTTGATAGGAACTGCCTTGAATCCATAGATTGCTTTAGACAGGATTGCCGTTTTGACAATATTAATTCTTCCTATTGAGCATGGGATGTGTTTCCATTTATTGGTATCTTCTTTAATTTCTCTCATGAGTGTCTGTAATTTTCAGAGTATTGGTCTTTCACTTCCTTGTTAGGTTTACTCCTAGGTATTTTATTCTTTTTGATGCAACTGTGAATGGAATTGTTTTCCTGATTTCTCTCTCTGCTAGTTCATTGTTAGTGTATAGTAATGCCACAGATTTCTTCATATTAATTTTGTATCCCGCAACTTTGCTGAATTCAGAAATTAGATAAAGTAGTTTTGGAGTGGATTCTTTAGGGTTTATTTATATACAATATCATGTCATCTGTAAACAGAGACCATTTAACTTCTTCCTTACCAATCTGGATGCCTTTTATTTCTTTGTGTTGTCTGAGTGCCATGGCTAGGACCTCCCGTACTATGTTGAATAGTGGGAGAGGGATATCATTGTCTTGTTCCTGATCTTAAAGGAAAAGCTTTCAGGTTCTCTCTGTTAAGTATAATGTTGACTGTGGGTTTATCATATATGGCCTTTATTATGTTGAGGTACTAGCCCTTTATACCTATTTTGTGGAGAGTTTTTATCATGAATGGATATTGGATTTTGTCAAATGCTTTTTCAGCATCTATGGAGATGATCATGTGGTTTTTGGCCTTCTTTTTGTTGGTGTGGTGGATGATGTTGATGGATTTTTGAATCTTGTACCATCCTTGCATCCCTGGAATAAACCCTACTTGATCATGATGAATGATCTTTTTGGTGTAGTTTTGAATTCAGTTTGCTAATATTTTGCTGAGTATTTTTCATCTATTTTCATCAGGTATATTGGTCTGTAATTTTCTTTTATTGTGGTGTCTTTGCCTGGTTTTGGTATTAGAGTGATGCTGGCCTCATAAGTGAGTTTGGAAGTATTCCCTCTTCTTCTACTCTTTGGAAAATTTTAAGGAGGGTGGTTATTAGGTCTCCACTAAACGTTTGATAAAATTCAGCAGTGAAGCCATCTGGTCCAGGGGTTTTGTTCTTAGGTAAGTTTTTGATTACCTGTTCGATTTGGTTGCTGTAATTTTTCTGTTCAGATTTTCTGTTTCTTTCTGGGTCAGCCTTGGAACGTTGTATTTTTCTAGAAAGCTGTCCATGTCTTCTAATTTATCCAGTTTGTTAGCATATGATTTTTCATAGTATTCTCTAAAACTTCTTTGTATTTCTGTGGTGTCCATACTGATTTTTCCTTTCTCATTTATGATTCTGTTTATGTGAGTAGTCTCTCTTTTTTTCTTGATAAGTCTGGCTAGGGGTTTATCTATTTTGTTTATTTTCTCGAAGAACCATATCCTGCTTTCATTGATTCTTTCTATTGTTTTATTCTTCTCAATTTTATTTATTTATGCTTTAATTTTTATTATGTCCCTCCTTCTACTGGCTTTGGGCCTCATTTGTTCTTCCTTTTCTAGTTTCATTAATTGTGAGTTTAGACTGTTCATTTGGGATTGTTCTTCTTTCCTGAGGTAGGCCTGTATTGCAATATATTTCCCTCTTAGCATGGCCTTCACTGCGTCCCACAGATATTGTAGTGTTCAATTATTGTTGTCATTTGTCTCCATATATTGCTTGATCTCTGTTTTTACTTGTTCATTGATCCATTGGTTATTTAGGAGAATGTTGTGAAGTCTCCATGTTTTTGTAGGATTTTTCATTTCTTTGCATAATTTATATCTTTCATATCTTTGTGGTCTGAGAAAATGGTTGGTACAGTTTCAATATTTTTGAACTTACCAAGGCTCTTTTTGTGGCCTAATATATGATCTATTCTTGAAAATGTTTCATGTGCACTTGAGAAGAATCTGTATTCTGCTGCTTTTGGGTGTAGAGTTCTGTCGATGTCTGTTAGGTCCATCTGTTCTATTGTGTTGTTCAGTGCCTCTGTCTCCTTACTTATTTTCTGTCTTGTTGATATGTCTTTCCAAGTGGGTGGAGTGTTGAAGTCTCCTAAAATGAATGCACTGCATTCTATTTCCCCATTTAATTCTGTTAGTATTTGTTTCACATAGGTGATCCTGTGTTGTGTGCACAGATATTTATAATAGTTATATCCTCTTGTTCTACTGACCATTTTATCATTATGTAATGTTCTTCTTTGTCTCTTGTGACTTTATTTGTTTTGAAGTCTATTTTGTCTGATACAAGTACTGCAACTCCTGATTTTTTCTCCCTATTAGTCAAATGAAATATCTTTTTCTCCCTATTAGTTGCATGAAATATCTTTTTCCATCCCTTCAATTTCAGTCTGTGTATGTTTTTGGGTTTGAAGTGAGTCTCTTGTCGGCAGTATATAGATGGGTCTTGCTTTTTTATCCATTCAGTGACTCTATGTCTCTTGATTGGTGCATTCAGACCATTTACATTTATGGTGATAATCGATAGGTATGGACTTACTGCTATTGAAGGCTTTAGATTCGTGCTTACCAAAGGTTCAAGATTAACTTTCTTACTATTTAAGAGTCTAACTTATCTCACAATATACTATTAGAAACACAATCTAAAGGTTCTTTTTTTCCTCCTTTTTCTTCCTTGTCCATTCTGTATATATTAGGTATCATATTCTCTCTTTGTCTATCCCTTGATTGATTTTGGAGATAGTTATTTTAATTTTTGCATTTGCTTAATAATTAGCTGTTCTACTTTCTTTACTGTTGTTTTATTACCTCTGGTGACAGGTATTGAACCTTAGGAACACTTCCATCTATAGCAGTCCCTGCAAAATTCACTGTAGAAATGGTTTGTGGGAGGTAAATTCTCTCAGCTTTTGCTTATCTGGGAACTGTTTAATCCCTCCTTCAAATTTAAATGATAATCTTGCCGGATAAAGTATTCTTGGTTCGAGGCCCTTCTGTTTCATTGCATTAAATACCTCATGCCACTCCCTTCTGGCCTGTAAGGTTTCTGTTGAGAAGTCTGATGATAGCCTGATGGTCTTTCCTTTGTATCGGATCATTTTTCTCTCTCTGGATGCTTTTAATACTCTGTCCTTGTCCTTGATAATTTGCCTTTTTAATTATTATATGTCTTGGTGCTGTCTTCCTTGGGTCCTTTGTGTTGAGAAATTTGTGTACTTCCATGTCCTGAGAGACTCTTTCCTTCCCAAGATTGGGCAAGTTTCAGCAATTAATACCTCATATAGGCTCTCTATCCCTTTTTGTCTCTCTTCTTCTCTGGTAACCGTATAATGGAAATATTGTTTTGTTTGGATTGGTCTCACAGTTCTCTTAACATTGTTTTATTCGTAGAGATCCTTTTTCACTATGTGCCTTAGCTCCTTTGTATTCCTGTTGTCTAATTTCTGTTTCATTTACCATCTCCTCCTCCTCCTCTTCTTATCTGTTTTTAAATCATACCATTCTATGTTTCATTTCAGATTGCATTTTTCAAAGTGTCTATCTCTTTCTTGAAGTTCTCCCTGAGATCTTCAATACTTTCCTGTAGCTCTGTGAAAAAATTAAGATTTTTATTTTAAAATATTAATCAGGAAGATTGGTGATTTCTGTTTCACGTAGCCCTCTTTCTGGTGTTTGAGGGATTGTGTTTTGTACAGGATTATTTTGCCATTTCATATTTCTAATGATTATATGGAAAAATAACTTTGTGTAGGTGGTGCCCTCTAGGGCCCAGAAGCTCTACTCTCTGGATCTATCCAGCACTGGAAGTGATGGCAGGTATCACAGGCAAGTTTCACAGGTACATACTAGGAGGAAATAATTATTTCCTGCTTCCTGGCTGCAGTGCCTACCTCCACCACCAGGGCAAGTATGCCAAGAGTGCAGGGAGGAGTCTTTTTTTTAAGCCCTTGTAGCTGCTGTAGGTGGGTCTACCCTCCAGCTGGCCTGGCACAATGGCAGGGGCTGCAAGTGAGAGGTCTGGTGCCTTCCAGGAGGAAGGAGCAGTGGGCTGCATATCATAGTGGGGGTTCTTGGTGCTGCGTTGCCAGCAAGGGGGATGGAGTGCCCAAAGCTCCTGAAAGTTCTCAACCTGCTGGTCTCAGTGTGCCAGGGCAATTTTGTCCATGTGACCTTTATCCTTAGCAGCAAGCTCTTTTTAATCCTCACCCCTTCAGTGCCCCTCTTGCTGTTGGGAAGTCTTTCAAAGTGCCTGCCTTTCTTTTTTTCTGGAGCAGCCAGTTGTGGGTACCTGGTCTCCACAAGTGGCTGGAATCAAATTCACTCTGAGTATTCTGCCTGTCTTTGCTTTCCAACCCCACCAATCTAAAGAGCACTATTCATGTGGGTTTGTGCTCCCAGAACAGCTTTCCAGGTGTGGTTGTTTAGCAGTCCTGGGCTTCTATTCCTTCTCTGCTCTGTTTCTCTTCCTACCATCTATGAGCTGGGGTGGGGTGAGGCCTTGGGTCCCACTGGAGCATGGCTTTGCTACTTAACCCTTTTCTGCAAGGTCTTCTGCTTCCTCCAGATACAGGCCATCTGTTGCAGTTTTATTTCTGGTTGCTCTTTAAGGATTACTTGTATTTGCTGTATTTTTGTGTTATATGTGGTTTTGGGAGGAGATTTCTGCCCCAGTTCTCAAACTGACATCTTTTTCCCCCACCTGTAAAGCATTATATTGAGGGAAATAAGCTATTCACAGGATGATAAATACTCATGATCACACTTATATGTGAGATATATAAAATAGTCAAACTACTGGAAGTAAAGGATAAAATTTTGGTTACCTGAGGCTTGTAAGAGGGAGTGAAAGAGAGGTGCTAATCAAAAGGCATAAAATTTCAATTATGCAAGAGGAATATGTTCTAGAAATCTACTGTATAGCATCATACCTCTAATTATTGCACACTTAAAAATCTGTTGGGAGGATAGATTTAATGATCAGTATCCTTAATACATTAACACATTAAAATTAAATAAATATATATATTATCTATGGGGAAATCTAATGATTTCTGGAAAAAAATCAAGTAAGATCTAAATAAGCTGAAAGATATTTTGTGTTCAATGTTTTGAAGACAATATGAAGATGTCAATCTTCCAAATCAATTTATAAGATTCAACAAAATCCCAAATTCCCAGCAAATTAGTTTGTTGATATTAACAAATCAATTCTAATATTCATATAAAATATTCAAAGATGAAGAATCGCCAACATAATACTGAAGAGTAAAGTTTCAGGGCTCACACTACTCGATTTCAAGAATTATAAAGATGTAGGAATGGAGGCAGTGGGTATGGTGTAGAAATAGACATAAATAAATAGAACAGAATAGAGGTCCCAGAAATTTAACTATGCAAATATATCAACAGATGGTTGACACAGGCACAGTGGTAATTAAATGAAGAAACTATAGACTTTTCAACATATGGTGTTAGAAAATATGGATATCCATCCACAAAAAGAAACAAATAAAAAAGAAGAGAGAAAGAAAGGAAGAAATGAACCTAGACATTCACATTACAACATAGCTGAAGATTAACTCAAGATAATAAACCTAAATCCAAAATGTAAAATCAAAACACAAAACAACACAGTTCAAAAATGTTCTTGAAAAATAGGAGTATATCTACAAGACCACGGGAATGGTGATGAATTTTCTCCTATAATGTCCTCATTAGGAAAATTTGTGACCACCCTGTTTGTAAATAAGAGTTCCAGTGTCACACAATGTTACTTCATCCCAGAAGACTGAAGGTTTTAAATCTCTTGGTGACCAGATTGTTATGTTCACTGACTGCAACTTTGTTTTGATCAGTTTTGCTAAGAAGCAGAAGCAACAGAATTGATTATTAAAAATGAACAGAAAATACAAAAAAGAGAACACAGAAAAAGGTGCTGGCTGCTTTCTAGAAGTTAATAATGGGGGCAATGCTTTCCATAACCATTACTTTGAAGTTGCAGAAAGCCCTAGATATAATCATAGTGTAATCATTTTGAATTATATGCATTATCTTAGCAAGGAATTAGATATCATTCTAAGATATCTTCTAATTAGATTTGGAAGATTGACATCTTCATATTGTCTTCAAAATCATGAACACAAAATATCTTTCAGGAATTAGTTCTCTTATCTGCTTAGCCACTCTCACTGTGAAATCTATAGACATTTAGTAAAAAAACTTTTCCTATATGAAACGTTGAAACACCTGTGTAAACAATAAAATTTTGTTTATGTAGTGTAATATTTCTCCAGGTATCATTCAAAATTCACCACAGACAAGGATTTTGCCTTCACTAAGTGTTGGCCTCAGCCTAACCATATGGGACTGTTCTATTATATTGCTGCCAGAATTTTGTATTTTTACCTCCACTTTCTCAAATGTATACTCTATTAATGTTATTGAAACCAATTGTGCTTCATATAGGTGTTTTTGTAAGAACAATAGATGTTTTTCTTACACACATATACATTAAATTTAATTTAAAAGAAGAAACCTAGACCAAAATCCATGATGAAGGTAGATGCAAAAATACTCAACAAAATATTAGCAAACCGAATTCAAAAATACATCAAGAGGATCATACACCATGATCAAGTAGGACTCATCTCAGGGACGCAAGGATGGTAGAACATTCGAAAATCTATCAACATCATCCACCACATCAACAAAAAGAAGAACAAAAATCACATGATCATCTCAATAGATGCTGAAAAAGCACTTGACAAAATTCAACATTCATTCATGATAAAAACTCTCAGCAAAATGGGTATAGAGGGCAAGTATCTCAACATCATAAAGGCTATATATGACAAACCCACAGCTAACATCATACTTAACAGTGAGAAGCTGAAAGCTTTTCATATAAGATTGGGAACAAGACAGGGATGCCGACTCTCTCCACTGTTATTCAACATAGTACTGGAGGACCTAGCCACAGCAATCAGACAAAACAAAGAAATACAAGGCATCCAGATTGGTAAAGAAGAAATCAAATTGTCACTATTTGCAGATGACATGATATTGTAAATAAAAAACCCTAAAGACTCCACTCCAAAACTACTAGAACTAATATCTGAATTCAGCAAAATTGCAGGATACAAAATTAACACACAGAAATCTGTTGCTTTCCTATACACTAATGATGAGCTAACAGAAAGAGAAATCAGGAAAACAATTCCATTCACAATTGCATCAAAAAGAATAAAATACATAGGAATAAACCTAATGAAGGAAGTGAAAGACCTATATCCTGAAAAGTACAAGACACTCCTAAGAGAAATTAAAGAGGACACTAAAAAATGGAAATTCATCCCATGCTCTTGGCTAGGAAGAATAAATATTGTCAAAATGACTATGTTACCTACCCAAAGCAATCTACAGATTCAATGCAATCCCTATCAAACTACCAACAGCTTTCTTCAATGAACTGGAACAACTAGTTCTAAAATTCATATGGAACAACAAAAGACCCAGAATAGCCATAGCAATCCTGAGAAAGAGGAATAAAATGGGGAATTACACTCCCTGACTTCAAGCTCCACTACAAAGCTATAGTAATCAAGACAATTTGGTATTGGCACAAAAACAGACCCACAGACAAGTGGAACAGAATAGAAAATCCAAACATTAACCCAAACACCTACAGTCAATTAATATTTGATAAAGGAGCCCTGGATATACAATGGGGAGATGACAGCCTCTTCAGCAGCTGGTGTTGGAAAAACTGGACAGCTCCGTGTAAGAGAATGAAACTGGACTACTGTCTAACCCCATACATAAAGATAAATGCAAGGTGGATCAAAGACCTGAATGTAAGTCATGAAACCATAAAACTCTTAGAAAAAAACATAGGCAAAAATCTCTTGGACATAAACATGAGCGACTTCTTCATGAACATATCCCCCCGGGCAAGGGAAACAAAAGCAAAAATGAACAAATGGGACTATATCAAGTTGAAAAGCTTCTGTACAGCAAAGGACACCATCAGTAGAACAAAAAGACATCCTGCAGTATGGGAGAATATATTCATAAATGACATGCGATAAGGGGTTGAAATCCAAAATATATAAAGAACTCATGTACCTGGACATCAAAAAGCAAATGATCCAATTACGAAATGGGCAGAGGACATGAATAGACACTTCAAAGAAGAAATTCAGATGGCCAACAGGCACATGAAAAGATGCTCCACATCGCTAATCATCAGAGAAATGCAGGTTAAAAAAACCACAATGACATATCACCTCACGCCAATAAGGATGGCCAACATCCAAAACACAAACAAAAAATGTTGACGAGGATGTGGAGAAAGGGGAACCCTCCCACACTTCTGGTAGGAAGGCAAATTAGTTCAGCCATTGTGGAAAGCAATATGGAGGTTCCTCAAAAAACTCAAAATAGAAATACCATTTGACCCAGGAATCCCACTCCTAGGAATTTTCCCTAGGAATGCAGCAGCCCAGTTTGAAAAAGACATATTCACCCCTATGTTTATTGCATCAC
>JAQQAC010016209.1:46823325-46872314 GCA_029783875.1 Phataginus tricuspis | reverse complement strand
TGTCAAATGCTTTTTCAGCATCTATGGAGATGATCATGTGGTTTTTGTTCTTCTTTTTATTGATGTGATGGATGATGTTGATGGATTTTCGAATGTTGTACCATCCTTGCATCCCTGGGATGAATCCCATTGATCATGGTGTATGATCCTCTTGATATATTTTTGAATTCGGTTTGCTAATATTTTGTTGAGTATTTTTGCATCAACGTTCATCAGGGATATTGGTCTGTAATTTTCTTTTTTAGTGGGGTCTTTGCCCGGTTTTGGTATTAGAGTGATGCTGGCTTCATAGAAAGAGTTTGGAGGTATTCCCTCCTCTTCTTTTTTTTGGAAAACTTTAAGGAGAATGGGTGTTATTTCTTCTCTATTTGTCTGGTAGAATTCAGAGGTGAATCCATCAGGTCCAGGGCTTTTGTTCTTGGGTAGTTTTTTGATTACCGATTCAATTTCGTTGCTGGTGATTGGTCTGTTTAGTTTCTCTGTTTCCTGCTTGGTGAGTCTTGGAAGGCTGTATTTTTCTAAGAAGTTGTCCATTTCTTCTAGGTTTTGCAGCTTGTTGGCATATAGATGATCGTAATATTCTCTTATAATTCTTTGTATTTCTGTGGGGTCCGTCGTTATTTTTCCTTTCTCATTTCTGATTCTGTTTATGTGTGTAGATTCTCTTTTTCTCTTAATGAGTCTGGCTAGGGGTTTATCTATTTTGTTTATTTTTTCAAAGAACCAGCTTTTGGTTTCATTGATTTTTTCTATTGTTTTATTCTTCTCAATTTTATTTATTTCTTCTCTGATCTTTATTATGTCTCTCCTTCTGGTAACTTTGGGCCTCATTTGTTCTTCTTTTTCCAATTTCAATAATTGTGTCCTTAGACTGTTCATTTGGGAATGTTCTTCCTTCTTTAAATGGGCCTGGATTGCAATGTACTTTCCTCTTAAGACTGCCTTCGCTGCGTCCCACAGAAGTTGTGGCTTTGTGTTGTTGTCATTAGTCTCCATATATTCTTTGATTTCTGTTTTGATTTGGTCGTTAACCCATTGATTCATTAGGAGAATGTTGTTAAGTCTCCATGTATTTGTGAGCCTTTTTGATTTCTTTCTGAAATTTATTTCTAGTTTTATACCTTTGTGATCTGACAAGTTGGTTGGTAAGATTTCAATATTTTTGAATTTACTGAGGTTCTTTTTGTGACCTAGAATGTGGTCTATTCTGGAAAATGTTCCATGTGCACTTGAGAAGAATGTGTATCCTGCTGCTTTTGGGTGCAGAGTTCTGTAGATATCAGTTAGCTCCATCTGTTCTAGTGTGTTGTTCAGTGCCTCTGTGTCTTTACTTATCCTCTGCCTGACTGATCTATCCTTTGGAGTGAGTGGCGTGTTAAAGTCTCCTAGAATAATTGCATTGCTGTCTATTTGCTCCTTCACTTCTGTTAGTATTTGTTTCACATATGCTGATGCTCCTGTGTTGGGTGCATATATATTTATAATGGTTATATCTTCTTGTTGGACTGACCCCTTTATCGTTATGTAATGTCCGTCTTTATCTCTTGCTACTTTCTTCGTTTTGAAGTCTATTTTATCTGATACAAGTACTGCAACACCTGCTTTTTCATCTTTGTTGTTTGCTTGAAATATTTTTTTCCATCCCTTCACTTTTAGTCTGTGTATATCTTTGGGTTTGTGGTGAGTCTCTTGTAAGCAGCATATAGATGGGTCTTGCCTTTTTATCCACTCTGTTACTCTGTGTCTTTTGATTGGTGCATTCAGTCCATTTACATTTAGGGTGATTATTGATAGATATGTACTTATTGCCATTGCAGGCTTTAGATTCGTGGTTACCAAAGGTTCAAGGGTTGCTTCTTTACTATCTAAGAATCTAACTTAACTTTCTTGTTAAGTTATTGTGAACGCCGTCTGATGTTTCTTTATCTCTCCCTTCCTATTCTTCCTCCTCCTTTCTTTATATATTAGGTGTTTTATTCTTTGCCTTTAGTTGGCATTTGGATGGTCTGCTTTCTTTGCTATGCTTTTATTTTCTCTGGTGACATCTTTTTAGCCTTAGGGGTGTTTCCCTCTAGAGCAGTCCATTTAAGATATCCAGTAGTGGTGGTTTATGGGTGGCAAATTCTTTCAACTTTCTTTTGTCTTGAAATTGTTTAATCCCTCCATCATATTTAAATGATAATCGTGCTGAATACAATATTCTTGTTTCGAGGCCCTTCTGTTTCGTTATGTTAAATATATCATGCCATTCTCTTCTGGCCTGTAAGGTTTCTGTTGAGAAGTCTGATGACAGTCTGATGGGTTTTCCTTTGTAGGTGATCTTTTTTCTCTCTCTAGCTGCCTTTAATACTCTGTCCTTGTCTTTGATCTTTGCCATCTTGATTATTATGTGTCTTGGTGTTGTCTTCTTTGGGTCCCTTGTGTTGGGAGATCTGTGGGCTTCCGTGGACTGTGAGACTATTTCCTTCCCCAGCGTGGGGAAGTTTTCAGCAATTATTTCTTCAAAGACACTTTCCATCCCTTTTTCTCTCTCTTCTTCCTCTGGTACTCCTATAATGCGAATATTGCTCCGTTTCGATTGGTCACAGAGTTTTCTTAATATTCTTTCATTCTTAGAGATCCTTTTATCTCTCTCTGCCTCAGCTTCTTTGTATTCCTGGTCCCTGTCTTATAATTCCTTGATCGTGTCTTGAACCTGATTCAATCTGCTGTTGAGCCCTTCTATGGCTTGTTTCATTTCTGCATTGTCTTTCCTCACTTCCCTCACTTCCTCCCTCAGCTCTTGCACATTTTTCTGTAGATCCGTCAGCATGGCTATGACTTTTATTCTGAATTCTTTTTCTGGAAGACTGTGCATGTCCATTTCTTCAGATTCTTTCTCTGGAGTGGTGTTTGTCTGAAGCTTTGTCTGTATCATATTCTTCTGTCTTCTCATGACTATAGAATTGGTTGTTGGTAGCAAGGATAGATAAGAAAGGAGAGAAAAGAGAAAAAAGAGATTTCTACTAATAATAAAAAAGTAAAAGGAGAGAAAGAGAAAGGAAAAGAAAAGGAAGGAAAAGAAAAGGCAGCAACACCTAAAAGAAAACAGCAACAACAACAACAACAAAAAAAAAAACACCAAAACGCCCACCGGGAGTGGTTTCTGTGTGAATGGTGTAGGTGGCGCTATTGTTCCACTATTCTAGAGTCACAGCCATGTGGCTCCACACGGCCCTTTAAGCTGTGGCCGGGTGAAAATGAATTGGAGGCTGTTGAAAGAGAGAGAAAGAAAAAAAGGAAAAGAAAGGGGAGAAAAAACAATAAAGAAATAAAAAAAGCCACCAGGAGTGAGTTCCGCGTGAGTGCTGTAGGTGGCGCTGTTGCTCCACTATTCCAGCGCCACTGTATAGTTCTGGCTGGGTTGGGAATTAATGGTAAGCTATTGATCTCCGTGGGGGTCTCAATGGCGGGCACTCTTTCCCAGTCGCCAGCCACGGGGTCCAAAGCTCCCCAGGACTCCCAGCGTGCTGGGCTCAGTTTGCGGGGGCTATCCGGCCCCTCTACTGAGCTCCTGTCTCTTTAAGACCGCTGAGGTAGAGCACGCGCTTTTCTTCCCTTTTTTCTCCTTTCTTTTTCCTTCCCGGAGCCTGCCGCGGGCAACTTGTACGTTCCGGGCTGGGACCCTGTGCCCTCTGTCTCTCCTATCTCCGCTACACCGCACGCCGTGTGTCGGCACTCCCGGCGCAGACTTCCACTCCCTCCCGGCTCTGAATCCTCTCCTCCCGCTGGAGCGCTGGGGGAGAGGAGCGCTCGGTCCGCTCCTGGCTCCGTACCTTACCCGCCTTGCCGGGACTCCCGCCAGAGTGCTGGGGTGGAGGGACGCTCCCGGGGCAGACTTCTGCTCCCTCCTGGCTCTGAATCCTCTCCTCCCGCCGGAGCACTGGGGGAGAGGAGCGCTCGGTCCGCTCGTGGCTCCATACCTTACCCCCCTTGCTGGGACTCCCGCCGGAGTGCTGGGGTGCAGGGGTGCTCTGGTCTCTGTGGATCGTGTTTCCGTCCCGCCTCGCCGGGTGCCGAGTCAGTCCTCTGTCCGGAGTGTCTGGCCACCGGAGCTAGGTGTAGCTGTACACTGTGCACTTTCCTGTGTATTCTGGTCTCTCTTTTAGGGATAGTTGTATTTGCTGTATTTTCGTGAATAAATATAATGTTGGGAGGAATTTTTCTGCTGGTCCGTTCACGACGCCATATTCCCAGAAGTGTGCACTTTTTTTTTAAGTGTTAAAGAGACAAGGGCCCAACAGCAGAACAAAATCGTCCCAGCACTTGGCCCAGCAAGCTGGGAATCTTGGGAAATTTTGGACCCCCTGGCCAGTGGCCAGGAAAAGCAGCCATCCTAAGGCTTACCACAGAGATCAGCAGCCTACTATTTCTTTCCCCCCTCCCGGCCAGAGCCACAAAGGGTCCTGGAGCCTCCACTGCTGCAGAACATCAGAGGAGTGGCCCCGCCTAAAAAAACCTCACAGAATCACGTCCCGACTGGTGTGCAGCTAAGCGGGAAGAGCCCCACAACCAGGTTCAGAAGGCACCAAGGGGACCAGAATGCACCCAATGAGACTGCAAACTGCACAGTACTATAGGCTAAGCTGAGGTGGCCCACACAGGCAGCTTAGGGGATTATCCCAGAGACTGCCTCCTGGTGTGCTGGAAAACAGCTCAGGCCCCTGATAATGGCAAGGAGAACAACAAGGAGGAAGGGACTTTGTTCTCCCAGATGACACATGTGGCGACTACAAATGACCACTTCTATTGCCATGAAAAGAAAGAGGAATATGGTACAGACAAGAATTAGCCAGACAACCCCTGAGAGAGAGCCTGATGGGATAGACTTATACAATCTTCCTGAAAAATAATTCAGAATAAAAGTCATAACCATGCTGATGGATCTACAGAGAAATATGCAAGAGCTAAGGGAAGAAGTGAGGAAAGATAATGCAGAAATCAGACAAGCGATCAACGGGCTTAGGAGCAGACTGGACGAGGTGCAAGAGACTGTTAATAAAATAGAAATCAGAGAACAGGAATACAGAGAAGCTGAGGCAGAGAGAGATAAAAGGATTTCTAGGAATGAAAGAATATTAAGAGAACTGTGTGACCAATCCAAACGGAACAATACTCACATTATAAGAGTGCCATAATATGAAGAGAGAGAAAGAGGGATAGAAAGTGCCTTTGAAGAAATAATTGCCAAAAACTTCCCCAACCTCGGGAAGGAAATAATTTCTCAGACCATGGAAGCCCACAGATCTCCCAACACAAGGGACCCAAAGAAGACAACACCAAGACACATAATAATTAAAATGGCAAAGATCGAAGACAAGGACAGAGTATTAAAGACAGCTAGACAGAGAAAAAAGATCACCTACAAAGGAAAACCCATCAGACTATCATCAGACTTCTCAACAGAAACCTTACAGGCCAGAAGCGAATGGCATGACATATTTAACATAATGAAACAGAAGGGCCTTGAACCAAGAATATTGTATCCAGCATGATTATCATTTAAATTTGAGGGAGGGATTAAACAATTCCCAGACAAGTGAAAGCTGAGGAAGTTTGCCTCCCATAAACCACCTCTACAGGATATCTTAAAGAGACTGCTCTAGATGGAAGCACTACTAAGGCTAAAAAGATGAACATATCTTCATGAACATATCTTCATGAACGTATCTCCCCGGGCAAGGGAAACAAAAGCAAAAATTAACAAGTGAGACTGTATCAAGCTGAAAAGCCTCTGCACAGCAAAGCACATCATCGGTAGAACAAAAAGACATCCTACAGTTTGGGAAAATAAATGACATGTCAGATAAGGGGTTGACATCCAAAATATATAAAGAACTCATACACCTCAACAAATAAAAAGCAAATAATCCAATTAAGAAATGGGCAGAGGATATGAAAAGAGAGTTCTCCAAAGAAGAAATTCATGTGGCCAACAGGCACATGAAAAGCTGCTCCACATCGCTAATCATTAGAGAAATGCAAATTAAAACCTCACACCAGTAAGGATGGCCAACTTCCAAAACACAAACAACAACAAATGTTGCTGAGGATGTGGAGAAAGGGGAACCCTCCTACACTGCTGGTGGGAATGCAAATTAGTTCAACCATTGTGGAAAGCAGTATAGAGGTTCCTCAAAAAACTCAAAATAGAAATACCATTTGATCCAGGAATCCCACTCCTAGGAATTTACCCTAAGAATGCAGCAGCCCGTTTGAAAAAGACAGATGCACCGTTATGTTTATTGCAGCACTATTTACAATAGCTAAGAAATGGAAGCAACCTAAGTGTCCATCAGTAGATGAATGGATAAAGAAGATGTGATTCATATACACAATGGACTATTAATCAGCCATAATAAGAAAACAAATCCTACCATTTACAACAACATGGATGGAGCTAGAGGTTTTTATGCTAAGTTAAATAAGCCAAGAGGAAAAAGACAAGCATCACATGATTTCACTCAGATGTGGAGCATAAGAGCAAAGAAAAAAAAACTGAAAGAATAAAACAGCAGCAGACTCACAGAACCCAAGAATGTTCTTATAGTTACCAAAGGGAAAGGGACTGGGGAAGATGGGTGGGAAGAGAGGGACAAGGGGGAAACCGGGCATTACAATTAGCAGACACAATGTTGGGGGGTCAAGGGGAGGGCTGTACAACTCAGAGAAGACAAGTAGTGATGCTACAGCATCTCACTACGCTTATGGAGAGTGACTGTAATGGGGTTGGTAGGGGGAACCTGATCAGGTGGGGAGTTTAGTAACCATAATGTTGCACATGCAATTGTAGATTAATGATACCAAAATAAAAAAAATAAGTAAAGAAAGAAGATCCTGATTTAAAAATTGGAAAAAGATGTGGAATAGGTACCTTACCAAAGAAGATACAGAGATCGCAAATATGCATATGAAAAGATGATCAGAATTATTTGTCACTACGGAAATGGAAATGACATATCACTACATGCATATTAGAATGTTTAAACTTCAAAAGCATGTATGATGCCTATGTAAATTGATAACAGCCCTGTCCACCTGTTGCCCAAACCAGAAACCTGGGAGCCATTAGGAACACTTATTATTTTCTTCCTCACTTACCAAAATTAATTGTCCCATTTTTTTGTCAATTCTACCTCACAGATTTTCTGAAATCCACCCCATTCTCTTGATCTCCACTGGCAACAATCTTGCCTAAGCATTCAGATTCATAAATCATGTTCTTGCCTTCACTATTATGATTTATATAAATAAATATGGTTATATCCTATCTCCTCAAAAATATTCAGAGATTCCCCCTTACTTTGAGGACAAAAATTGCCCTGGACCTAAGAGGTCAAGATGGACTTCAGAGGTTCCATGAGCTCCTTAAAACTTTATGCATATTCCCTGAGTTTCTACCTGCAAATATTTTCTGAGGAAAGGTTCAAAGATTCCATGAGATTTTCAGTAGGTGTCCCTGCCCCAAAGCATGTTTGGAAAAAGGCCCAGACACTTCAGATACCCACTCAAATATCACTACTTTGGTAGCTTTTGCCAACTCTCTTTCCCCCCACCCTCCCCATGGCATGTTGATTTTCTCCTTTTTTATGTACTTGTTGCTGAACCCTGGATTTTTACTCCAGACTGTTTATCATAATTTGTAATTATAGAAGTATTTCTGTGGCAATCCAGTTATGGTTTATCACCTCAACTCCAGTTTAATTTTCATGATAACAGGATCTGTATCAATTTTATTTACTTGTATAACTCCATAGAACAGCCCCTTTCACTTAAGTCCCCAATAAGTATTTTTCAATAAATGAACAAATTAATGCTGGCTATCATACAAACATGCATTTAACATCGAGATTGATTACATTGCATTTTTTAAATTATATGCGTTATTTCCTGGCCATGTTTAGTTGGTTAGAAGATTCAGATAGATGAAGAATAATAGAATAATAGGGTCACATGGCACCTTTAAATGAAAGGGCTTGGCTGAGATCTCTGATAGAATTGAGGAAGTCTTTGGATGCCCTAGTAACAAAAATATTCTAATAAAGGCTAACCTTTTGTGTTTAGAGCTAACGTGTAAGCTTGAGAACAACTGGATTTATGGTAGGAGGGGAAAAGGTAACATAATTTGGAGAGAGAAAGGTATTTCACTGTTTTGGAGGTATAGTAAGTAAGAGATTAATAAGAATTATATTAAGACGCTAAGAGTATTGAAAGCAGAATTTCCAAAGTCTTCTGTTGTAAAGAAACAGGCATTTGAGGGCTTGTATTAAACTGGACTAATGGATATACAAATGGCCCTAAGTTGTTTTCCTGCCCTGACCACATGGGAATACCACTAAAACTTTTACCATGCTGAGGAATCAGGATGAGACTGTGGTGATGACAAACTTCTATGTGACTCTCCAAGAACTGAGGACCACTGAAAAAGAATTAATATGAGAGAAGTGAACATACACATAAAGTTAAGAATATATATGGGCATCGGATTTCCAAAAATGTTTTTCATGTGAGAAACTCATTCTAAATTCTTAATTCTCTGAGTTATGCATTACAAAGGCAAATATGCACTGAAGTCCCTGGTATCCAACTTGATGAAAGCAGGTGACTGCTGGCCAAGAGCTTGTAGCATAAGTGAAAGGAGGAGGAAGAGTAAGGCCTAGAAGGCAGGTAACCCCCATCTCACTGAGCTCAAGTTAACATGAAACTATATAGACTGTAGAAGTGTTGATTAAACTTGCCCTTCAATATGAATTTGCACACAGTTGGTATTTTACTGCTCAAAAATTTCAGAGAAGTCTTGGAAGGCAAATGGGAGTATTGTACTCACATACATTCTTGAGATGAACCTCTCCCTCTATGAAACAGTTTCATCCTAATATTGAACAGGAAACAGGAAACAATCTAGAAACTGTAGTGGAGAGAATTCTCAGGAAAAGTCATTAATGATGTTGAAATTTCAGGGCTGGAATATGCATTTTCCTTGTCCATCTATTCTGCAAAAATCAGATTTACTGTCTTAATCTAAAATCTACCACTAAATCTCAAACTTCAAAGATTTTCAGTGTCAAATGTGCAGAAAACTATTGAAGTCAGTGATAGCATATGGGAAATTATCTTGTCAGGGATCTGGTGGTATCACTGGATCCAGGGTAAAATTAGATGTGCTGGAAGTGTCAAGGGCTTGTGAGCACACTTTATCAGTAACCTTGTTGCATGTCTCAGAAACCCACTTTTCCATCCCCTATCCATCACTAAAATGAGATTAGTTTGGAAAATCAGTTCTCTCTAGAATATTGGGACTTTCATGTTCTGGGGATCTGTAGAAGATCACACAGCCCAAGTATCTCCAAAAGATAAGACTCTTCTTAAAGAGATATATCGAAATATTAAACATGCAGGACTCACTATCTAAACTCTATACAGTGAATACTCTGCTGTCTTTGTCACTGTGAGTGCACAAAAAGACAAGTGAGGGATTCCCACATTAGATAAACTAAAAAAGACATTGAGAGAATTCATAACTTGCACTTAGCTCTCTTGGGAAGACAGCACAGAACTAGCTATGGGCATATATTCTGAATTTTTTGGCATTGGTTAGTAATGGTGACAGCAATTTTGTCAATTCAACTGTTCAGCAATAGGTTGAAGAGACCAGTCATCTAAAATAGCCCCATTTAGTCTGTCAGCCTAGTTGGAGGAAGGAACTCTACTACCTCACAGACACTGCTGAATTTTTCCCCTCTGGGATTGGACAGATAGCTCACTGCACCCATTTTTCCTACTGACATTGTGATGGCTATTTGTCACTTTCTTCACATTCTTGGTTCTTTTGTTTGATGTGTCCAAGTTTTGGATGTTTTTCTACCTGCCTCATAAATGGTCTTTTATCACTTCTTGTAAAATCTTCCCATTTACCAAGTTAAGTTTCAATAGAAATAAATTCTTACTAGATATGATTACCATAATCATACACACACACACACACACACACACACACACACACACACATGATTTAAAAGGTATCTAACTGCATTTTGGGAGAAGCAATTCACCATGGGTCCTGAACACCCCTGCACATTCTTGCTGGGAATGCCAAGGATGAAAAGTCCTTACTGCTCTTTACTCAAGCCTCTCAAGGATATGATTTCAACAAGCAATCTGAAGTGATAAAGTAACATCTGAACACCTAGACAAAGAGCAAACCTGTTTCTGCTTGCTATAAAAGTGATGATTCCTCTAAGTTCAGTGTTCTTTTCCTTCACAATCCACTGCATTTGTAGGTATCCATCATGGATTCTTTGTCCCCTCCCTCAAACCCCATGGGACTTAGGGGCCATGGGGAGCAAAGGCAGATGAATATGAACTCAGACTACTCATACACAAGTAATGAAGCCCTTGTCTCTGACACAAACGTTTCATGTCTTCACTGGTATCAATCAGAAAGTTAAAGGCCAGTTTATTAGCTTGTAGGTACAATAAAATCATAGACCTTGAATGTTTCCTGATAACGCAGAAATGGGTAGATAGTATTGTATAATGAAAGATTTTGCTGTCCATACAATACTAGGTCCAGAATTAAGGCATCATGAATTATGAGGGACTGTTAATTCTAAAAACAATTATAGGGACATCTATAATCTATCTATCTATCTATCTATCTATCTATCTATCATCTATCTACATTTACCTCTAGTGTATTTAAAATGCATAAATCATTCTCTTACTTTTATTATTGGGTTGAGTCACTAGTAAATTCACTGTGTACTACTCAAGGATAGAGCTGAACTTTTACTTTATTCTTTCCTATTCATTTACTATAAGATGACAAGACAGAAGTGTTAGAGAAGGTTAAGAATGGATGAAAGAACTAGAAATACAATGAGGTGTTACCTTTGAAACAAAGAAAAGACCATAACTTATATTTTCAGGGAACCCCATGTAACCGTTCCCAAGATCTTATCTCTTAGAACTGAATATGTTTAGGATTAGATGACATTTCCTTTGAGTATTTCTAACATATAATAGTTTTGAGCTATTTATTTTTAATTTTTAGTCTGCATTTTTAAACCTGTAGGAACTATGTGCAGAAGGCTTGCAACTGCAGTTTGAGCTTTGACTCCAATTTATTGTTCCTCAAGATGTGTTTTGAATCCTAAAACCATGCATGAAGGGAGACAAACTATCAGTCAGTTTCTAAAGTTATTAGTTATTAGCTGAAATTGGCTCAGATGCATAATATAGAAAAAAATTAATTCAATTATGTAAATATCTAGAAAGCATCTAATGAATAACCTCCATAATGTTTATTTCCTTTCTTTCAAAACATGTGAAACATTGTATTTTAATAGCCCTGTAAAATTAGTAAAGGGTACTTTCCAGGATGGAAGAGGTGTTTTTTCCCTTGGTGACATAACTGGCTGTTCTGTGTTCTTTTTTTATTGTCTCCTTTGTTGTCTTCCTGCCTGCCACAAGTTGCACAAGTTCTTTAATGATCAGAATGTGTGTAGTATACTCACTCTTATAGGGCTGTAGTGAGCATGGCAAGAAAATGTATATAAATAGCACAGAAGCTGATGATAAATTGTGCTCAGTAAATTGTAGGAATGTATTCATATTGAAAACAATCTATAGTGCTCATGTTATGTATTTGTTTTTGTATTTTGTGTTTTTCACTAGAAGTTGTGGGCATTTACCCATGTCATTTCCATATTCCACAATAATCCTTAATGCAGCATTTCAATGTTAAGATAAACCATGTTTAATTTTAGAGGAGTTTTTTAGTGCTGTTATTATATAATGTAAAGGAAGAAAATCTTTCAATCATGATTTCAGGTCTTCTTTGCAAAATTTTACATTGGAAACATGAGTGACTTAATGATAGAAAGTACTTGGAACAATGGAGTGGACATTCTTAGGAAGTTAAACTTTACATTGTGTCTTTAGGATTTACTTATATTTTGACAATCATCTGCAAATGGCAGAGTGGACAAAAGTGATGAAAGTGCCCTCATTACTTAGGCTGAAATCAATCAACAATTGGCTGTTGCTCTATGTTTGAAAAATTATGGTGCAGTGAATTAATTGCATACAGATGAAAGGGCAAGAGCATAAGTGTAGTAATAAACTGCTTCCAATTTGGAAACTGATTACCAGCAATGCACCCACAAACTAATGGAAATTCTTATTTTACAGAAGATGGGGATTCATACTGATAAAATTTTAAAAGGCGTTACCTAATTCAGTATCTAATCACATAAAGTCAACATGCTTTAAACTAATTAGAGCCCACTTCCCAATATGAGTGAAGGTGTAGAAAGGGGTTCAAAGTGGTATCTTTTGGTGGGTATGGCTGAGACCACAGCTTGTTCATTAAAATTAAATTTTCATGTGTATTTGTGTTTTAAAAAACAAAATTTTTCCTGAATAGGTTTTCTGAGTACTTCATCTACTAGAGATTATACAAACATTTTATGGCCTGTCAAAATAAACTTGCTATGAAGTGTCACTTATTTGTCATTTCATGATCTTTTGAATATAAACAGTAATTTTTCAAGAGAACTGAAGTCTACTTAAGGGCCTCACAGCAACATGCAATACCATTTACTCAGACTGTAAATAATAACTGATTAGTATAGGTGCAATCACTAAGAATGACTCATTCTAAAACTGCAGATGAAAGTCTGTTTTAGAATTTATACACATTTTCAGAAGAAAATCATTCAGAAACCATGATTTCATTCCATAATGCCACAAAATCAAACATTTGTTTCAGGTTAAGACCTGTAAAAACGCTATGCTGCAGTGTAGAGAAAGAAATTAATCTTTATTAATTCATGCTAAGATGTAAATGAAAGACCTTTAATTTTTCCAGAGGCATTTGTCATTTAAGAGGAAAAGGCACAGAAAGGAAATGAAAACCATCAGATCAATTTAGCCTGTTTAAAATATGTACGACTTTAGTAGGGACTGTAGTTAAGTAAGTAAGATTTTTTTCAGGCAATCAGGAAAAGGATATTTTGGGTAGAAGCAATGAATCAAAAGTTGTCCTTCAGTAGTAGAGGCTGCCTTGTCATGAAGTCTTCCTCCTCAATCAGTTGCCCTAAACAATTTTTATTTTTCCTTCTACCTCTGAATTTACTGGTTATCCCCCAGGTAATGTTATGTTTTAAAAGTGATTCTGGTCTCTAAGTGGGTGGGTGATGTTTGTGAGGGTGAGGAGGAGTTAGAATAAATGGAAATACATAGGTTGACATTTGGATTTATACGGTTGTATTTCATTGTGTGCTGGTGAGATGTGATGAAATTTTGGGACTTGCTTGGGGAAGGCTTATTGGCTGATTGCAGTCATATAAAGAGATGTCTTGTTCTGAACCCCTGGACTGCCCATTCTTTAGAACTTGAGAGTATATTGGTTCTGCCTTCTATGGCCCACAGGGAAGTCAGATAATCACCAAAAACTCATTGTCCAAAACTCCACCATGCTTCCCTTATCCCATGCTGCTAACATGGAAATCTACTTCCAATACATTTTATTTTTGATGCATTACTTTTCTTATTATTAATGTTAACACTATTATTCCAGCTTTCCTCTCAGACTATAAGACTTGAAGTTGTCAGCTGGGATGATGCAAGAGAAAAGTCTTCGTAAAGTGAAAACTAATTTAGAAATGTTAGGGTATGATGTTATCATAATTATATTTATTTCTTCACTTTGTTTTGTCACCAAGTTCAATCTGATACAAAGTCCTGATGTTCTCTGCTCTTGCATATTCTACCCCTATTGCTCAGAAATTCTTTTGTATTCTTCCTTTCCTTTTCCAACCACTCCAGGTTTAGTCCAGGATGCCATTTTCCATTCCTGATTTTATGCTTGCAGTTCCTTTTCCTTCCTTGATAGGTGCTCATTAAATTTAATATTTTAAGTTAAAAACTAAATGCCATATAAATAAACTAGAGAGAAATACTATCAGGGGAAGAACAGGGGAGAAAGAGGGAAAGGGAGAAGGAGAGAGAATGAGTGGAAAATAGAAATGTATCAACATTTAGAAACAAATATCGTCAAGCCTAGAGCTGAAAACTGGTGGTCTGTGGGCCATGTTTGACTTACAGGCATGTTTCGTTAGGTCTGCATGGTATTAAAAAGTTGTTTCCTTCTTATAGCTCCAGTACACTTCTGCCCATCTAACGTTTCCATAACACATCTTACTTAGTTACAGTCTGTCCCATGATGTCTCCCTTTCCTCTACCTAAGCCCACTTTTCTGTTAGGGATATTTTTAGGGTACACTGTCAATTTCCTTAACTAAGCCATTCCTATTTACAACTAGAATATTTTTTCCCATGCCATTTATTCTATGTCTTTGAATTAATAGATTTATTTTCCTCATGAGTATTCTATCACTTCTTACCTCATTTTTATCCATAAATAACTCTGATTTGAAATCCTATCACCCTTATAATCAGGGATTTTGCCACCCACTACTTGATTGTGGGCTTTATTTCATTGGTTTCCTGTTCTGTTTATCTTAGGAGCCTATCTGGACTGCAGATTCCATGAGCATGAGAAACAATGCCAATGGAAGCTGATGAGTTATGAAGATTGGACAGCATAGCATAATCATCAGAGTAGACCTTAGCATTTCTAGTCTATAGCTATAACTCACTGAATATTTACCTGAAAATTTGCATCTATGACATCAGTGCCTTTATTCCATTATGCCTATTTGGCTATTTCTAGTTATTAAAATTATTTATTCTTTTTTTGTGTGGAAACTTGCCTTCCTTTCTACTCATAATTTATTTATCTCTACTTTGGCTTCCTGAAGCAATTTTTATTATTTTCTTTCTTTGAGATATTTCTTTAAGTGCTTGTCTTGATGTACACACACACACACAGATATCATTCTGTTTTATTGTTTTATAACCTCTTTAATTTCATATAACACTATACAAAGTATCTTTTATTTATTGTCACATTTATTTTCACTACCTTGTTGTTGGAACTCTTTTCTCATTATACAATAATGCTACAAAAAGCCTCATAATTATCATTTCCTTGTCCACATCTTTAAGCTCTTTAGGATAAATTTATGGGAATAGACTTATTGGTTCCAAGAAATAAGTAATATTATAAGAATTTTGACACATATTGTTAACCTGCCTCTAGAAAGTGTATAACATTTCACATTTTCATCCACAGTACATAGCTGTTATTATAAACATGAGGATTAGGATAGTCAGTAAGACAAAGTGACATTATGGATATTTATGTGCTTTAATTATTGCCTTCTAGAATTTTACCAGAGCAAACGCCCACCTCCTGCAAAATAGTGATTTCAAATAGCTTGAGAATTCAATTACTGCCCATAAGTTTCCAACATATTAGTGGATTTTTACAACACTTACATTGTATCTCTTTTCATCTGTATGCCTTTGATGGGTGAGGTTTCAGTAGTAATCATGTATTGGTTGCACTACATATATTCTTTATTGTAGAGCAATAACCAATTATCAAGTGGTTTCATCCTAAGTAATATGATCTCTTCTGAGCACTTTGATGATTGCAGATTAAAATCAAAGACATATTATAAAACTTTACGTCCTATTATTCCATGAACTTCATATCATGAAGACGATGTTTCCAATACAAAATTTTTCAAATAAAAGACTGAACTTCTTATGAGACAGGAATTTTTCATCTAAATTGCTTAATAGTAAAACTAATGATCTTCTTTAAGTTTACCAGGGTTAATTTTGAACGTGGAATGCTTCCCAGAAAGATTATCTCAGAATATTCCAATGACATGTGAAAATTCCTGCAATATAAAGTGGAAAGAGCAAAATACAAAATTAGAATACACAGCATGAGCAATGTGTTGAAAATACATATCCCCACTATGCACCTTCTGTGCTGATGTTTTATTTGCTATAGAGTAGGTACATTGTACACATTTTGATCCTTCAGGGCCATGCACAACCTATACAAAATATGGCAGAAAGGGATAATAAGTTGTGAAGTGTGATATCTCACACTTTCCTTCTGTTAGACTTTTTGTCTGGATGTTTGAAATAATTTAGTCAGGAGGTGGGTTGGGTTTATTGTTTGTTGTTGTTAATGTACACTCAGTACACTACAGGTTTCACAATACCCTAGTAATTCTTTGTCTTTAGGGTGATGGGGGTGGGGGTGACTTACCAGAAGCTTTTGCCAGAAGCAGAATGCCTGTTCTACTCACAGATGTAGATATTCTTTTTGTACATTTCCCTCTATTGAAGATTACACATTTTTTCCTCATAGACTAGACAAAATTTAAGAGGGCCATAGATCATTGTCAAAACTCTTCTGATAGAACTTTGTTCTCCCTCATTTATTCATTCTTTACTTTGAATGGGATATTCCTCATGCTCTCTTTCTTCCTAGTTCCACCCCTTTGTCCACTAATAATGGAACCAATCATACAGGGAGAGACAGAGAATGACAGCCAGAGAGACATAAACAGTCAGAGGTACATAGACAGACAAAGGCAGACATTGAGAGATAGAACAAGATAATTAGACCAACAGGCTGACAAAGATGGACAGAGTCAGACAGATGGACAGAGTCAGATATAGAGGCAAAGAGAGGGGAAATCAGATATATTAAGACATACAGACAGAAATAGAAAAATCACATAGACAGGAATAGAAAAAAACAGAGACAGAAACAGAGAGACTGAGAGTCAGAAATTGATGGGTACATAGAGGTAAAGGGTCAGACAAGCAGACAAAGGTAGACAACAACACAGAAAAAGGGACATTTTGGCACATGGAGAGAGAGATAGAAACAGACAGGCAAAGAGAGAGAGAGATGAACTAAATGAGAGAAACAAGCTGGGTTCGGACCAACAGACAGATTTGATTTGATAACCAATTCAAAGACAACCAGGAAGACAAAGATATATAGACATAAATTGACAGAGAGAGATATACAAAAGAAAGAGAAAGACAGAGACAGGCAGATTCAGACAGATAGACAGGCTAACAAAGTCAGATGGAGAGAAACAGGCATGGAGATATAGAAAGGTAGGTTGAGACAGAGATAGAAGTGGATTCAGGAACAGACAGAGGTAGAGACAAAGACAAATGCAGAGACAGAGTGACAGAAACAGAGACAGATAAAGACAGACAGATAGAGATAGAGTTAGGCAGATATTCTGAGATTAAAGGACAGTTAAGGAACTGATAGAGACAAAGACAGACAGAGATAGACAGAGTAAAGGAGACAGAAAGACAGCCAAAGGGACAGAGATAGAGAGAGATAAACAGAGACAGAGACTTACAGAAAGAGAACAACGAGAAAAACAGAGAGACCAAGATGAATAAAAAGTGAGCAATAAGTAGAGACTTAAACAGACAGAAAAGACAGACACCAAGAGAAAAGATATGCAGACATATGAAACAGAAGACACAGGCAGAGAAAGAGAGACAGAAAGAAAAAGACACAAAGACAAGGAAAAGACAGAGGTACAGAGACAGAGAGAGACAGCCAAAGATGAACTGAGACATAGAAAAAGAGGCAAGACAGAAACATAATCAGAGATAGCCACATTCAGAGAAGCAGAAACAGAGAGAAAAACAAATACAGAGTGATCCAGACACAGAGACAGAAAGACATATAAAGGTAGACATACAGACATAAACAGACACATGAAGAAAGAAATTTAGGCAGAACCAGGAAGAAGAACAGACACTGAGAGTCAGATAGAGACAGATAGAAATGCATACACACAGATGAACACAGACAGAGACAAACAGACAAGTTTCGAGTCAGAGACATATAGAGACAGAATGAGACATAAACAGAGTCAGGGCAGGCAGAGAAAGACAAAGATATACAAACATGAAGAGAGTTGGGCAAGCATACAGGCTGAGACAGAGATTGGTGGACATATAAACATATGGTCAGAGATAGAGACTGTCAGAAACTGATAGACATAAAATAGATAGACAGGGAAAATAGATAGAACGAGGCAGAAAAAGACAGAAAATTAGGGACAGAGAGACAGAAAAAAATCAAGCATCCATACAGAGATAGAAAGACACAAACAGACAGAGAGAAATAGACCTGTACAAAGACTGAGAGACATACAAGCAAAAAGACTGGTAAATCTATTTTGGAGGGACCAAGACAAAAAGATATAGGCTACAGTATCAAATAAAGACAGACTAAGATGAAGACAGACACAGGTAAACACAGCCAGACAGAAACAGAGAAACAGAGATAAAAACAGATGAAGAAAGAGACTGAGGGACTGAGAGACTGAGATATGCAGAAGAATATAGAAACAGAGAACAACAGTAACAGATACAGAGACAGAGTCACAGAGGCAGATGGAAACAAAGGTACATCTAAATACATGGAAAGGAACACAGTGACATAGAGGCAGAGAGAAAGACAGATACAGACAGATAGGAACAGGAGATACAGTCAGGAACAGAGATAAATAGGCTGTCAGTGACAAAAAGATTCAGACACAGATAGAGACAGAGGAAGACAAACAGATGGAGACAGAAAGAGGCTAACAGAGACAGAAACGTGCAGAGTCAGACAGTGCCAGTCATACAGAGACCACTTCATCCTCATGTCTGAATGTTGATAAAACATGAATGTTTTCTAAGGCATAGAATACAAGATATTCTCCTGTCCTGGCAAACATGTTGCTTCTTTATCAATTACAGCTTTAGTCTCACTCTAGTCTGCTTTCCCTATAGATAAGGATTATAAAATACAATCATAGAATTACCTCTGCCTCTACATCATCCAATCCAGAACACAGCTTTTCCTTATTAATCCCTCTTAAAAGTCACTTAATATAAGACTAAATCCAATAAGCATTGTTCCCTATGATGTGCATTCTCCCTTATTACAACAAAGTTATAAAACTGAGTTGTTTAACTACAGGTATGCTGCTGGTGGTCTGTGGGTGGAGGACATTGGCATAACTCCTTATGGTGCTATTATAAAACTTAAAAAGCATCTTCTGCATACGTGGAACAGAGTAAACAAAACAGGAAATGGTCAGCTGCTCTGAGTTCCCAACAGAGAGAAGCTTTTTTCCATTTCAAGATGGCCCTTAAATATGTGGTCATAGTGGAAAAGATTATGATCCAGGAGAGTCCTCTGTTGTAGACTACACATTCTTTCATTGTGAGTAGAAGACTTGACAAAATTTAAGATGTCAGAAACTCTGTGTCAAACATTTTCTGCTATGACTTTGTAACACTTTATGTCTCTATCCTTTACCTTGAGAAGTGGATGCTTCTGATGTTCTCAATTTCTCAAGTATCACTCCTGTATCCTCTAATAGCGGGTATTGAGGTCTCTATTGTATAAAACCAGGGAGCAGATTTTGTGGTTGTCCGCAAATAAACTGTTGCAACATTTACAAATTGGCGTGCAGGCCAAGAACCCACATGTTAAGGATAACTAATTTTATTTGTCTGTTTGTTTTTAGGTGGCATTTTGAGACTCTGGACTAAAAGAAGTTTATTTAATTGGATTGACTTTCATATTTTAAATTTTTACTTAAATATAATTTATATACAATATTATATTGGTTTCAGATGAACAACAGTGATTCATCAATTATATACATTGCAAAATGCTCACCATAAGTGTGGTTACCATATGTCACCATATAAAGATATTAAATTATGAGCTATATTCCCTATGCTACACTTCCATCTCTATGACTAAATTAATTTATAATTTGAAGTTTGTTCCTCTTTATCTCTTCACCTATTTCACCCATTCCCTTCAACCCCCATGGTAACCAACTGTCCCTTCTCTGTGACTATGAGTCTATTTCTGTTTTGTTTTTTCATTTGTTTTGTTTTTCATATTCCACATACAAATGAAACCATATGGTATTCATCATTATCTGACTTATTTCACTTAGCATAATACCCTCTAGGTCCATCCATGTTGTTACAAATGGCAAGATTTATTTTTTTATGGCTGAATAATATTCCTTTGTGTTTATGTACCACATCTTCTTTATTGATTCATCTATTGATGGGTACATTTATTGTTTCCATATCTTGATTACTGTAAATAATGCTGCAATAAACATAGGGGTACATATATCTTCTGAAGTAATGATTTTGTTTTCTTTGTGTAGATTCCCAGTAGTGGAATTTCTGGGTCATATGGTATTTCTATTTTTAGTTTTTTGAGGAGCCTCCACACTGCTTTCCATAGTGGCTGTACAAATTTATATTCCCACCAGCAGAAGAGATAACTGATTTTAAATCACACTAAACAGCTCATCCACTGCTGACCTTTGGAAGTCCTTAATCATCTTTCTCTTTTCATGCAAAGTATCTCAGAAGAGTAGATTGGTGGCTGAGATCCACAGCTTGATTTGGAAAGCCTTTCCGGCCTGCACATAGATGAAGGTGAGGAGATTTGGGGGTCCTTTTGTGAGAGCCAAGGAATAAGTGGTAGTAATATATGTCCAGGCAATCACAGAAGTACCTGACCTTTCTGTGCAATCCCTGTCTACGTAATGGGACACAGACCACTTCATCCCCATTCTTATACAGGAAAGTCCCCCAACCCTCTTATCTCCTTCTGCTGGGGCTAAATGGGCCACACCTCAATAAGACATGAAGTACTTTGAGAATTTGTCACTGTAATTCATGACTTGATAATGTTAGATATTGTCCCCACACAACCGCAGAAGAAAGCCAAAGCATTATTCAGTGAAACATTTTACAATGTGTTGACAAAGCTGTAAGGAGAAAGGGAGTTCTGACTATCTTGTTGCCTTAACTTTGGTCTATTATTACAAAAGTATCTGTATTATTATTTGTCTTAGAAATACTCACTCATCATTTCCCCTGGGTAAAGGTTAAAGAAATTCATGCAAAATAGAAAAATGTCATTGTTATTTCACTTGCTATCAAATATGTCTGTATTATGGCCAAGTGATGGGATTTGGCAGTGAGCTGCTGATTTTGCCTGCATTTTTGCTGCCCTTAGGATGGATTACATCTTAATTTTAGACACCTATAGGGATGTAAACTCAGTGATCTGTACTCTGAGACCTCTCCCTCCTAAGCAAATGCTAACCTGTATCAGTTCCTGTTAAGTATTCTGCTCATAAAAGGAAATGGGGCAGGATTGTATGATTGATCCTTGCTGAGTCCTTGCTGAATCTTGGTGGTCACCACATATTTTCCTGAGTGTTTACAAACCATTCTTCTGTATAATTCTAGCATCTTATTTAGTGGTGACACCAAGAGCCCTAGTCTATAGGTGAATTGAGATAGCCTCACAAGCCCTATTTTCATTCACTACCCATAGTAGATTGTATAGTGTCTTCTCAAAATACATGTCCATGTAGAACTTCAGAATGTGAAATTATTTGTAAATGGGGCCTTTGCAGATGTAATTTAGTTTAAGATGAGGTCATATTGAATTAGGCTGGCAATTTGTTAAGGCAACCCTATAAAACTAATATACTACCTTTGCTTATACTCAGACATTTTGTGTACCTCCTTCTACTCCTAAAAAAACACCAAGCCTTGGGTCACCAATTGCCTTTCCAGCATCTCCTTATGTCCAGAATATAATTTGTTCAGGTTCTGACATGTGAACTAGTTAGAAATTATTGGGCATTTCCTTAGGCCCTTATCTCCTTTTTCCTGCCCCTGGATTTGTTTCATTATTGTCAAAATCTGTTTCCTTCTTTTTTCAAAACAATTATTTTTTTCTTGGCACAGATGGTAGAAGCAAGATAGAAATTGAAGTGCATGTGTGGGTGAGAAAGACAAAGAAAAAAGAGAGAAAGACTTTGCTTTTGTTTGTATGTTTTTAGTTCCACACATCAATGTTTCCCCATTAGCTTCAAGCATCAGGTTGATCCCATTCTGTTTTTTCCAATTTTTGACTTCTCTAAAGATCAATTTGTGCCATTTAAAACTATTTATTACCAAACTAAAATCCCAGTTGAACTTCTCTGTACCTCAATAGCCTTTCAAATTCTCTCTTGGGTTTGGGGATTTCTAGTTCATCTTCAAATGATCACTTTGTCTTTATGACTGATAGAAATTTGTTCTTTAAAAAATATTCCCTAGTGGTATTTGTGGTCACGTTATACATTTAGAGTTGGGATTTCAATGACAAAGGACAAGTTTTTTTCCTACAGTGTTGCCCCCACATGCCAAGGCTGCCTGTTTCATGTGACTCGGGGTTCCAGATGTAAGGATTTTATTTTTTTTGTATGTAATCTGAGACCAAGTTAATATAATAATTTTCATTTATTGAACTTATTTTTTTATTTTGGTATCATTAATATACAATTACATGAGCAACTTTATGGTTACTAGACTCCCCCCATTATCAAGTCCCCAGCACATACCCCATTACAGTCAATGTCCATCAGCATAGTAAGATGCTATAGAATCACTACTTGTCTTCTCTGTGTTATACTGCCTTCCCTGTAAGTCCCCCCCCACATTAGGTGTGCTAATTGTAATACCCCTTTTTCCCCCTTATCCCTCCCTTGCCCCCCAGTCTCTCCAGTCCTTTTCCCTTTGGTAACTGTTAGTCCATTCTTGGGTTCTGTGAGTCTGCTGCTGTTTTGTTCCTTCAGTTTTTGCTTTGTTCCTGTACTCCATATTGAACTTATTTATTTATTTTCAATTTATCATGCCAGCCAATTGACATGTCTTGTTTTTCTGAATTCACATGTTCAGGTATGCATTATTGTGCTCAATTTTCAAATGAAAAAATGAGGCTTAAATAGAATGAAGGATAGTGGAGGTAGGGGAGCTACTCAGCAGCAGAGCTGGGATTCTAAGCCAGATCTGTGCTTCTAAAACCCATAAACATGTTTATATAAGCACCTGCTTCCTAAATGTGAATACTTTATTCATTACCATTACAAGAATCCTCTGTACATTTAAAACAGAGGCAATATTCCATGTTACTTGTAGATGAGACATTTGGAATATCCACTTAAGGAAAATAACAACAAAATATTAAGTTAAATTTATTACCTTTCCTGGTTATCATCCATTCAATTAATGTTCATCGAATTGAATGGAATATATGCTATAGTAGGCATGTGAACACAGGGAGGTTGTGACTCTTGATTACCTAGTACTGGAGAGGGGAATCTCAGATAACCCTGAGCATGATTATTTGGATGTTAAATGGGGGGAGGGTGGAAATGAGAAGAAAATTGTAATAGTTTAGTAAAAAGTGATGAGGACAAGAACAAAAGTATTATAAGGTTAAGAGGGAGTGCAGAAAATGAAGGACATGTTTCTATTGGAGTCAGTTGGAGGTGGGAGAATTCTTGAGGATTTCAAGTGGCAAAGTGATGTTTGTTTTTAACTGAGATATTATTCACTTACCAAAATTTCACCCCTTTAAAATGTACAATTCAGTAGTTTTTAGTATAGTCACAAAGGTATGCAACAATCATATTTAATTCCAGAACATTTTCATAAGTCCAGAAAGAAACTCCATGCCTGTTAGCAGTTACTCTCCATCACCCCTCCCCTATGGATTTGCCCATTCTGGACAGTTCATATGAGTGGAATCATACAATATGTGGTCTTTTGTGATTGGATGCTTTCACTTAGCATAATGTTTTCAATGTTATCCATGTTGGAGGATGTATCAGTATGTTCTTCCTTTTTATTGACTAATAATACTCCACTGTGTTGGATATACCATAGTTTGTTCATCCATTTATCAGTTAATGGACATTCGGGTTGTTTCCACTTTTTGGGTATTATGAGTAACGCTGGAATATAAGTATTTGCTTGAACCTTGTTTTCAATTTTATTGGGTATATATCTAGGAGTCAAATAGCTGAGTCATATGGTAAACCTAACTTTTTGATGAAATGTCTAAATGTTTTCCAAGGCGGCTGCACCATTTTACATTATCACCAGCAGTATATGAGGATGTTGATTTCTCCACATCCATTCCAATACATGTTATTTTCTGTAGTTTTTATTATGACCATCCTACCGTGGGTAAAGAGGTATCTTATTGTGGCTTTGATTTGCATTTTTTTAATGACTAATGATGTCTATCATTTTATCATGTGCTTGTGGGCCATTATCTATATTTTTGTGGGAAATGCTTATTAAAATCCTTCTTCACTCATTTTAATTGGATTATTTGTATTTTTGTTGAGTTATTAGAGTTATTTATGTATTCTAAATACCAAACACCTACCAGATATATGGGTTGCACAAATTTCCTCATGTCTGTGGGTTATCTTCATTTTCTTGTGAAGTCAGTTTTTATTTAGATGAAGTCCAATTTATCTGTTTTTTTGGTTGCTTGTGCTTTCAGAGTCATTCTGAGAAACGATTGCCTAAATGGAGTCACAGTTACACCAAAGCCATCTCCTAAGAATTTTATTGATTTGATGCTTACATTTAGTCTGATCCATATTATTCATTAACTTTTGTACAGAATGTTATTTGGGATCCAGTTTCATTCTTTTTGCATGTGGGTACTCAATTCATGCACCATTTGTTAAAAATCACTCCTACACTGAATTGTCTTGGCACCCTTGTTGAAAATCAATTGACCATAAACATATGGATTTATTCCTGGACTCTCATTTTTATTCCACTGGCCTATATATCTGTCTTTATGCAAGTGTCACATACTCTTTTTACTATAGCTTTGTATTAGGCTTTGAAAACAGGTAGGGTGTGTCCTTTAACTTTGTTCTTTTTTAAAGATTGTTTTGACATTTCTATTTTCCTTACATTTCCATAAGAATTTTAGAATCAGTTTTTCAATATCAGCAAAAATACCAACTGGGATTTTGATAGGGTTTGCATTTAACCTGTAGATAGATATACTTGGAGAGCATAGTCATCTTAATAGTATTAAGACATCTGATCTCTGAACAGATGATGTCTTTCCACCCATGTGTTCGATTCCCTTCAAAGATGTTTTGTAGTTTTCAGTGTACAAACCCTTGAACCTCTTTTATTAAATTTAGCCCTAAGTATTGTGTGCCTTTAGATGCTACTGTAAGTGGAATTGTCTTAATGCCAATTTCAGTACTAGCATATCAAAGTACAAATGATTTTTGTTTGTTGCTCTTGTAACCTTGCCAAACTTATTACCTCTTTTTTCTTCTTTTGTGGATTCTTTAGGATATACTACATACAAGATCATATCATCTTCAAATAAAAATAGTTTTACTTGTTTCTTTCCAAAGTTAATGCCTTGTATTTGTTTTTCTTTCCTAATTCTCCTGAGTAGAAACTCCAGCACAATGTTGAACAGAAGTAATGAGAACACTGTGTTTGTTCCTGATCTTAGGTGGAAAGCTCAGTCTGTTACCAGAAAGTATAGTATTAGCTGTGGGTTTTTTTTGGATTCCCTTTATCAGGTTAGTTAAATTCTTTACAGATTTTAGTTTTGTTAGTGCTTTTTTTTCTTTTACTATGAAATGGTGTTGGATGTTGTGAAATATTTTTTCTGTATCTATTGACATGATCATGTGTTTTTGTTCTTTATTCCATTAATATGGTGTAATAACCTGCTTGATTTTGGTATGTTGAGGAAACTTTGGATTCTTCGAATAAATCAGTTTTTGTATGTTGCTAGATTCAGACTGGTAGTGTTTTCTTGAGTACTTCTGTCTTGAGAGATATTGGTCTGTAGTTTTCTTCTGATGTTTTTGTGTCATGGTAATACTAGTCTCAGACTGGAAAAGTTGGTTTTAATTCTTCAAATATTTGGCAAAATTCATCAGTTAGGCCATCTTATCCCAGACTCCTTTTTTATTTTTTCTAGTAGAATCTATTTTCTTGTTTCATTCTGGTTCTTTATTCATTCTTACTAGCCAATTTTGACTCTTTGGAGCTTTCTAGGAATTTATTTTATTTTATCTCATTTCTGACATACAATTTTTCATTACAATACTTTCTATTTTTGTAAGGTTGCTAGTAATGTCCCATTTTTCATTCCTGATTTTAAGTATTTAAGTCTACTTCTGTTTCCTTTTCCTATTTTTATTTTTTGGCCAGTCTAGTTAAAGGTTTGTCAATTTTGCTGACCTTTTCAAAGAACCAAATTTTGGTTATGTTAGGTTTTTCTGTTCTCTATCTTCACTCTGATTCTTATTATTTCTTTACTTCTTCTTGCTTTGGATTTAGTTTGTTCTTTTTCTAGTTTCACATGATGAAAGTTTAAGTTATTAATTTAAGACACTATTCTTTTAGATATAGGTGTTTGTAGCTATAAATTTCTCCTAGGTTGTATCACTTAAGCTTTGATATGGTATGATTATGTTTTCATTCATCACAAAGTATTTTCAAATTTTCCTGTGGTTTCTTCTTTCTCCTTCATAGGATTATGTTTTAATTTCCACAAGTTTGTTAATTCTATTATTTATTTCTAATTTCATCTATTTTGGTTGGAGAACATACTTTGAATGATTTTGAACATTTTAAATTAATGAGAACTTATTCAATGACCCAGCACATGGTCTATCCTGGAGAATGTCCTACTGAAATTAATGTGTACACAGCTATTGTTAAGTGGAGAGTTCTACTGATACTTGTTAGGCCCGGTTTGTTCATAGTATCATTCATATTTTCTATTTCTTTGTTGATCTTCTGTCCAGTTGTTGTGTCCATTATTGAAAGTCAGGGAATGAAGTCTCCAACTATTACCATTGATTGTCTATTTGTGTCATCATTTCTATCAGTTTTTGCTTCATGTATTTAGAGGACTGTTGTACGGTGTATATATAGTTGTAAAAGTTATATCTCACCAAAGGATGGACTGTTTTTGTCATTACAAAGTGCTCTTCTTTATTTTTAGTAGTAGTTTTGCCTAAAAGTCTATTTTGTGTGACATTAGTGTAGCCACTCCTGTTCTATTTCACTATTTTCACAGTATATCTTTTCCACCCCTTTCTTTTAAAACTTTTGTTTTCTTGAGTGTGTTTCTTATAGACAGCAGATAACTTATTTTTTCAATCCATTCTTTCAAGCTCTGCCTTATAATCGGAGTATTAGCTTTTTACCTGCCTTTTTGCATCATTTTCTATATGTTTTATGATCTGTTGTTCTTCTTTTCCTCAATTACTCTTTTCTTTGGATTTAAAAACATATTTTCTAAGGTGCCATTTTTCAACTTTCTTGTCATTTATTTTACCATGTTTATTTGCTTAGCGGTTTCCGAGGGAGTTACAATTAACATCTGAGCCTACAACAATCTAGCTCATATTAATACCCACCCAATATTAATACTTAACATAAACACTGTTCCCATATAGCTCCATATTCCCCCCTTCCTTTTAAATGTTATCATAACACAAAGTATATATTTATGCACTGTGCCCTTTATTTCAGATTTGTCATTATTGGTTTATACCATTTCCTTTGAAATCAGATGGGGCAAAAAGTGTTAAATAAAAAAGTATGTATACTACTTTTTTGTCTTTTGTTATATAGATTCCTCTACTGGTGTTGCTCATCTATTATTGTGGATTCAAATTACTATCTTCTGCCCTTTCTTTCAGCTCACTTTACTATTTCTTATATGGCAGGTTTACCAGCAGCAAATTTTCTCAGTTTTTCTTATTTTTGGAATGTCTTCATTTTTCCATAATTTATTTAAAAAGGATAACATTGCTGGGTATACAATTCTTGCTTACCAGTCTTTTTCTTTCAGTTCTGAATATTTAATCCCACTGTTTTCTGGTTTCCAATGAGAAATTAGCCCATAATCTTATTGTGGGTTCCTTTGTACATGACGAGTTATTTCTATCTTGCTGCTTTCATGATAGTCTTTCTGGTCTCAATTTTCAGCAGTTTTATTATGATGCATCTAGGTATGGACCTGTTTGAGTGCATCCCACCTGGAGTTTGTTGAGTGCCTTGATATGTAGATGAATGTTTTTTTATCAAACTTGGGAAGTTTTCATCAATTAGTATTTTTAGAAATTTATTATTAAAAATTTTATATACCACCATTAAAAGAATATTTTGAGTTTTTAAAAACTACTGCCAAAATCCCAACCATAATACAACTATTTACAGTTTTGCAAATATTCTTCTTATACCTAGTCCATTTTATGCATATTTTATTTAGAGTTAGCAATCATAATACATAGATGATTTAGTATTATCATTTCTTCACTGGAAATTGTGGCAAGAACTTTTCTACCAAATTTATAATTTATTGACTTTCCCTTTTCATAGAAGTGAAATTCACAAAACATGAAATTAACCACTTTAAAGTGTACAGTTCAGTGGTATCAGTACTTTCAGAATGCTGTGCAATCACCACCTCTATTTAGTTCTAAAATGTTTTAATCCCACCAAAAGAAAACCCATACCCATTTAAGTAGTCAGTCCCCATTCTTCCCTTCCCCCAGCACCTGGACATTAACAATTTGCTTTCTAGTCCCATAGAGCCAGCTATCCCAGATATATCCTATAATGGCATCATACAATACGTGGATTTTTGTATCTCACTTCTCTCACTTAGCATGATGTTTTTGAGGTTTACTCATGTTGTTGCATGTATCAGTATTTCAAGAAATGTTTTATGGCTGAATAATAATCCATTGTATGTATATGCCACATTTTGGTTATCCATTCATCCATTGATGGACTTTCAAGATATTTCTGTCATTTTGTTATTGTGAATAGTGCTGCTATGAAAATTCATACACAAGTAATTGAGTAACAGTTTTCAATTATTTCAGGTATAAACCTAGGAGTGAAATTGCTGGGTCATGTGGTAATTTGGTTTAACCTTTTGAGAAACTGTCAAACTGTTTCCCACAGTGGCTGAAGCACCATTTTGCACTGCCTCTAGGAAAGTACAAGGGTTCAAATTTCTCTTTATTCTTGCCAACACCTGTTGGCGTCTGTCTTTCTGATTATTTGCACCTTTGTTTGTATGAAGTGATATTTCAATGTGGTTTGGATTTGCATTTCCATAGTTTAATGATGTTGAGAGTTTTCCTATGTTTGTTACATATTTGTATATCTTTTTTAGAGAACTCCCTATTCCAGTCCTTTGCTTATTTTTTAATTGGGTTGATAGTCTTTTTATTCTTGATTTGTGTTCCTTAATATATTCCACATAATAGACAGTTATCAGACATGTCTTGCAAATATTTCTCCCAGTCTGTGGGTTGCCTCTTCACTAAGTCTTTGACACATTAAAATTTTGTTGTTGTTGTTTATTGGGTGACACAGGATCCAACTCCATTCTTTTGCATATAGATATGCAGTGGTCCCTCTCAGGAGCTCAGCTGAGCTGGAGAGAGCTGAGCTGGTAGGTGTCAGGGTAGTCAGTCAAAAACAATGAGCCAAAAATGAAAGTAACAATCAACACTTTAACAAAATACTGTGATGGCATAAGCAAGAACCTATCCCAGAGACAGGACTGACCCTCCTCATTCCCTGGTTCCATTTCAACTCCTGGAATGGCACACTGGTTAAGGGTTAGGTGGAACAGCACTGACATGAGGGGAATCTCACTGCCAAGACAGCCAAGAACAATGACTTGATGAAGAGACTATTCTTTCCCAACTGAGTGGAATTAGCACATTTTCAAAAATAATTTGGCATCTATGTATGGGCTTATTTCTAGAGTCTCAATTTTATTCCATTGTTCTATATATCTTTCCTCATGCCAGGATCCACTGTTTTGCTTACTGTAGTTTGTAATACATTTTATAATTGGAAATTGTTAATGTTTTGTTGAATATTTTGTATCTAGGCTCATAATTACTTTTATCTAGATAGCTAGTTAGCTATATGTTTTTCCCCTGGTGGTGTATCTGTCTTTGGTGTCAGATGTCCGATAAGATTGGCTCCATAGAATTAGTTAGAAAGTATACATTGACCTATTTCTGGTAGAGTTTAGGAAATATTTCTTTTTTTTTTGCTTTATTTTATTTAATTTATTTATTTTTTTAATAATTTATTTTGGTATCATTAATCTACAATTACATGTGCAATATTATGGTGATTAAACTACCCCCTTCATCAGGTCCCCCCCACCAACCCCATTAGAGTCACTGTCCATCAGGGTAGTGAGATGCTGTAGAATCACTACTTGTCTTCTCTGAGTTGTACAGCCCTCCCAGTGACCCCCCTACCTTATGTCTGCTAATCGTAATGCCCCTTTTACCCTCTTATCCCTCCCTTCCCACCCATCTTCCCCAGTCCCTTTCCCTTTGGTAACTATTAGTCCGTACTTGGGTTCTGTGAGTCTGCTTCTGTTTTGTTCCTTCAGTATTTTTCTTTGTTCTTATACTCCACATATGAGTGAAATCATTTGACACTTGTCTTTTCCAGCTTGGCTTATTTCACGGAGCATAATACACTCTAGCTCTATCCATGTTATTGCAAATGGCAGGATTTGTTTTCTTCTTATGGCTGAATAATATTCCATTGTGTATATGTACCACTTCTTTATCCATTCATCTACTGATGGACACTTAGGTTGCTTCCATATCTTGGCTATTGTAAACAGTGCTGCAATAAACATAGGGGTTAATATGTCTTTTTCAAACTGGGCTGATGCATTCCTAGGGTAAATTCCTAGGAGAGGGATTCCTGGGTTAAATAGTATTTCTATTTTGAGATTTTTGAGGAACCTCCATACTGTATTCCACATTGGTTGAACTAATTTGCATTCCCACCAGCAGTGTAGTAGGGTTACCTTTTCTCCACATCCTCGCCAACATTTGTTGTTGTTTGAGTTTTGGATGTTGGCCATCCTCACTGGTGTGAGGTGATATCTCATTGTGGTTTTAATCTGCATTTCTCTGATGATGAGCGATGTGGAGCATCTCTTCATGTGCCTGTTGGCCATCTGAATTTCTTCTTTAGAGAAGTGTCTATTCATGTCCTCTGCCAATTTCTTAATTGGATTATTTGCTTTTTGTTTGTTAAGGTGTGTGAGTTCTTTATATATTTTGGATGTCAACCCCTTATCGGATATGTCATTTATGAATATATTCTCCCATACTGTAGGATCTCTTCTTGTTCTACTGATGATGTCCTTTGCTGTACAGAAGCTTTTCAACTTGATATAGTCCCACTTGTTCATTTTTGCTTTTGTTTCCCTTGCCTGGGGAGGTATGTTCATGAAGAAGTCGCTCATGTTTATGTCCAGGAGATTTTTGCCTATGTTTTTTTCTAAGAGTTTTATGGTTTCATGACTTACATTCAGGTCTTTCATCCACGTTGAGTTTACCTTTGTGAATTGGGTAGGTAGGTAGTCCCGTTTCATTCTCTTACATGTAGCTGTCCAGTTTTGCCAACATCAGCTGCTGAAGAGGCTGTTATCTCCCCATTGTATGTCCAAGGCTCCTTTATCAAATATTAATTGACTGTAAATGTTTGGGTTAATGTTTGCATTTTCTGTTCTGTTCCACTGGTCTGTGGGTCTGTTTTTGTGCCAGTACCAAATTGTCTTGATTACTGTGACTTTGTAGTAGAGCTTGAAGTCAGGGAGCATAATTCCTCCTGTTTGATTCCTCCTTCTCACTATTGCTTTGGCTATTCGGGGTCTTTTCTGGTTCCATATGAATTTTAGAATTATTTGTTCCAGTTCATTGAAGAAAGCTGTTGGTAGTTTGATAGGGATTGCATTGAATCTGTAGATTGCTTTAGGTAGTATTGCCATTTTGACAATATTTATTCTTCCTAGCCAAGAGCATGGGATGCATTTCCATTTGTTAGTGTCCTCTTTAATTTCTCCTAGGAGTGTCTTGTAGTTTTCAGAGTACAGGTCTTTCACTTCCTTTGTTAGGTTTATTCCTGGGTATTTTTTTTTTATGCAATTGTGAGTGGAATTGTTTTTCTGATTTCTCTTTCTGTTAGTTCATCGTTAGTGTATAGGAAAGCAACACATTTCTCTGTGTTAATTTTTTATCCTGCAGCTTTGCTGAATTCAGATATTAGTTCTAGTAGTGTTGGAGTGAAGTCTTTAGGGTTTTTCATGTAGAGTATCATGTCATCTCGAAATAGTGACAATTTGACTTCTTTACCAATCTGTATGCTTGTATTTCTTTGTTTTGTCTGATTGCCGTGGCTAGGACCTCCAGTACTATGTTGAATAACAGTGGAGAAAGTCGGCATCCCTGTCTTATTCCCAATCTTAGATGAAAATCTTTCAGCTTCTTGCTGTTAAGTATGATGTTAGCTGTGGGTTTGTCATATATGGCATTTATGATGTTGAGGCACATGACATCTATACCCATTTTGTTGAGAGTTTTAATCATGAATGGATGCTGAATTTTGTCAAATGCTTTTTCAGCATCTATGGAGATGATCATGTGGTTTTTGTTCTTCTTTTGTTGATGTGGTGGATGATGTTGATGAATTTTCAAATGTCGTACCATCCTTGCATCCCTGGGATGAACATGATTACTTGATCATGGTGTATGATCATCTTGATGTATTTTGAATTTGGTTTTCTAATATTTTGTTAAGTATTTTTGCATCTACGTTCATCAGGGATATTGGTCTGTAATTTTCTTTTTTGGTGAGGTCTTTGCCAGGTTTTGGTATTAGAGTGATGGTGGCTTCATAGAATGAGTTTGGCAGTATTCCCTCCTCTTCTGTCTTTTGGAAATCTTTAAGGAGAATGGGTGTTATTTCTTCTCTATATGTCTGGTAGAATTCAGAGGTGAATCCATGTGGTCCAGGTGTTTTGTTCTTGGCTAGTTTTTTGATTACCGCTACAATTTTGTTGCTGGTCATTGGTTTGTTTAGTTTTTCTGTTTCTTGCTTTGTCAGTCTTGGAAGGTTGTATTTTTTTAAGAACTTTTCCATTTCTTCTAGGTTTTCCAGCTTGTTAGCATATAGATTCTCATAATATTCTCTTATAATTCTTTGTATTTCTGTGGGGTCCATCGTTATTTTTCCTTTCTCATTTCTGATTCTGTTTATGTGTGGAGATTCTCTTTTTCTCTTAATGAGTCTGGCTATGGGTTTATTCATTTTATTTATTTTTTCAAAGAACCATCTCTTGGTTTCATTGATTTTTTCTATTGTTTTATTCTTCTCAATTTTATTTATTTATTCTCTGATCTTTTATGTCCCTCCTTCTGGTGACTTTGGGCCTCATTTGTTCTTCCTTTTCCAATTTCAGTAATTGTGTCTTTAGACTATTCATTTGGGAATATTCTTCCTTCTTTAAATATGCCTGGATTGCAATATACTTTCCCCTTAGATCTGCCTTTACTGAGTCCCACAGAAGTTGTGGCTTTCTGTTGTTGTTGTCATTACTCTCCATATATTCTTTGATTTCTGTTTTGATTTGGTTGTTAAACCATTGATTAATTAGGATAATGTTGTTAAGTCTCCATGTATTTGTGAGCCTTTTTGATTTCTTTCTAAAATTTACTTCTTCTTTTATACCTTTGTGATCTGAGAAGTTGGTTGGTAGGATTTCAATATTTTTGAATTTACTGAGGTTCTTTTTGTGGCCTAGTATGTGGTCTGTTCTGGAAAATGTTCCATGTGCACTTGAGAAGAATGTGTATCCTGCTGCTTTTGGGTGCAGAGTTCTGTAGATATCTGTTAAGTCCATCTGTTCTAGTGTTTTGTTCAGTCCCTCTGTGTCTTTATTTATTCTCTGTCTGGTTTATCTGTCCTTTGGAGTGACTGGTGTGTTGAAATCTACAATGAATGTATTGCTGTCTATTTCCTCCTTTAATTCTGTTAGTATTTGTTTTACATATGCTGGTGCTCCTTTGTTGGGTGCATATATATTTATAGTGGTTATATATTCTTGTTGTACTGACCCCTTTATCATTATGTAGTGTCCTTCTTTATCTCTTGCTACTTTCTTCATTTTGAAGTCTATTTTGTCTGATACAAGTACTGCAACACCTGCTTTTTTCTCTTTGTTGTTTGCATGAAATAACTTTTTCCATCCCTTCACTTTTAGTCTGTGTATATCTTTGGGTTTGAGGTGAGTCTCTTGTAAGCAGCATATAGTTGGGTCTTGCTTTTTTATCCACTCCGTTACTCTGTGTCTTTTGATTGGTGCATTCAGTCCATTTACATTTAGGATGATAATCGATAGGTATGTACTTGTACTTATTGCCATTGAAGGGTTTAGATTTGTGCTTGCAAAAGGTTCAAGGGTTGCTTCTTTACTATCAAAGAATCTAATTTACTTTCTTGTTAAGTTATTGTGAACGCCACCTGATGTTTCTTTATCTCTCCCTTCCTATTCTTCCTCCTCCATTCTTTATATATTATGTGTTTTATTCTTTGCCTTTAGTTAGTATTTGGATGGTCTGCTTTCTTTGCTATTATTATATTTTCTCTGGTGACATCTTTTTAGCCTTAGGGGTACTTCCCTCTATAGCAGTCCATTTAAGATAGCCTGTAGTGGTGGTTTATGAGAGGCAAACTCAACTTTCATTTGTCTGGAAATTGTTTAATCCCTCCATCATATTTAAATGATAATCATGCTGGATACAATATTCTTGGTTCGAGGCCCTTCTGTTTCATTACGTTAAATATATCATGCCATTCTCTTCTGGCCAGTAAGATTTCTGTTGTGAAGTCTGATGATAGTCTGATGGGTTTTCCTTTGTAGGTGATCTTTTTTCTCTCTCTAGCTGCCTTTAATACTCTGTTTTTATCTTTGACCTTTGTCATCTTAATTATTATGTGTCTTGGTGTTGTCTTCCTTGGGTCTCTTGTGTTGGGAGATCTGTGGGCTTCTGTGGACTGCGAGACTATTTCCTTCCCCAGCATGGGAAAGTTTTCAGCAATTATTTCTTCAAAGACACTTTCTATCCATTTTTATCTCTCTTCTTCCCTGGTACTCCTATAATGTGAATATTGTTCCGTTTGGATTGGTCACACATTTCTCTTAATATTCGTTCATTCCTAGAGATCCTTTTATCTCTCTCTGCCTCAGCTTCTCCGTATTCCTGTTCTCTCTTTTCTATTCCATTAACAGTCTCTTACACCTCATCCAGTCTGCTGTTAAGCCCATCGATGGCTTGTCTGATTTCTGCATAGTCTTTCCTCACTTCCTCCCTCAGCTCTTGCACATTTCTCTGTAGATCCGTCAGAATGGTTATGACTTTTATTCTGGATTATTTTTCAGGAAGAGTGTGCATGTCCATCCCTTCACATTACCTGTCTGGGGTTGTCTGGGTCTGAAGCTTTATCTGTACCATATTCCTCTGTCTTTTCATGGCTATAGAATTGGTTGCTGGTAGTTGCCACGTATGTCAGCTGGGCTCTTTATGACGGGAGTGGATTCTGCAGCAATGCTGTAGGTGGTGCTGTTGCTCCACTCTTCCAGAGCTGTGGCCACGCTGCTCTGCAAGGCCCTTTATAGCTCTGGTCAGGGTGGGAATGAATGGGAGGCTCTTGTGCTCTGTGGGAGTCCTAAGTGTGGCCACCCTTTCCCAGTCACCATCTAAGGGGTCTGAAGCTCCCCAGGACTCCCAGCCTGCTGGGCTGAGTGTTCCAGCGTGATGTGGTCCTCCGCTGGGCTCCTGTCTGTTTAAGACCGCTTAGAAAATATTTCTATTGATTCTTCCTTATGTTTGATATAATTGACCAATAAGGCCAGCTGGTCCCAGGAATTTTCTTTTTGGGAGGTCTTTAGATACTTATTCAATAACTTCTTGTCATAGGTCTACTCAGATTGTTCTATTTCTCTTTGGTTCAGTTTTGTTAATTTGTGTGTTTTTAGGAATGTGTCCATTTCATTTAGGTTGTCTAACTTGTTGGTGTGCAGTTGTTCATAGTAATCGTTTTTAATCCTTTCATATCTTTAAGTTTGTCCCCACTTTCAAGTTTGTTTCCCACTGATAATAATGTTCCCACTTTCAAATCTGATTTTAGTTATTTGCATCTTCTCTCTTCTTAGTCTTGTTAACTTTGTTGATCTTTTCAAATAACCAGTTTTTAGTTGCATTGGTTTTCTCTTTTGCTTTTCTTATTTCATATTTTGTTTACCTCTGTTTCAATCTTTATTTTTTTTCTTTCTGCTAGCTTTGAGTTTAGTTTGCTGTACTTTTTCTGGTGTTAATTAATTAGTTTGCACTTAGGTTATTGATATGTTAGCTTCCTCCTTTTCAAAGTAGGCCTTTATAGGTATACATTTTCCCAGTGGGCCCAGCTTTTGCTGCCTTCCATAGATTTGGTATGTTCTATTTACATTTTCATATTTTTCAAAGAATTTTCTGATATCTCTTCTTATTTATTTTTTGATCCATTAGTTATTCAAAATTATATTATTTAATCTCCACACATTTGTGAATTTTCCTGTTCCCCTTACATTGTTTTTTCCAGCTTCATTCTATTGTGATTAGAGATGTTTTGTATGATTTCAGACTTTTTAAATATATTAAGACTTATTTTGTGGCCTATTCTAATACTTGGTCCCTTCTTGGGAATGTTCCATGTGAACATGAGAATAATTTATATTCTGCTGTTGTTGTTTGGAGTGTTCTATATATGTCTGCTACATCTAGTTGTTTTATAGTGTTGTTCACGTCCTCTATTTCCTTACTGATATTCTGTCTAGACATTCCGTGAAAACTGGGAGATTGAATTCACCAGTTACTACTGTACTTGTAATTTTTATATCTTCTTGGTGAATTCATCTTTATGTCAACATATAATGACATTTTATCCCTTGTAACAAATTTTTACTTAAAATATATTTTGTATTAGTAGTATCATGCCAATTGTCTTTTACTTACCATTTCCATGGAATATCTTTTTCTATCCTGTCACTTTCAACCCGTGTGTGTGTTTTGATCTAATATGACCCTCTTGTGGAAGGAACAGAGTTGAATCATACTTTTATTCCATTCTACATATCTATGTATTTTACTTGGTGAGTTCAATCAATATATGTTTTGAATAGACTTTATTTCTTTAGAATTTTTAGGTTCACAACAAAATGGAGTGGAAGGTACAGAGATTTCCCATACACCCACCACCCCCACACATGCATAGTCTCCCCATTATCAACATCCCCCAACAGACTGGTACACTTTTTACAATTAGTGAACCTACATTGATGCATCACTATCACCAGAGTCCCTGGTTTACATTAGGATACACCCTTGGCGTATATTTTATGGGTTTGGATGAATGTATAATGCCATTACAGTTACACAGAGGAGTTTCACTGCCCTAAAAATCCTCTGTGTTCTTCCTGTTATTCTTCCCTCCCTGAAACCTCTGGCAGCCATAGATCTTTTTACTATCTCCATAATTTTGCCTTTTCCAGAACATCATATAGTTGTAATCATACAGTATGTAGCCTTTTCAGAATGGCTTCTTTCGCTTAGTAATATGTATTTAAGTTTTTCATGATTTGAAAACTCATTTCTTTTTAGTACCGAGTAATATTCAGTGTTCTGAGTTTTGGCTATACTAATAGATGTATAATACTACTCCCATGCATACCAAAAGCACTTTATCCAGTAGGATGGCTATTATAAGCAAACACACGAAAAAAGATAATAGTTGGCAAAGATGTCAGAAAAAGGGAAACCTTGTATACTGCTGGTGAGAATGTAAATTGAAAATAGTATGAAGAGTTCTCAAAATTTTTTTAAAAATAGAAGTACCATATAATACAGAAATTCCACTTCTGGGTATTTATCAAAGTAATTGAAATCAGTACCTCAAAGAGATACCTATACTTACATTTTCTTTGTAACATTGTTCCAAATAGCCGAGATATAGAAACAATCTAAATGTCCATTGACCAATGAATGGATAAATAAAATGTGGTATATACACAAAACAGAGTACTATCTAGCCTTAAGAAGAAGTAAATTATTGCATTTGTGACAACATGAATGAACCAAGATGACACTATGTGGAGGGAAATAAGGAAGATACAGAAAGGCAAATATTGTATGATGTCATTTATATGTGGAATCTAAAACAGTCAAATCCGTAGATACAGAGAGTAGAATGGTGGCTGTCAGGATCTGGGGAAAGGGAGAAATGGAGAGATAATGGTTAAAGGGTAAAAAGTGTCAGTTATGCAAGCAAATTATTTCTGGAAATCTATTATACAGCATATTACCTATACCTAGCAACACTGTATTACATACTTAAAATTTTCTAAGATGGTAGATTTATATTAGGTGTTCTTACCTGCAAAAAATATTGATGACAAAGTGGGTAAGAGAAAGGAAACTTTGAGAGGTGATGGCTGTCTGTGGTTTTGATGATGGTTATGGCTTCACAGGGTATATGCTCACCCCAAAACTCATTGAGTTGTATATATTAAATATGTACAGGATTTTCATGTCAATCATGACTCAATAAAGTGGATGAAATCAGGATAATTTGCATTTCCCTGATGATTTATGATGTGGAGCATCTTTTCATATGCTTATTTGTCACCAGCATACCTTCTTGGTTAGTTGCCTCTTAACTTTGGGCCATTTTTAATCATGTTGTTTGCTTTATTATTATTGAATTTTAAGTGTTCTTTGTATAGTTGGGATAATAGCCTTTTATCAGATATATATTTAGCAAATATTTTCTCGCGGTCCCTGGCTAATTTTTTCATGTTCTTGACAATATATCAGGCAGGGCAGAATTTTAATTTCAATGAATTCCAACTTATCAGTTGTCACTTTCACCAACTGTGCCATTGGTATCCTATCTCAAAAGTCATCTCCAAACCCAAGGTTATCTAGAGTTTCTCTTATGTTATCTTCTAAGAGTTTTATAGTTTCAAATTTTGCATTTAGACCTGGGATCCATTCTGGGCAATTGTTTTGTGAAGGGTGTAGAGTCAGTGTCTAGATTTTTTGCACGTGGATGTCCAGTTTTTCAAGCACCATATGTTGAAAAGACTATCTTTGTTCCATTGTCTTGTCTTTGTTCCACTGTCAAAGATCAGTTGATTATGCTTATGTGAGTCTGTTTCTGGACTTTCTATTCTGTGTCGTTGATCTAATTGTCTATTCTTTCACCAATACCATGCTGTCTTGATTACTACAACTTTATAATAAGTCTTGAAGTCTGGTAGTGTCAGTCCTCAATCTTTGTTCTTTTCCTTGACTATTGTATTGTATATTTTGGGTCTTCTGACTTCCTATATGTACTTTAGAATCAGTTTGTTGATACCTACAAAATAACTTTCTGTGATTTTGATTAAGTTGCATTGAACCTATAGATCAAATGGAGAAAACCTGACATTTTGATATTGAGTCTTTCAATCTGTAATCATGTACTATCTCTCCTTTTATTTTGATCTTTGATTTAATTCATTACAGTGTTGTAGTTTCCCTCAAATAGATCTTATACATTATGTTGTTAGATTTATACCTACGTATTTCATTTTGAGAGGTGCTATTATAAGTGGTATTGTTTTTTAATTTCAAGTTCTGCTTGTTAATCACTGGTTTACAGGGAAGTGATTGACTTTTGCATATTAACTTAGTATCCAGCAATGTTGCTCTAACAGCTTCTTAGTTCAAGGAGGTTTTAGATGGATTCTTTTTTTGTTTGTTTGTTTTTGTCATTTTTTTATTAAGGTATTATTGACATACACTCTTATGAAGGTTTTACATGAAAAAAAGTGGTTACTACATTTATACATATTATCAAGTTCCCACTCATACCCCAATGCAGTCACTGTCCATCAGTGTAGTAAGATGCCACAGATTCACTGTTTGCCTTCTCTGTGCTACACTGTTTTCCCCGTGATCCCCCACACCATGGGTACTAAACATAATACCCCACAATCCCCTTCTCCCACCCTTCCCACCCACCCTCCCACACCCTTCCCCTTTGGTAACCACTAGTTCCTTCTTGGAGTCTCTGAGTTTGCTACTATTTTGTTCCTTCAGTTTTGCTTTGTTGTTATACTCCACAAATGAGGGAAATCATTTGGCACTTGTCTTTCTCCACCTGGCTTATTTCACTGAGCTTCCATTTCTTGGCTATTGTAAATAGTGCTCCGATAAACATAGGGGTGCATATGTCTTTTTGAAACTGGGATGCTTCTTTTTTAGGGTAAATTCCTAGGAGTGGAATTCCTGGGTCAAATAGTATTTCTATTTTTAGTTTTTTGATGAACCTCCATACTGCTTCCAACACTTAGGTCACTTCTTTGTATTCCTCTTCTCTAGTTTCTATTTCATTTATCGTCTCCTCCACCATATTCAATCTGCTTTTAATACTGTCTACTGTGCTCTTCAATGATTGGATCTCTGACCGTAATTCATTCCTGAGTTCTTGAATATCTTTCCATACCTCCATGAGGGTGTTAATGATTTTTATTTTGAACTCCCTTTCAATGATATGTGGTCAATATCATTTAAATCTTTCTCAGGAGTTGTATTCATATTTTACTCTGGACCAGGTTCCTTTGGCATTTCATATTGTATATGGAGCCCTCTAATGACCAGAACCTCTACTCTCTGGAGCTGTTCAGCCCCTGAAGCAATGTCAGGGATTGCAGGGGAGTGGTATTGGTGCCTTGGGGGAGTAAAGAGCTGTTTCCTGGTTCCTGTCTGCTATGCCTGTCTCCACCACCTGAACCAGTGGGCCGAGCACACAGGTATAAGGCTCTGTGTTTTGTGTTTTTAGTTGCTGTAGGCGGATCTTCCCTCTGGCTGGCCTAATGCCAGGGTACGGTTTCCCAGTTTGCAAGCCCGGTGGGGCTGGCAAGGAGAAAGGCGCACTAGTCTGCCTGTCACAGGAAGGGTTCTTGGAGCTGTGTTGGCAGCCAGGGAGCTGGAGCACCTGAAGATCATGAAAGCTCCCAATCTGCTGGGCAGAGTGCACCCGGACAACTTTGTCTACCTGTCCTTTCTCCTGAGCAGTAAGCTCTCTGCCATCCTTGCCCTTTTAGCAGCCCTCTTGCTAAGGGCTTCTTTGTTAGGAAGTCTCTCAGACTGCCTACCTTTATTTTGTCCCAGAGCAGCTGGATATGGATCCCTGCTTTCCACAAGCAGCTGGAATCTTAGTTTCTCCAGGAATTCTGCCTGTCTTAGCTTTTTAACACCCTAATTACAAGAGTATCATGCAAGCACCATGAAATGTAGGTATGTGCTCCCAGAGCAGATCTCCAGAGTTAGGTATTCAGCAGTCCCAGATCTCCACTCCCTCCCTGGTCTGTTCCTCTTCCTCCTGCCAGTGAGCTGGGGTGGGGGAAGGGCTTGGATCCCACAGGACCACAGCTTTAGTACGTTACCCTTTTCCGTGAAGTCTGCTCTTGTTTCCAGGTGTATGCAGTTTGTTGCAGTCCTCTTTCCTGTTGCTCTTTCAAGAATAGTTGTATTAGTTATATTTTCATATTATATGCGGTTTTAGGAGGAACCCTCTGTCTCACCACTCCCGCCACCATCTTTAATCCAATTCACTGCATTTTCTAATTAACTCTGTGATTTATTATTCAACCCATCAGTTAATTAGATCATTTTGTTTAATTTTCATAAGTTTGTGAATTTCCCAAATTTCGTTGGTTGTTGACTTTTACTTTCATTCCTTTGTGGATGAATAACATACTTTTTATAATTTGGCTTTTGAACTTTAATGTGGCTTATTTAATCATCCAGCATATGATCTAAAGAATGCCCCTGCTGTATTTGAGAATACATAATCTATTGTTGGATGAAGTTTTCTGGTAAGGTCTTTTAAGTTTGTTGGTATTGTAATTCTCTTCAGCCTTTCCAGTTCTTTGAGTATCTCACAAGTTGTTTTATCCATTGCTGAAAATGCGGTAGTGAGGTTACCAACAAATATAGCTCTGCATATTTTTCTTTCATTACAACCAGTTTTTATTTCACTTATTTTAGGGGCTTTGTTATTAGTTACAATTTTATATTGCTTTGATGTATTGATAGTTTGATCCATCTACCATTACAAAATGTCCTCTTTTCTCTCTAAAAATATTGTCTCACAATTCTTTTTCTACAATATAAGTATAACCACTCCAGATTTCTGTTATTCTCCACTTCTATGCTGTGTCTTTATCCATCCTTTTACTATCATGTTGCTGTGTCTCTGGATGCGTACTGTGTTTCATGTTGAAAAGAAGAAACTAGATCATGATTTTTTTTAATTCATTATGTTTGTATCTGCTTTTTGATTGTAAAGTTTAATCACTTTTTATTCTATGTAAATACTGATAATATAGGTTTCATGTTCTCATAATGTCATTTTTGTTCCTCATTTCATCCATTACTACTTTGCTTTGTGTTAAATTGATGTTTTATATCAGAGAATTTTAATTACTTTAAAATTTTTTCACTGTTTTTTGTTTCTGAGTTAACTTCTTCATCGTTTACAATTACTATTTTAATTTAATGCACTTAAGATAGTGCTACAATTACTATCTTAACTTAAAACAATCTACCTGGGATAAATGCCCACTTAATTTCATGACTGTAAAATAATTTGTCCTATTGTAGATCTATTATCCCTTCTATCTTTTGTGCTATTATTTCTACATTGTAAGATAATAAACATTTTATAATTGTTGCTTTGTTCAGTTTTCTTTAAAATCTGGAAATGAAAAGCTACATAAATACAATTCTGTATTTATACTCTCTTTTATATTTACATAGTAAATTCACTAGTACTAATATTTTTTTAATTCTTAATTTGAATTCTGCTCAATTGTCATGTCCTTTCATTTTTGCCTGAATGATTCCTTTTAGTATTTTTTGCATGACAAGTTGGCTAGCAATGTCTTATGTCATTTTTTTTTTCTCTATTTGAGAATGGCTTCATTTCACTTTAATTTTTTTAGGTTTATGTTGTTGAATATAGATTTGTTATTTGACAATCCTCTATTAGCACTATGTGTACATCATCCTACTAACTTCTCAAGTCCATGGTTTCTGAGAGGTCAGCTGTTAATCTTATATATCACCTGTATAAGTCACATTGCTTCTACCTTGCTGCCCTTAAGAGTTACTCTTTGTCTTTAGCTTTGCACACCCTGACTGTGATGCTTACAGGTGTGGATTTATTTCAGTTTATCAATTTTGGCATTTCAGTGAGTTTCTGAAATATTGTACAGTAATGACTCTTATTGAATTGGGAAGTTTTTAGATATTGTCTTTTAAATATTATTTATTCCCCCTTTTCCTTCAGAGACTCACAAAATGTATATAATGGTATGCCAGATGGTATTCTACAGGTATCACAAGCTCTGTTCATTTTTCTTCATTCTTTTTCTGGTCTGTTCCTTGTATGGAAAGTCTCAATTGTTCTACCTTCAAGTTTGCTGTTTCTTTATTCATTTTTCTGCAAAGTCCAATTAGTTGCTTCATTTATATATTAAAATTTTATGTTAGTTATTGTAATATTTGACTCTGAAATTTCACTTTTGTTAATTTTTTAGACTTACCATTTCCTTATTGACATTATTATTTGATTAAATATTGTTCTTATATATTCTTTCAATTCTTTAGAAATTGAATCCTTTACTTATTTAAATGTATTTATTATAGATGATTAAAAATTTACAGACCAAAAGTGAAGCAGTGGATAAACATATTCCATTCAAATGTAAACTGAAAGAGGGAAGTGGTATCTGTGCTTATATCAGACAAAATACTCTAAGGTGGTAATAAGAGAAAAAGAAGGGCATTATATAATGATAAGGGAACCAATCCAACAAGAGAATATAATAATGTTTAATATGTATGCAACCAACATAAGAGCATCTAAATATGTAAAGCAAATATTTATATTTCTAAAGGGAGAAGTGAAGAGCAATACAGTAATAGTAGGGGACTTCAATATCACACTTATATCAATGGATAGCTTCTACAGAAAGAAAATCAGTAAGATAACACTGGCCTTAAATGAGGTGTTGGACCAGATGGACTTAACAGATATATAGAGAACATTCTATACAAGAACAGCTGAACACACATTCTTCCCAAGTGTACCTGGGACATTCTTAAGGATAGATCTTGTGTTAGGGGACAAAACATCTTTCAATAACTTTAAAGAGAATGAAATTATATCATGCATCCTTTCCAACCACAAAGGTATGAAACAAATCAATTACAAAAAGAAGCAGGAATATTCACAAAAATGTAGATATTAAACAACATGCCATTGAATAATGATTTACAACTAATCAGACTTCCATTACCAAACAAAAGTGCCTCTGCATAGCACACCAGGATGCCTTAGAGACACATCCATCTGTGATTGTGAAAAATGGTAGATTAAAGGAGGCTGTGGCACCAGTGGCAGCAGCAACAGAAGCAGAATAGTTGGAAAGTATCAGTGGTGAGTAAAAGTCTGTCTGGTCACTTGGGCTGCAGCTGAAGGGCCCCATTGTTTTTTTAGCAAAGCCAAAATTTGTGAGAAAAGACTTCCATGTCTGGGGAAAGGGACTGGAAAGAGAATAAGGCAAACAAAGAGAACTTAAGAAATGTGTATTTGGCTGTCTACCCTGGGATTCCAGCAGGGAGATTGCCCACAGTCCTCTAGGATTTCCCCACTTGAGGAACCCTCTACCAGGCTATGGGACACCCAATGTCCCAAGTTTTAAGCACACACCTCCCTTCATTCTGTTGCCTTCTTTTTTAAATATCAGTTTTTTAAAACACGTGTTCCCTCAACTGACTGTGACTCAGTTCCAGTAAAAAAACCCAAAAACTTATGCTATGACACCACCTTCTGGAAAACAAAATAAAGGCTTCCAATGGTCAATATGTTGCATTAATAGAATAAAAGTAAACACAACCTTGCCCAAGTAAGAAAGTCTCCTGCTTCTTCAAATGCAGCAGCAGATATTTAAAAAATCACAGTGATATGGTATCATAAAAGAAAAAAATGACAATTCTCCAGCAACTGGACCAAAATACAAGGAACACTACAATCTAAATGATAAGGAATTCAAAATAGCTGTTGTGTAGAAATTCAATAAATTACAGGAAAAGTCAGAAAGGCAATTCAATGAAATCTGGAATAAAATTAATAAACAGAATTACTTTACCAAAAAGATTGTTAAAAAAAAAGCAGACCTTCTCCAAGGCACATTATAATAATAACTTGTCAAAAGTTATGGATAAAAAAAAGTTTTAAATTCAACCTGGAAAGAAGACAGTAACCTGCAAAGGAACCCACATTAGGCTAGTAGCAGATTTCTCAGCAGAAACTCTACTGGCCAGGAGAGAGTGAAATGACATATTCAAAGTACTGAAAGAAAATATAATTGCCAGCCAAGAACATTCTTTCCAGCAAAGTTATCCTTCAGATATACAGGAGAAATATAGGCTTTAACAGGCAAACAGAAGTTGAGGGAGTTCCCCACCACTAGACCTGCCTTGCAAGAAATGCTGAAAGGAGCTCTTCAGGCCAAAATGCAAAGATGAAAGTACACTAATATCTGATTAGGATGATAAATAGATAGGCATAATTAGAAAACTGTAACTCTATTTAGAAAAGTATATTAAACAATTATGGCATCAAGGTTAGAGGGAAAGAGCATTATAATTACCTGTAGCAACTACAATATGGTAATGAGTTCACAGCTAAAATATAATTTGTGGCAAAGAAAATAAAAAGGGAGGAGTAAAATGATGGAAACATTATAAGCAAATAAAGATGAATTTCTGTCAGTAGAAAAAAGGACTATCTTGTTTGTGAGTGGTTTTATGCAAACTTCTTGGCAACCACAAAGCAAAAATCTAGAGCAGAGACACAAAACACAAGAAAAGGGAGGCATCTAATTGCCATGGAAAACCACCAACTTAAAAGATACACAGACACAGAAGGAAAAAGCCAAAATAGAGAGACAAAATAATCTTAAGGAAAAAGCTGAAAATGGCAGCACTAAGTCCTTACATATCAATAACCATCTTAAATGTAAATGGATTAAACTCACCTATCAAAAGGCACAGGGTGGAGAACTGATGAGGTTGGTGAAAGATAGCAGAATGGGGAAAGCAACCTGAATACTGCAGAACAGACCATTTACACCTGGCAAAGAGGAGAGGATCACATTGAAAAGAGTAAAGTGGCAGAGCCACTACTGATCAGGATGCAAGCCCTTCCCCCATCCCAGCCCACAGTTGGGAGGGAGAAGGGCAAAGCAGGTACAGGACAAACACCCAGGAACCTGGCACACCTGGCTCTGGGAAGATGAGCTCCCATTGCACTTGTCTTTGAAAATTAATGGGGCAGGGAGAGTTGGAGCACTGTGGAGTTCTGTTCTGTCCAGAATAGAAACATACATAGAAAAGGTTTGACAGGCTCCCAGAATGTCATGCTGAACTGATAAATGAAGGTCTTCCCATGTCAGAGTAAGTATATAAAGACTGTGACAGGTAACTGTTTCTTCAAATGCATGGACATCAGTGTTTTGTTACAACAAATACAAATAGGGAAACATGACACACTCAAAAGAACAAAAAAAAATCCAATACCTGGCTTTAAAGAAATGTAGGTCTATGAATGCCCGTCAAAAAATATTCAAATATGTGTCCTAAAGAAGCTCATAAGTTACAAGAGAATGCACACAGACAATTAAATGAAATCAGGCAAATGATATATGAACAAAGTGAGAATATCAATTATGTAGCTCTGGGAAGTGGGGGATCGCCACCCAGGACAAGCTCTCTATGAATTCAATGAGGCCAAGTTAAGGCAAGGGCAAGAAGTTGGGGGTGTGAAGGGGTTTATTATCATGGCAGTCACAGATAGTTCAGTATATGTGGCTGGTTTGAATGCACTCCCCAGTTGGCTACAGGCTCAGCTCCTCAGCACAAGCTTAATTCTCTAGGAGCACCGGGGCTCCATGGCTCTCTCTCTGCTCTCTCGGTGGTACCCTTCTTCCACACCCAAAACACTGGGAGAAACTGTCGGTGGGTCTCCAGTGACTGGTGGACACCTGACCAATTATGTACCAGGAACTGAGGGGAGGAGAGAATGGATATTTCCTCTCCACACCTCCTCTGGGCCAGCACTCCTGTGACTGACCAGTGGCTCTCTCACAAGTAAACATCCCATAAATGTGTGAACAGGCTATTATATACACAATGCGTGCTATAAATGCCAGATGGGAATATTGGTCAGAAAGTTCCATTTTCCCCACACCTAAGAGATACAAACTATAAGAAAGAACAAAACAAATTCTGGAGCTAAAGAATACAAAAAGTGAACTGAAAATTTCACAAGAAATTTTCAACAGCAGGCATAATCAATCAGAAGAAAAAAATCATCAAACTTAAAGACACATCATTTGAAAATATCCAGTCAGAGAGGCAATGAGAAGAAACCTAAAGAGTAAACAAATTCTATGGGACTTATGGGGCACCATCAAGGGAAACAATATACCTATTATAGGAGTTGCAGAAGGAGAGAGAGTCAGAAAGCTTCTATAAGGAATAATGACTGAAAACTTACAGAAATCAGTGGAGATAAATGGATACTGAGACTCACCCAGCACAAAAGACCTCAAATAGGATGAACTTACAGAAGGCTACACAGGGACATATTATAATTCAATTGTCAAAAGTCATGGACAAAGAGAATCTTGAAAGCATCAAGAGAAAGTTGACTCATGTACAAGGGAGCCCCTGTAAGATGTTCAATGAATCTCTCAGCAGAAACTGTGTAGGCCAGAAGGAGTGGTATGATACATTCAGAGATGAAATAAAATAAGCTGCCAACCAAGAATAGTATACCTGGCAAACTACCCCCTTAGAAATGAAAGGAAGATAAAGACTTTCCCAGATAAACAAAAGCAGGGGAAGTTAGTCATCATTAGATCTGCCTTACAAGAAATGCTAAGGGGGGGGGTTAAGTTGAAATAAAAGAATGCTACTACATAGCAACATGAAAACATTTGAAAGTATAAAACTCATCAGTAAAGATAAATATATAGGCTTATTCATAAAAATGTAATACTTGAGTGGTGGTTTTTTAATCATGTATTATTCTACTAAAAGAGTTAAAATATAAAGGTACTGGTAATAATAATAGCTACAAAATTTGTTAAAAGATAAACATATAAAAAGATGTAAATCATGGCATCTATTACATAAAGTTTAATGGGAGAAACAGTGCATGCAATTGACATTAAGTTATTACCAGCCCAAAATAAACTGTTATAGCTGTTATTATGTAAGCCTCATGGTAACTACAAAGAAAATTATTATAGACTATAGATTAAAGAAAAAAGATAAATGGATCAAAGGGTTTCTCCTAAAAAACTTAACAAATCACAAAGGAGTGCAGCAAAGGAGACAAAAGGGCCAAAAGAATGAAAAGACTGACAGAAAATGATTAACAGAGTGGCAATACTGAGTCCTTGCCTGTCAGTAATTGCTTTAAACCTACATTATTAATCTCCCCAATCAAAGCACATAGAGTAATGGAATGGATAAAAGCAGTAAAACAAGCAAAAAACCCACAACCATATACTGTCTACAAGAGCCTTACTGTAGATTTGATGATGCACATAGGTTCAGAGTTCAGGGATGGAAAAAGATATTCCATAGATGAATGGATTAAGAAGATGTGGTACATATACACAATGGAATATTACTCACCCATAAGAAAAAAACAAATCCTACCATTTGCAACAACATGGATGGAGCTGGAGGGTATTATGCTCAGTGAAATAAGCCAGGCCGAAAAAGACAAGTATCAAATGATCTCACTCATATGTGGAGTATAAGAACAAAGAAAAAAATCTGAAGGAACAAAACAGCAGCAGACACAGAGCCCGAGAACGGACTAATAGTTACCAAAGAGAAAGGGACTGGGGAATATGGGTGTGAAGGGAGGGATAAGAGGGTAAAAGGGGTATTAAGATTAGCAGACATAGGGTGGGGGGGCACGGGGAAGGCTGTACAGCTCAGAGAAGACAAGTAGTGATTCTCATCTCACTACACTGATGGACAGTGACTGTAATAGGGTTGGTGGGGGGGACCTAATGAA
>JAQQAC010016209.1:46758265-46823225 GCA_029783875.1 Phataginus tricuspis | reverse complement strand
CCCCCCCAGTTTAATCATCACAATATTGCTCATGTAATTGTAGGTTAATGATGCTAAAATAAAATAAATCGTCAAAAAAAAGAAGAAAAAGAAAAAAATAGAAAAAGAAAAAAAAATCAAACAGAAGAGACCAGGGATGGCTACACTTATATCAAACAAATTAGTCTTTAAATAAAACATGTTCACAAGAAACAAAGAAGGCCATTATATAAGAAAGAAAACAATCCTTCAGGAAGATATAACAATTAAAAATACATATGCACCCATATATATTCTGTCAGAGTACCTAAATATATAAAGCAAATATTGGAAGTCCTGAAAGAAGAAATAGACAGCAATATATTAATAGTAGAAGATTTCAATTCCCCACTTTCAACAACAGATAGATACCCAGACAGAAAATCAATCTAGAAAGAACAAATTGTCCTAAGAGAAATATAAAGATCATTCCACAAAACAGCAGCAGGATATACATTCTTCTCAAGCACACATGGATCATCCTACAAGACAGATCATGTGTTTGTTTACATAGCAAACCTTAATAAATGTAAAGACTGAAGTCATGCCGTGTGTTTTGCAACCAAAAAGGGAGGAAACAAGAAATCAATAACAGGAGGAATAGTGGAAAATTCACAAATGTGTGATAAACAACACACTCCTGCACAACCAATGAGCCCAAAAAGAAGTTGAAAGGAAAAATCAAAAAGTATATAAAGACAAGTGAAAGTGAAAACACAACATACCAAAACTTATGAAATATTACAAAAGGAGTTCCAAGAAGGACATTCATTTTTTTAATTTTAATTTTAATTTTAATTTTTACAATTTATTTTGGTATCATTAACCATTCGACCCAGGAATCCCACTCCTAGGAATTTACCCTAAGAATGCAGCAGCCCAGTTTCAAAAAGACAGATGCACCCCTATGTTTATTGCAGCACTATTTACAATAGCCAAGAAGGACATTTATAGCAATAAATGTCTACATTAAAAAAAGAAGACAACCTAATTTTGTACCTCAAGTAACTGCAAAAAGAATAAACAGCCATAAGTTATAAAAAGGAAGGGAATAATAAACATTAGAGCAGAAATAACTGAAAGAGAATAGAAAAGCAAAATAAAAAGTATCAATGAAACAGTTCATTTTTTGGAGAGATAAAGAAAATTGAGACAGCTTTAGTGAGACTAGACTAATGAAGAAAAAATGGGAAGACTCAAACCAAATGAGAAATGAAGGAGGGGACATTATAACTGATGCCACAGAAGTATGAGGGATCAAGAAAGACTACCACGAACAATGAAGGAACAACAAATTGGATAACCTAGGAGAAATGGATACATTCCAAAAAACATACAACCTACCAAGACTGAATCATGAATAAATGAAACATCTTTAAAAAACTATAAAAAGTAAGGAGGTTGAATTAATAATCAAAACTTGCCAACAATGTGATATGAGCTAGATGTGGAATAGGAGGTCCCCATTCATATCCCCCTTCAGCAACAACAGTTTGGCAGCCATTCAGGGATGAAATTGCACTTGTGGGAGCTTTAAGATCAAGCAAGGATATTATGAAGCTCAGGTGGAGTCCAAGACCAAGGACAGCCACTTTGGGAAGACAGACCTACTGCCAGGTGGCTGACACACTTTGATCCTGATTACAGATATGGAAATAGCTTCATACTCTTGTAGACTCAGTTACAGCCCCATTTCACATTGGTTCTGCCACCAGGACTATAAGCCAAGGGTCCTGGGAGGAGTCATGCCCATCAAAATTTAGGGTAATAATCCAGAAAAATTTGGTCCTGGAAGTGTGCCCTGAAGTTACCTCTTACCCAGCTCCAGCCCCTTGTGTCTGTGGCCTAGAATTCCCTGGAGGCAAGCCCACTAAACTCAACATGACTACAGACCCTGAAATACCCCTGTAACTCACCTCCAGCCCCTCCCAGCTATTGTCAGAGAGCAGTCCTGCCTGCCCATTAACCTGATGAGAGCCACACCTGTCTGTTCACCTGGTAATAAGCATGCACCAAAAGATACAACTGTGGTACCTGAAGAGGACATTTGTCTCAGTGCCACTCTAGTGGACAAAGTCCTGGAGGCACTCAAATCCACACAGGAACCAGACAGGATCGACACCTGCTTGAGCCTCTGGTAAGAAGCCTGAAAAGTGTGAACTCCACTGCAAATGCAGTAACAGCCTCATGACCCTGATCCAACCTAGCACAACTGTGATTCCAGTGGTAATAGCATCAGTCCAGGGAACTGACAGAATAAGAACCTTATCTGCCAAAACCAATCTTAAAAACTGTAAGAAATGTTTCCTCCTTCAAATATGCAGACACCAAGGAAAGGCTACACACACCATGAAGAACCATGCAAATAAGACACCATAAGGAAAATAAAAAATATTTGGCTTCCATACCTGGCCCCAAATAAATGGTAATCTGTGAATTGCCTAAAAAAGGACTCAAAATAATTATTTAAAAAAATGCAATGGAATTATAAAGAATACAGATAAAGAAATGAAATCAGGAAAACAATGCCTGAACAAACTGAGATTTTAAGGAAGAAATAGAAACTATGAAAAGTAACCAACCCAAAATCCTCGAGCTGAAAAACACATGGACAGAACTAAAAAATCCAATAGAGAGCTTCAAACAGCAAACAACAGTGTACAAAGGAAAGAAACATGTGGAAATCAAGACATTTGAAATCAGCCAGTTAGAAGAACAAAGAAAAAAAATAAAAAGGAAAATGAATGAAAAAGAATGAATGCCTACATGAATTATGGGATACCACCAAGTAAATGAATATTTTCATCATGGGAGGTGCAAAGGAGAAGTGAGGGAGAGAGAAAGGGGGGTGAAAGATTATTTAAAGAAATAATAGTTTAACCTACAAAACTATTGGGAGAGATATGGACACCCAGGTACATGAAGCTCAAAGGACTCCACATATGGTCAACCTAAATAAGATTCCCTGAGATACATTATAGCCAAAATGCTAAAAGTCATAGAAAAAATTAATGAAAGCAGCAAGAGAAAACAACTCATCACATGCAAGGGGACATACATAAGGTTATGGGCAGATCTCTCAGCAGAAACCTTGCAGTACAGGAGGGATGCGATGATATATGCAAAAATAAAATGATGATATATTTATTTTAAAAACTGCCAACCAAGAATCCTATACCAAGCAAAACTGTTTCATAAATAAAGTACAGATAAAGGCTTTCCCAGACAAACCAAAGCTGAGTGATTTCATCAATAGATCTGCATTATAAGAAATGTTAAAGGGAGTCCTTCAAGTTGAAAGTAAGGGACATAAGTAGCAACATGAAAACAACAAAACTTTTAAAAAGTGCAAAAAAAATAAATGTATAAAACTCTCCTTTAAAAGTCAATATACAGTCAAATTCAAAATACTGTAATGATCATGCATAAATCAATTCTAGTTCTAGTAAAAGTTAGAGGACATAGTATGAAAAATAACATCTACAAAAATTTGATAGTGTATGGGCCATATAAAAAGACATAAAGTGTGATATCAATAGTAGGAAATGTCATGGGAGGAGAATCAAAAGTGTAGAGTTTGCTAATGAACATAAGTTGTTATCAGCTTAAAAAAGACTGTTGTATCTATAAGATGTTTAAAAAGTAGGCCTCATGCCAAACACAAAGAAAAACAAGTAGTAGATATACAAAAGGCAAATAGAAAGGAATTAAAGGGTGCCACTACAAAAACAAAAAGGAAGACAAGAGAGGAAGAAAGCAAAAAAAAAAGGAATGTGGAAACAGAAACCAATGAACAAAATGGCAAAAGCATGTCCTTACTCATCAATAATTACCATAAAGCTACACTGATTAAATTCCCCGATCAAAAGATATAGTGTGGAAGAATGAATTAAAAAAAAAAGACCAGTTTAAAACCAAGTGAAAAACAAATAAAAAGACAGTATGCTACATATAGGAGATTCCCTTTAGCTTTAAAAACAAATAGTATGATAAAAGCAAAAATGAACAAGTGGGACTATATCAAGCTAAAAAGCTTCTGTACAGAAAAGGATACCATCAGTAGAACAAAAAGACATCCTACAGTATGGGAGAATATATTCATAAATGGCATATCCAATAAGGGTTTGACATCCAAATTATATAAAGACCTCACACACCTCAACAAACAAAAATCAAATAAGTCAATTAAAAAATGGGCAGAGAAGCTGAACAGACACTTCTCCAAAGAAGAAATTCAGATGGCCAACAGACACATGAAAAGATGCTCCACATCACTAGTCATCAGAGAAATGCAAATTAAAACCACAATGAGATATCATCTCACACCAGTTAGGATGGCCGCCATCCAAAAGACAAACAACAACAAATGTTGGTGAGGATGTGGGGAAAGGGGAACCCCCCTACACTGCTGGTGGGAATGTAAATTCGTACAACCATTGTGGAAAGCTGTATGGAGGTTCCTCAAAAATCTAAAAATAGAAATACCATTTGACCCAGGAATCCCACTCCTAGGAATTTACCCTAAGAATGCAGCAGCCCAGTTTCAAAGAGACAGATGCACCCCTATGTTTATCTCAGCACTATTTACAATATCCAAGAAATGGAAGCAACCTAAGTGTTCATCAGTAGATGAATGGATAAAGAAGATGTGGTACATATACACAATGGAATATTATTCAGCCATAAGAAGAAAACAAATCCTACCATTTGCAACAACATGGATGAAGCTAGAGGGTATTATGCTCAGTGAAATGAGCCAGGCAGAGAAAGACAAGTATCAAATGATTTCACTCATATGTGGAGTATAAGAACAAAGAAAAAACTGAAGGAACAAAATAGCAGCAGTCTCACAGAACCCAAGAATGGACTAACAGTTACCAAAGGAAAGGGACTGGGGAAGAGGGGTGGGAAGGGATGATATGGGGGAAAAAGGGCTCTTACAATTAGCACACATAATGTAGTGGGGATGGGGATGGGGTGGGGGGGAAACAGGGAAAGCAATATAACACAGAGAAGACAAGTAGTGATCCTATAACATCCTACTACACTGATGGACAGTGACTACAATGGGTATGAGGTGTGGACTTGATAATAGGGGGAGTCTAGTAACCATAATGTAGCTCATAAATTGTACATTAATAATAGAAAAATAAAATAAAATAAAACAAACACAAATAGTGTGAAAGTAAAGGAATGCAAAAAGATGTTTCATGCAAGTGGAGATCAAAAGAAAGCAGAAGTGGCTAGACATACATCAGGTAAAATAGACTTTCAGTCAAAATTGTTTGCAAGAGACAAACATGGTATAAATAACCTGAAGGACACTATGTTAAGTGAAATTAGCCAGACAGAGAAAGAGAAATACTACATGATATCACTTATATGTACAATCATAAAAAGTGGTACTCAAAGAACCAGAGAGTAGAAAGAAAGTTATCAGAGTTTGGGGGGTTAGGGAAAATTGGCAGGAGTTGGTCAAAGAGCACAAATTTTCAATTATATGATAAGTAAGTTCTAGGGATATACTCTGATACCAATGGCAGAAAAAGACACTACAAAACCAGAAAATGACAGGTTATTATCCCTCCTGAACATAGATGTAAAAATCCTCAACAAAATACTACCAAATCAAATTCAACAGCACATTAAAGGGATCATATAGCATGACTAAGTGAGATACATCACATTAATAGAATGATGGATGAAAATCATATAAAAGCATCTGTCAAAATTCAACATCCTTTCATGATAAACACTCAACAAACTAGATACAGAAATATTGTACCTCAAGCATGACAATGGCCATATATGACAAGCCCACAGCTATCCTTCTTCTACTCAATGGGTTTTAAAAAGTGAAAGCTTTTACTCTAAGATCAGGAACAAAGTAAGGTTGTGCACTCTCAGCATTTCTGCTCAGCATAGTACTGGGAGCCCTGGCTAGAACATTTATGTAAGAAAACAAAAAGAAAAGGCATCCAAATCAAAAAGAGAGAAGTAAAATGATCTGTTTGCAGATGAAATGATCTTATATGTAGAAAACCCTAAAGAATTACAAAATCACTCTTAGAACTAATTAATAAGTACATTAAAGTACCAGGTTACCAAATTAACGTACAAAATCCAATTGGTTTCTATAGACTGACAAGGAACTATCTGAAAACAAAATTAAATTATCATCCCATTTCCAGGAACAACATAAAGAACAAAATATTTATGAATGAAATCAACCAAGGTGGTGAAAGACACACACTGAAAACTACAAAACTTTAATGAAAGATATTAAAGAAGACAAAAAAAATATGCGTGAAAATATACCCCATGTTCATGGTTTGGAAAACTTAATATCTTTAAAATGTCTGTACTATCCAAAGAAATCTACAGATTCAGTACAATCCCTATCAAAATCCCAATGGCATTGTTCACAGTAATGGAAAACAATCCTAACATTCATATTGATACACAAATATTCCAAGTAGCCAAATAAATCTTGAGAAAGGATAACATACCTGGAATCATTGCACTTTCTGATTTCAAGACACATTACAAAGCAAGAATAATTAACAGTATGATACTGGCATAAAAACAGATATATAGACCAATGGAACTGAATAGAAATCCCAGAAATAAATTCATACAGTCAAGTAGTTTCCCATAAGTGCCAATAATCCACAGTAGGGAAAGGATAATATTTACAATAAATGGTGCTTGTGGGAAACATGGATATCCACATGCAAGAGAATTAAATTAGACCCTTATCTTACACCATACACAAAAATATAGTCAAAATGGACTAAAGATTTCAGCCTAAGACCTGAAACTGTAAATCTCCTAAAAGAGGGCACAGGGGGAAAGTTTCCTGACATTGGCCTAGGCAATGATTCTCTGGATATGGCACCAAAAGCACAACAACAAAAGTAAAAATAGGCAAGTTGGAATACATCAAACTGGAATATTTCTGCTTGGCAAAGGAAGCAATCAACAGAGTAAAAAGGCAACCTATAGAATAGGAAATATTATTTGAAAACCATACATCTGAAAATGGGTTACTGTCCAAAATATAGTAGGAACTCCAACAACTCAATAGCAAAACAGAAAACAAAACACAAATAACCCGATTTAAAAAATGCACAAAGAACCTGAATAGGCATTTCTTCAAAGAAGACATACAAAGGGCCAACATATATAAAGGAAAGTATATTTGGTATTACTAATCATCATGGAAATGCAAATCTAAGCCATAATAAGCTACCATCTCACACCTGTTAGGATGGTTATGTTAAAAAAATATCACAGGTGTTGGTGAGGTTGCAGAGTAATCCACACCAATGTGCACAGTTGGTGGGAATGTAAAATGGTACAGCTGCTACAGGAAATGATGTGTAGGTTTCTCAAAAAAAAAAACCTAAACGTAGAACTAACATATGATTCCGTAGTCCTACTTCTGAGTATATTTCCACAGAGCTGAAATCAGGGTATTAAAGTTATCTACACTCCCATGTTCACTGCAGCATTATTCAGCATACCCAAGATATATGAACAACCTAAGTGTTCATCAATGCTGAATGTATAAAGAACGTTTGGTATACACATACAATGGACTATTATTCACTCTTAAAAACAAAAGGAAATTATGTCATATGTAACACCAAGGAAGTACCTGGAGGACGTTGTACTGAGTGAAATAAGCCAATCACAGGACAAATACTACATGATTCCACTTACATAAGGTAACCAAAATAGTCAAACTCTTTGAAATGGAGAGAATAATCGTGGGTTACCAGTGGCTGGAGGAAAGGGGAGTCAGTGCCCTGTGGGTATAAAGTTACAGTTATACAAGATTCACAAGTTCTAGAGATCTGCACAACATTCTGCCTACAATTAACAATACTGTATTGTGCACTTAAAAGTTTTTTTTCAGTGGGTTTAGACCTCAAGTCAAGTGTTTGTACCACAATAAAAAATATGTGGTATATACTTATAATGGAATGCTATTCAGCCTTACAAAAGAAAAACATTCTGATACATGCTGCAATATGGATGAACCTTGAAGACTAGTTGAAATAAGCCTGATACAAAAGGATGAATATTGTATAATTTCACTTATATGAAGTACATAGAATAGTCAAGTACTTAGAGATAGAAAGTAGTAGAGTGGTTACCAGCAACTGGAGTAGGAAAGAATAGGGTTATTTTTTAATGAGTACAGAGTTTCAGTATGGGATCATGAAAAAGTTCTGGAGATGGATAATAGTGATGGTTGTACTGTCATGAATAAAAACTGGAAAACCCAGACTGGACTGCTGACAGAAGACCCAAGTGGCACTCAGAGGTCTTGGAGTGTTGAGGTTTTATTTTACACCAGCGGGCTCAGAGGGGAGGAATCTCCCAAGGTCTAAGCCCTGAGCACAAGCAAGGGAAGCAGTTTATATTATTTTGATATGTGGCATTTTGGCATGTGCAGGGCAAAAGAGGAGCCCAGAACGGAGGAGGAGGGGAGGAGGGAGCTGGGAGTGCTTTGCTGACTTTGCCAACTGGAGGAAAAGGGCAGTTTGCTGACCTTGGTGGCTGTGTTGAATATTTTCCTTATCACTCCCCCCTTCTGATGCCCTTTTAATCACATTGTTTTAGGGGACATTACTTTGGTTTATGATAGGGTTATAATGGCTTGTATTTATACTTTTAATTACTTTGAGCTAGGATTTTTTTTTCTTGTGACTTTTTAATTAAAGTCCTGAGTATTTTGTGAAGAACACAAATGATTATGTTTTTATGCATTTGTATGGGTCTCCTGTGTACAAGTTGGAAAGAGTCCTTAAGATTCTTGATAAGCCTGCGCTTAACAAAAAGATGCCGTTTTTCTTAGCCCTAATTTATTTTTATGCAGTTGGGCATTACCCTCGGGCTGGCTTATTTGAGTGTGAGAGGACCGGTGCTAAAGCTGGAGGGCCACTGAGGGCAGCTCCCTTGGTGATGACCATGCACTTTATAACTTTGTACACTTATTTTGATAGAGGTAACATTACAGAGAGGTACTTTGGAAGTGCAGGCTGAGACTTGAGTTCAGCTAGGAGAGACAGGTAAGAACAGCAAAACTACTTACAGTTACTCAATAGACAATAGAAAGGGAAACTTTTTGAGGAACAGTTTAGTCAGAGGGAGCAGAAGCAGAAAGTTTAATGCCCAGGATGAGAGATTCCATTCTGGTGAGGGCCAGGATCCATGGCATGCAGGTGTTTATTAGTCAGAGGGTAATCATATGATATGGACGCAGAGAGGATTCTGGAGGTCTGGCTGGGCTTTTGACTGATGTATTTTTTCATCTGGGTTATGGGCCCTTTTCACTGTGGAATGATGGACCCACGGAGTGATACCTGCAACTTTGAGAGCAGTAGGAGTGGTTAGAACAACAATGTTGGGCCAGACCACTGAGGTTTGAGGGGATCCTTTTTAATATCTGACCCATACTGAGTCCCCTGCCTGGAAAGAATGTACTGGGATCTCTATTACTGCAGCTTATTTAGGGTGGCTCTTAAGGCTTAGAGCTGTTCCCTTCTCCCTTATCTCCCATTTGGTGTAGGTTCCCTAAGAGGCTTCCTATACATGGGGGAGGGCATTCATATACTAATTCAAAAGGGGAAAAGCTTTGAGTCCCAGGTGTGCGGTGAACATGCAGGAGAGCCAGGGGCAGTAGGTCCAGCCACAGAGGCCAGTTTCTTGGCAAAACTTAACTAGGGTTCCTTTGAGGGTGTGATTCATTCACTCCACTTTCCCTGAACTTTGTGGCCTGTATGGAGTGAGGAGTTTTCAGGTAATGTTGAGAGGTTTAGTTAAAATCTGTCTACATCTGCTACAAAGGTAGGTCCATTGTCACTGTGAGTTGTAGACAATAGGCCAAATTGGGGCATAGTTTTTCTTAGGAGGACTTTGGTTACCTTCTGGCTTCATTTTGTCCTGGTTGGGACAGCTTTAACCCCCACCCAGAGTATGTACACACTATTACTAGAAGGTATCTGAGTCCTTTTCTTGGCTGGACATCTCTGAAGTCTATCTCAAGGTCTTTAAAGGGGCCACCTCCTGCTCTTTGGACACCTGGCGGGGGTCACGGTGCAGATAGAGCATTATTTCTAGCGCAAGTCAATTGCTGCTCATTTACTGCTCAGCATAATGCTAGCAATTGGCTGATGTAGTATTGCTTTTTGAAGAGGGCTTCTAGTGCAGTTTTTTCTATGTGGGTAAGCTGATGGTATTTGCTGACCAGATGCTTTCCGGTTGCAGTTTGGACAAAGATGTGTTTATCAGGCAGTATCTATCATTTTTTTAAGTTAGGGTGGCTCCTTCAGCCACGGCTTAGTCCTTCTCTTTTTCAGTGTACTTGGGTGGAGAGTCCTCCATTGGGGGTGTTAGTGCCATAGTAAAGGAAGGAGCTTTACCTTTTTTTATTGGTCCCTGTTTTAGTTGCTTTATCTGCTAGCTGGTTCCCTCTGTTATAGGGTTGTTTTCCTTTTGGTGTTTTTTGCAATGCAGAATTGCTACTTTTTGAGGGGTTGGGGGAGCCAGACAGCCTTGAGTAGTTTTAGTATTGTGCCAGCCGAGAGTTGGAGAGGAAGTGGTGTCCTTGTGTGTCCATGAGGGTCACAACAACATGGGGGATCTTGACATTTATTTTTGTCTCAGGGTAAGTATTTAATGAAGACAACTGTGGCTGCCAGCGTCCTGAGGCAGGGAGGCCATCCTGCCACAATCGGGTTCAATTTTTTTGATAAATATGTGACCAGCTGCTGCCAGGGCCTAACAGTCTATGTGAGAACTCCAAGGGCTCCTTTTTTTTCCATGTATGAAGAGATTGAAGGGCTTTTTAATATCTGGCAAGCCTAGGGCTGGGGCCTGTTCTGAAGCAGCCTTTATTTCCAGGAGGTGGCTCTTGCCTCTTCTATCCAGAAAGGGGGCTCTCAGTCTGACCTCCCACTCCTCAGGAGTCTGTAGAGTGGTTTTTCCACTGCCACGAATCTGGAAATCCAGATTATGCAGAACCAGGAGGCTCCCAGGAATGCCTTTTTTCATCTGGGGCAGGGCTGCCTTTTTTCTTCTCCAGCCCTAGTGCCCTTCCTCCCTGGGTTGGGAGGAACCCCAAGTACCGGATTTGTTGATGGCAGATTTGTACCTTTTTTATGATGCTCAGTATCCTGAGTCTGACAGGAGTTGCAGGAGGGCCTTTGTGCTTTTTGCACAATTTTCATGGGTGTTTCTGGCTAGGAGGAGGTCATCTACATACTAGAGGAGGGCACAGTGTGTTGCTTCCCTCAGAAAGCTGGCCAGGTCTGCACCCAATGCCTTTCCAAAGAGAGTGGGTGAGTTCTTGAACCCTTGTGGAATCCGCCTCCATGTTAATTGCATTTGCTGCCCCATATCGGGTTCAGTCCATTTGAAGGCAACAAGAGCTAGCTTAGGGGGGCCAGTTGGAGGCAGAAGGTATCCTTTAGTCTACACAAATGAACAATTTGGCAGACTCTGGGATCTGGCCTAGGAGGGTGTACCAGGTGTAAAGAAGTAGTCACTTTGTTGATGGTTTGTAGGTCTTGAACAGGCTGGTATCTTTTTCCTGGCTTTTTGAATGGTAGAGCAGGGTGTTCCAGGGGAATTGATACTCGATTAGAATGCCTGCCTCTTTGAGTCTGATCAGGTGTTCCTAAATGCCTGCTTTCACCTTTTGTGAGAGGGGGTACTGCCACTGTCTTTGTGTCTGGGACCCAGAGTCAATTCTACAGTGACAGGGGCTTGGTTATAAGAAAGTCCAGGTGGGTTGTTTTCAGCCCATACTGAAGGGAAGGCATCTTGGAATTTAGGTGGGCTACTTGAGAGGGTCTGGGCACAGAATAGCCTCCACTCCTCTTCTTTAAGTGTGGTTATTGGCAGTACAAGGGACCCTGGCCCTTTGCCTGGGTTTAGTTTGAGGCTGGTGCATTTAGTTGGCTCAAAAGTTATTTGGGTTCTCAGCTTTGATAGTATATCTCGGCCAAGGAGGTGAATGGGGCACTCGGGCAGGTAGAGAAACTCATCAGACCTTGTGGCTTCTAAGTTCACTTTGGTGGGCTTGGCAAAAGTGTTGCTGGACTGCTTTTGTCCTGGTGGCTCTGAGAATAGTTGCAGTCTTTCCACTGAAGGGGGCTACAGGAAGGGTGATCACAGTGTTTTGCCCCTGTGTCAACCATAAAAGTTATGTTTTGGCCCCTCACTTTAATTTTGACCATGGGCTCATGGGGACCGAGAGTGAGAGAGCCCAGTCCTTGTCAATCTGAGCCTGTTCCTGCCAGACCAATGACCCTTTCCCCATGAGGCTCCTCCTGGTAGTGACTGGACTTTAGGGCTTTGCCTCGGTTGGGGTATTCATTCTTCCAATGCCCCTTCTCTTCACAGTCAGCACACTGGTCCCTGTCTAGGGGGGTCCTAGGTTTCCCCCCTCTTGGTGGTCAGCTTTTCTCTGCCTTTTGGTCATCTCTATTTTTTAGGGCAGGTGCCTTTTTCTTCATTTTTCTTTCAGCCTCTCTGTCAGCCTGAACTTCTCTGTTTAGATATACTTTGTTGACAGTTTTGATCAGTTGAGTGATATTTGTCCTGGCAAAGCCTTCAACTTTTTGGAGCTTTTGTCTGACGTCTGGGGCGGCTTGAGCTATGAATGAGGTGTTGACCATTTGTTGGCTCCCTTGTGACTCAGGATTGAAGGGGTTGTAGATGCGATAAGCTTCATGCAGTCTTTCATAATTGTCCCCAGGACACTCTCTTGGTTGTTGAGTGACTGAAGATACTTTGGTAATGTTCATAGGCTTTTTGGACCCAGCTTTGATCCCCTGAAGGACGGTGTCTTGATATGGGCGGATCTGATGCTGTTCCTCAGGGGTGGTGAAGTCCCACTTGGGGCACTCATAAGGGATAGCGATTTCAGCCCATGCACCCCTATCAAGGACTCCAGGTGCCTCTTCTCTTCCGTTGTGAACAGGGTACAGAGAAGCTATTGGCAGTTTTTCCAGTTCAACCAATGTGTTTGGAAGAGGGATTTCATGAGATCAAGCAGGGCTTGTGGCTTTTCAAATAGGGTGTTGTGTTTTTAATTGAGGAGGTTAGTCATGGAGAAGGGTTGATAGTAAAGCATGGACCGGCCAGGCTGGATTGTTCCATCTTTATTACACCTTTCAGGCTCCCATGACTCTTGCACCAGAATCTTAAGGTTGCCTGCTTCTGGCTGAGGGTTCAGTCTGGCTGCTGCTCCAGGGGACAGTGGGTCCACTGGTTCTGGAGTTGGTGGGGAGGCTGACAGTGGCAGGGTGTCCGGGACCAGGGAACTGGGTCCTGATGGCCTTGGGGGCTCATAAGGTGGGGGCAATATTGGCTCTTCCTCTGGATTATCTGTTGATCCTTTGTGGGCTGTTTTGTTGAGGTGACTAAGCCCTACCTTGTCCCTGCCTGTTGCAAGCAAGGGGGAAGGGTCAGGGCAACTCCTAACCAGGAGATAATGTATGAGAACTGATTAGGATGACCTGGATCTCTAGTGATGATCTGACAGACTCTGCAGATTATTGGGACATCTAGAGTTCCTTCTAGAGACCACCCTACACTAAAGCTGGGCTATATGGATTCACATAGGGTTGTCAACCTGACAGGAGTTAATTTTACTCTGTAGTTTTCTGAAAATTCTTTCCAGAAATTTTTTGATTAAGGTCTCCAGAACTGTGGGTTTGCTGTGCTCTGACCCCATGATGTGTCCATGTAATGGTGCTGTGACAACAGACAAGGGAGGGGGTGCCCTCTTCAGAGAGGAGACCAATCATATGCCTGTCCATTCACGCTCCTCTCAGAGAAATTGATCAGCCTTGACTAAGGTGCACCATATTTGTCCCAGGCCAGGTCACCCAAAACTGAGTCACCATTATGTCATGGTGGCCGACTGCAAATATGGTGAAGGAACCCCTTGGATTCCATAGCACAGGTGTGGGAATCACAGATTCAGTGCAGAATGAATGGCTTCAGGTGCCCTGCACACTCAATCACATATTCAGACAAGAGTTTAAACACCCCCACCCCCAGGAATGTGTCTACCTGTAAAACTTCTAAGAAGTCTCCAGGAGGCGATCAGGCTCCCCTTCCACTCCAATGGGTGGGAACTGGCTGGGTCAGGGGACCTGGAGCCTTAACAGATTTGACATCAGAACCAGGTCCTCATCTGCCAAGCCTCCTTGAGTCCAGCAGCAATAGTGGAGCGAGGCTGGCCTGGGACGACCAGGTGGGAGACTGCCAAAAGATAAGGCAGGGCATGCCTTCTCCATTGTGATCTCCCATTCCATCACTGCCCTGCTGTTGCCCCAAACCAGTGACAACAATGGGCCAGTGCGTTGGGTTTCCCATTCAGGGAACCAAATGTTATGGAATAAAACCAGAAAACCTGGACTGGATTGCTGACAGAAGAACCAAGCGGCACGCAGAGATCTTGGAGTGTTGAGGTTTTATTTTACATGAGTGGACTCAGAGGGGAGTAATCTCCCAAGGTCTGAGCCTTGAGCACAAGCAAAGAGAGCAATTTATATTATTTTGATATGTGGCATTTTGGCATGTGCAGAGCAAAAGAGGAGCCCAGAGAAGGAGGGGAGGAGGGAGCTGGGAGTGCTTTGCCAACTTTTCCAACTGGAGGAAAAAAGCAGTTTGCTGACTTTGACGGCTGTGTTGAATATTTTCCTTATCAGTACAGCAATGTGAATGTACATAATGGCATGGAACTGTACATTTCAAAATGGTTAAAGTGGTAAATTTTATGTAATGTATATTTTGCCACACTAAAAATAAAACAAAATTTACTCTAATTTATATAAGAATGATAGCAATGTGCTGTGTAGTTGGTAAAATATGTAATAGTAATGCATATGGCAACATAACAGAAAGGACACATGGGGAGAAATGGAAGATTACTACTAGGAATTTCTGACTGTATTTGTGAACTGGTATAATGCCACCTGAAGACAGAGCATGATAAAATAAGGTAGCGTATTAGAAAACCATAAAGCAACCATGAAAATAGTAAAATAAGTAGTTTTAACTAGTAAAGTAACAAAAGATTTGACTTTGAAACATAAAAAATCCAATTAATCCAAAAGATGATTTAAAAAAAGGGAAAAAGTAATAAAGGAAAGATATAGAAAACAAAGAGCATGAAGTATAACCATATCAATAATCACTTAAATGAAAATAGTGTAATTCATGGCCTGGTAAACTTCTTCTCAAAGGCCACATAGTAAATATTCTAGATCTTCAGTCCTTATGTTCTTTGTGCAACTATTCAAGTCTGTCATTGGACTCAAAAGCAATCATAGTCAGTACATAGATGAACGGGCATGCCTGTGCTCTGAAATAAACTATACCGGTGGGCATTGTTTGCAGATCCTTATAAATCCTGTAAATGTGCAGAATGCTCCAAATAAAAGTCATATATCATGGGATTGGCTAAAAAAGCAAGGACAAATAATCATAATTCAAATATGAGGACATAAACAGAGTAAAACAGGAATATGTATATATTACATATATGCTAACAGTAGTCAAAAGAAACCTGGAGTGTGCATATTAATCTAACAAAGCAGACCTCAGAACAAAGAGTATCAACATGTTTTAAAGGAGGTTGTGATAAAGGGATCAATTCATCAAGAGGGCATAAAAATCCTAAACATTTCTGTAGATATCTAACAGAGCTTCAACATATAAGAAGAAAAAACTGATGGAGCTACAAGGACAAGGAGTAAAATCCACAATTATAGTTGGAGATTTCAACAGTCCTCTCTCAGTAATAGGAAGAACAAATATAAACTCAGCAATGAATTAGAAGAACTAAGGAATGCCATCAATTAAATGAAATGTATTGACATTTATAGAAAACTTCATCCATGGAAAGGAGAATCCAATTATACTGAAAAGTATATGGAACATTCACCAAAATAAACTATATCTTGGTTCAGGAAGCAAGTATTACCAGATTTAAAAGCATAGAAAAAAATTAAGTGTGTTCTCAGACTATGATGGAATTATACTAGAAATTAATAGCAGAAAAGTATCTCCTGACACTTGGAATTAAACATCACATATCTAAATAACCCTTAGGTCAAGAAGGAGGTCTCAGTTGAAATTAGAAACTATTTTGAACTGAACAATAATAAAAATGCAATCTATAAAAATTTGTGAGATGGAGACAAAGTGGTGCTTATAGAGAAAGTTTCAGGGGTAGAAAAGAAGGAAAGACTCCAATTAGTAATAATAGGATTCACTCTGAGGAAAGGAAAAACGAGAAGACTTGGAAACATTGAAATAGAATATTACAAATGACTCTATAATGAAAAGTGGACAATTTAGGTAAAGATGGACTAATTCCTTAAACAAAAACTATTAAAGATGTCCGTAGGATCAAATAGATAACATGAATATTACCATAACTATTAAATAAGTCAAATTTTTAGTTAAAAATACTCCAAAAAGGAAATCTCCAGGCACTCATTGATTTCATTGGAAATCCTTTCAAAGAGTTACAGAAGAAGTAATACCCGCTGCATACATACTCATGCAGAAAACTGAAGAGATTCAAATCTCCACAACGAATTTAAGAACCTTAAATTACCCTGATAACTAAAATCATATAAGGACACTACCAGAAAAACACTTATCTATAATCCAATGATCCTAAAGAATGCAGATGCAAAAAATTGTCAAGAGATTATTAGCACGTCATATCCAGAAACATATTAAAAGGAGTATTACACTATGACCAAGAGAAATGTATCATGAGAATGCAAAACTGGTTCAATATTTGGAAACTGAATCAATATAACACATCATAACAACAAGTTAAAGAAAAACCACTTGCTCATCACAATAGATGCAGAAAAAAAGCATTTGACAAAGTGCAGCATGCACTGATAATAAAAACACTCATAAAAGTAGGAATTGAAGGATACTGCCTCAGAAAGACAAAACACATTACAAAAAACCTACAGCTAACATTATAATTAATGGTGAATTAATGAATGCATTTCCTCTGAGATCAGGAGCAGGTAAAGCAGTTCTCTCCTAACAGTCCCATTGAACATGGCAGTGAAAGTCTAAGCCAATGATATAAGGCAATAAAAAGAAATGAAAATGCATACAGTTTGGAAAGGAAGAAGTAAAATGATGCTTATGCCTGATGTGACTGTTTACATAGAAAAACCTAAAGAATCTCTAAAAAATATTCTAAAATCTATAAGGGAATTTGCAAGGTGGCAGGATACAAAGTCAAAACACAAAATTCAAATTTATTTCCATACACTAGGGATGTCCAATCATATGCAAAGCAATGAACCTCCACATAGGTCTCACATCTTAGACAAAACCTAACTCAAAGTGGATCACAGGTATAAATGTAAACTGTAAAACAATGAAAGTTTTAGTATAAAGCATAGGGGAGTATCTTCATAAATTAGGGTTAAACAAGGACTTCTTAGATGTGACATCAAAATCATGATCTGTAAATGAAATATTTGATAAATTGGACAATTTAAAGGTTAAACATTTTTGTTCTCCTAAAGACACTACAGGCATACCTTGTACGTATTATGAGTTTGGTTCTGTAACACTGCAATAAAGCAAATATGGAAATTAAGGCAAATCAAGTGAATTTTTTGGCTTCCCAGTGCATATGAAATTTATGCTTATACTATACTGTAGTATATTAATTGTGCAGAGGCATTATGTATGCAAAAACAATGTACATAGTTTAATAAAACATAATTTGTTTCTAAAAAATGATAACCGGAATCTGAGGTTTCAGCAAGTTGTAATATTTTTGCTTGTAGAGGGTCTTGCATTGATATTGATGGCTGCTGACTAATCATGGAGATTGTTGATGAAGGTTGCGGTGTCTATGAAAATTTCTTAAAATAAGACAGAGATTTCTCAAGATAGCAGCATGAGTAGGGTGGCAGAAATCTCCTTCCAAACCATATATATTTGAAAATACAGCAAATACAACTATTCCCAAAAGAGAGACCAGAAGATAGAGTACAAAAACCAGGCTACATCTACAACTGTGAGAACTCAGTATCTCACGAAAAGGGTAAGATACAAAGCCGTGACTCAGCAGGACCCAAGCAGGACCCAAGCAGGACCCAAGCAGCTCCCCACCTCAACTCACCAGTGGGAGGAAAAGAATCAGAGTGGGGAGGGAGTGGAAGCACAGGACTGCTAAATAACCAGCCCTAGTAATCTGCACCGGGGCACAGACACACACTGCATGGTGTACTGGATATAAGAGAACTGGAAAAGTAAAATCAAAGACTGAGACTGTGAACAGGTCTCCACAGCCGCCTTCCCTGAAACAAAAGAAAAGTGAACACTTTAAAAGTCTTAAAGGGACTAGGGTTTAATAGGTGGACAAAATTGTCCTGGCACATTCAGCACAGCAGGCTGGAAAATTTAAGGAACTTCAGGCACCCTAACCCTTGCATGGCAACACAGATCCAAAGCCTCTCGTGGAGATAAACAGCCTGCTGTTCACTGCCACCCCTCTCCAGCACTGAAATCAAACCGGCTGACCCGCCATTGCTGCAGATCAGGTGGGGAGCAGCCCTGCCTACAGCAACCACACAGAGTCTTCTCTCAGTTTGCAACTAACCAGGCCAGACCCAGAGGCTTCCCCCTGCATGCAGCTGCCTGGCACAGGAAGAGGAAGCCAGTGAAAAGTCCACAAGGGAAGAAGGGGCTTCATTCTCACAGGAGAACTTACGCTGCACACCTACAACCACCGGCAGTGCCTTAGGGCATCTCCAGGGCTACCTGGCCCATGGCAGCTAAGGGGATCAAACCAGAGACCGCTCCCTTTGTGAGGTTAACAGGCACAGGCGAGGGAAAAGGTCAAGGTGACGCGCAAAGAGGAAGGAACTTTTTTCTCCCAGCTGACATATGCGTTACTCACCGGCAATACTTTGATCACCGTGAAAAGGCAGAAGAACCTGGTCCAGACCAAAATCACTCAAAATGCCACAGAGAAGGCCTGGTGAGATCGACATAACCAATCTTACTGAAAAAGAATTCAAAATAAAAGTAATACCCATGCTAATGGAGATGCAGAGTAATATGCAAGAGCTAAGGGATGAAGAGAGGAGGGAGATAACAGAAATGAAACAATGGAAGTACTTAAGAGCAGATGGAATGAGGTGCAAGAGGTTGTTAATGGAATAGAAATCAGAAAACAGGAATACAGTGAAGCTGAGGCAAAGAGAGATAAAAGGATCTGTAGGAATAAAACAATATTAAGAGAACTGTGTGACCAATCCAAACAAAACAATATTCGTATAATAAGGGTACCAGAAGAAGAAGAGAGAGAAAAAGGGATAGAAAGCGTCTTTGAAGAAATAATTCCTGAAAACTTCCCCAAGCTGGGGAAGGAAATACTCTCTCAGAGCATAGAAGCCTGCAGATCTCCCAACGCAAGGGACCCAAAGAGGATAACACCAAGACATATAATAATTAAAATGGCAAAGATAAAAGACAAGGACAGGTTATTAATGGCAGCCAGGGAGAGAAAAAAGATCATCTACAAAGGAAAACCCATCAGGCTATCATCAGATTTCTCAACAGAAACCTTACAGACCAGAAGAGAATGGCATGATATATTTACTGCAATGAAATAGAAGGGCCTTGAAACAAGAATATGTATCCAGCATGATTATCATTTAAATTTGAAAGAGGGATTAAACAATTTTCAGATAAGCAAAAGTTGAGGGAATTTGCCTCCCAAAAAACCACCTCTACAGAGAATTTTAAAGGGACTGCTCTAGATAGAAATACTCCTAAGGATAAATAGATGTAACCAGAGAAAATACAATCACAGCAAAGAAAACAGACCAACCAAATACTAACTAAAGACAAAAAATAAAATTAGCTATCCACAAAAGCAGTCAAGGGAAACACAAAAGAATACAGAATAAAACACCCAATATATAAAGACTGGAGGAGGAAGAATAAGAAGGGAGAGAAATAATCATCAGACTGTGTTTATAATAGCATAATGAGTTAAAGTTAGACGGTTAGATAGTAAAGGAGCTACCCTTGAACCTTTCATAACCATGAATCTAAAGCCTGCAGTGGCAATAACTACATATCTATCAATAACCGCATTAAATATAAATGAAATGAATGCACCAATCAAAAGACACAGAGTAATAGAAAGGATAAAATATCAAGACCCATCTATATGCTGCTTACAAGAGACCCACCTCAAACCCAAACACACACACAGACTAAAAGTGAAGGAATGGAAAAAGATATCTCACGCAAACAACAAAGAGAAAAATGCAGGTGTTTCAGTACTTGTATCAGATAAAATAGACTTCAAAACGAAGAAAGTAGCAAGAGATAAAGATGTACATTACATAATGATAAAGGGGTCAGTCCAACAAGAGGGTATAACCATTATAAATATCTATGCACCCAAAACAGGAGCACTGACATATGTGAAACAAATACTAACAGAATTAAAGGATGAAATAGAATGCAGTGCATTCATTTTAGGAGACTTCAACACACCACTCACTCCAAAGGACATATCAACCAGACAGAAAATAAGTAAGAACCCAGAGGCACTGAAAAACACACTAGAACAGATGGACCTAACAGACATCTACAGAACTCTACACCCAAAAGCAACAGGATACACATTCTTCTCAAGTGCACATGGAACATTTTCCAGAATAGACCACATACTAGGCCACAAAAAGAGCCCCAGTAAATTCAAAAATATTGAAATTCTACCAACCAACTTGTCAGATCACAAAGGTATACAAAGAGAAATAAATTGTACAAAGAAAACAAAAAGGCTCACAAACTCATGAAGGCTTAACAAGCTCCTAAACAATCAATGGATCAATGACCAAATTAAAACAGAGATCAAGCAATATATGGAGACAAATGACAACAACAGCACAGTGCCCCAACGTAGGTGGGATGTAGTGAAGGCAGTTCTAAGCGAAAAGTATATAGCAATATAGGCCTATTAAAAGAAGAAAGAACAATCCCAAATGAATAGTCTAACGTCACAATTATTGAAATAGGAAAAAGAAGAACAAATGAGGCACAAAGTCAGCAGAAGGAGGGACATAATAAGGAACAGAGAATATATAAATAAAATTGAGAAGAATAAAACAATAGAAAAAACCAATGAAACCAAGAGCTGGTTCTTTGAGAAAGTAAACAAAATAGATAACAGACTTATTAAGAGAAAAAGAGAATCTACACACATAAACAGAATCAGAAATGAGAAAGAAAAATGACGGACTCCACAGAAATACAATTAATTATTATAAAATACTATGAAAATCTGTATGCTAACAAACTGGATAACCTAGAAGAAATGGTAAACTTTCTAGAAAAATACAACCTTCCAAGAGTGACCAAGAAAGAATTGGAATCTAAACAGACCAGTTACTGGTATCAGTAATCAAAGAACAACCCAAGAACAAAATCCTGGACCAGATAGATTCACCACAGAATTTTATCAGACATATAGAGAAGACATAATACCTATTCTCCTTAAAGTTTTCCAAAAAATAGAAGAGGACGAAATACTTCCAAACTCATTCTATGAAGCCAGCATCACTCTAATACCAAAACCAGGCAAAGACCCAGCAAAAAAGAAAATTACAGACCAATATCCCTGATGAACATAGGTGCAAAAATACTCAACAAATATTAGAAAACCGAATTCAAAAATAGCTCAAGAGGATCACACACCATGATAAAGTGGAATACATCTCAGGGATGCAAGGATGGTACAACATTCGAAAATCCATCAACATCATCCACCACATCAACAAAATGAAGGACAAAAACCACATGATCATCTCCATAGATGGAGAAAAAGCATTCGAGAAATTCAACATCCACTCATGATAAAAACTCAATAAAATGGTTATAGAGGGCAAGTACCTCAACATAATAAAGGCCATGTATGGCAAACCCACAACCAACATCATACTTAACAGTGAAAAGCTGAAAGCTTTTCACCGAAGATGGGGAACAAGACAGGGATTCCCACTCTCCCCACTTTAATTCAACATAGTACTGGAGGTCCTAGCCATGGCAATCAGACAAAACAAAGAAATACAAGGCATCCTGACTGGTAAGGAAGAAGTCAAACTGTCACTATTTGAGGATGACACGATACTGTACATTAAAATACCCTAAAGACTCCATGCCAAAACCAGTAGAAATTATATCTGAATTCAGCAAAGTTACAGGATACAAAATTAATACACAGAAATCTGTTGCATTCCTACACACTAACGATGAAATAGCAGAAAGACAAATCAGGAGAACAATTCCATTCACAACTGCATCACATCAAAAAGAATAAAATACCTAGGAATAAACCTAACCAAGGAAGTGAAACACCTATACCCTGAAAACTACAAGACACTCATGAGAGAAATTAACGAGGACACTAACAAATGGAAATTAATCCCATGGTCTTGGGTAGGAAGAATTAATATTGGTAAAATGGCCATCCTTCCTAAAGCAATATACAGATTCAATGCAGTTTCTATCAAAATACCAACAGCATTCTTCAATTAACTGGAACAAATAGTTCCAAAATTCATAGGGAACCACAAAAGACCCCAAACAGCCAAAGCAATCCTTAGAAGAGAGAGTGAAGCAGGGGGGAATCTCATTTCCCAACTTCAAGCTCTACTACAAAGCCACAGTAATTAAGACAATTTGGTACTGGCACAAGAACAGACCCACAGACCAATGGAACAGAATAAAGAGTCCAGATATTAAACCAAACATATATGGTCAATTAATATATGATAAAGGAGCCATGGATATACAATGGGTACATGAAAGCCTCTTCAACAGCTGATGTTGACAAAACTGGACAGCTAAATGTAAGAGAATGAAACTGGATCATTGTGTAACTCCATACACAGAAGTAATTTCGAAATGTATCAAAAACCTGAATGTAAGTCATGAAACCATAAAACTCTTAGAAAAAATATAGGCAAAAATCTCTTGGACATAAACATGAGCAACTTCTTCATGAACATATCTCCCTGGGCAAGGAAAATACAAGCAAAAAATTAACAAGTGGGACTATATCAAGCTGAAAGCTTCTTTACAGCAAAGGAACCATCAATAGAGCAAAACAGCATCCTACAGTATGGGAGAATATTTTCATAAATGACGTATCTGATAAGGGGTTGACATCCAAAATATATAAAGAACACGTGCACCTTTACAAACAAAAAGCAAATAATCCAATTAAGAAATGGGCAGAGGACATGAATAGACACTTCTCTAAAGAAGAAATTCAGATGGCCAACAGGCACATGAAAAGATGCTCCACATTGCTAATCATCAGAGAAATGCAGATTAAAAACACAATGAGATATCACCTCACACCAGTGAGGATGGCCAACATCCAAAACACAAACAACAAATGTTGGCAAGGGTGTGGAGAAAGGGGAACCTTCCTACACTACTGGTGGGAATGCAAATTAGTTCAACCATTGTGGAAAGCAGTGTGGCGGTTCCTCAAAAATCTCAAAATACAAATACCATATGACCCAGGAATTGCACTCCTAGGAATTTACCCTAAGAATGCAGGAAACTTATTTCAAAAAGACATATGTACCCCTATGTTTATATAGCACTATTTTCAATGACCAAGAAATGGAAGATACCAAAGTGTCCATCAGGAGATGAATGGAAAGAGAAGAGGTGGTATATATACACAATGGAATATTTTTCAGCCATAAGAAGAAAACAAATCCTACAATTTGCAACAATATGGATGGAGCTACAGGGCATTATGCTCAGTGAAATAAGCCAAGTGGAGAAAGACAAGTACCAAATGATTTCACTCATCTGTGTAGCTTAAGTCAAGCAGGAGGGTCTACAATTGGACCATTCCCTAGAACTTCAAGTGTGACCTATCTCCATGACAGACCAAGAGGTGCACCGCAGAGCGCATCTGCCCCACCCCATAGCTCAAGCCCCCTAGGACCCCCCCCACTGCATTGAGATGTCACCACAGGCAGCCACTGTTTGGTCCCTGTCCTGTTGCCCCAGGAGACACCACAGGCCTATCCAGGAGTCTCAGAGTGAAGCCAGAGTCCTTGGCTCTGACCAGTGACTCTTCCAGAGCAAGGCTCCCACCACCTGATGGACCACCACCCATCCCCAACCCCTGAGGGCCAAGTTTCCCTCAGATTCTCTGAGAAAGGAGAGCAAACACGGCCTCATGAGTGAGGCAGAAGAGGTCACCCTCACAGAGGTCTCTCCCCAAGCCACGCAGAAACATCTGGTGTCTTTGGGAGGCAGAGAACCTCCCCGGACCCTAGTCACCAGCAACTTCAGTGGGGACACGATCCCCAAGGCCACCACGGCAGCAGACGCCAAGGGAAAGGCTCCCAAGAAGATCATTGCTGAGAGGGTACAAGGCTCTGTCAAGTGGTTCAACGTGAAGAATAGGTACAGTTTCATCAACAGACATGATACCCAGGAAGAAGTGTTCATTCACCAGATGGCTATCACCAGGAACAACCCTGACAAGTACCAGCGCAGCGTGGGCAATGGCGAAACAGTGGATTTCGACGTGGTGCAGTCTGAGCGAGGCAGGGAGGCCACTAACGTGACAGGGCCAGCTGGCGCCCCAGTGGAGGGCAGCCGCTATGCCACCAACCGACCCCGCTTCCTCCCGGGCTTTTATGTCCGTGGCGGTGCGCCACCACTTTGCAGTCCTAGGGGATCTGAGGACAACGTTGACAATGGCGAGGTCAGCGGCGAAGGCTTCACTGTGGCCCAGGCTCTGAGGCACGGCCTGCCTGGCAGTCCGCAAGACCAAGAGCTGTGGCACTTCCTGCCCTTCCAAAGAGCCCCACTGTGACCCATCCATCCATCCTTGCTCCCCACAGCGGCCTAAGGGTGCACCGTGGCAGGGGTCTGGCCCCAGCTACCTACTGAGTGAGCCTAGGGCCTGAGGCACCACTCCTGGTCCAAAGCCCTACCCGGCATCTCTGAGGAACTCCATGCCAAGTATGAAGAAAGTGGGCGCAATATCAGCAGACCACAGCAGAGGCCCCAGCCATGCTATGGATCCTGCTGCCCCAAAAACCCAAGCCACCACCCACAACAAGTGCCTAGCGCCTAGAGCCAGGACTCTGAGGTAGGAGAGGGCAAGACGGGGAAGAGCCCTGTTGAAATATCTGTCGCTGTGGCCAAGAAGAGCAGCACCCAGAGGAGGAGGACCCCGTGGTCAAGGATGCCTCCTCTGGCAGCCAAGCCGAGTAACAGCCCAGTGTTCTCCTCTGGGGCTCCACAGTCTGGGATGCAGGTGATGTCCCCTTGAGGAGATGATGCCCTTTGGTGCAACACAGTCCAAACATCCACACTGACTGTTAGGTTTATGCCCTGATAAAAATACATGCCATTTCGCCAAGGTTTGAGAATAAACTACAAGATATATGTATTTCTAAATTCCCTCTTAATCTTGGTAGTTTTGGTGCACACACACAAACACACCTCTGAATCTATTCGAGGATCTGACCGGGACAGCAGTTATCTGCCATCCCCACATGAACTGGTGGAACTACTTTAGAAAACTAATTTTTACTACAAAATGAAGTTTATCTGGCATTGCTGTTTAATATTACTCACCTGAGTGGTCATTTTCTCAATAAATCATTTCATGTTGCTTTTATTTATTATCACTGTTATCTGATTTTTTTTTAACCTGGCAGCAATAACTATTGAGACATTACTTTCAGGCCTCTTTTCAGAATCAGTGTTAGCAAACATAATACCTGTTGTTATTTTTACATGTCATGAATTTAAGACCATGTCTGGACTTAGGGTTTCACCTTCTCAGGATATGCTAAAGGATTGGAATACATGGTGTTGACTGAATACATGGATATGACTATAATATTTAAGAAAGATAAGGTTTATTCATAGTCTTACTGGGGATTATGGCCAGCAAAATAACCCAGGAAGAGTTTTGATAAACTGCTCCAAAGGCACTTCATTTGAAGACATCTTAAATAGTTTTTCTAAAGCAGGGGTTACATTTATTAGTGCATCAATCTCTATGGCATGGACATATCTCGTTACTGTCCTGAAAGAACATGTTGTATGCATTCTGGTGCTTATCTATGTGTATGAGAGGAGATGGGGATGCGGGTCTCATGAGGTGGAATACCTCTTATTCCTTTGGGGATAGATAGGGCACAAGTGCCATTATCTTATTGGTACTGTCAAGAAAAATTCCTGACTGATTACATTACTGGGGGTGGAGGGAGGTTGACACTGTAATTAAGTTAGGTATTATGCCCTGATTTGGTGACTTGGCCTAGCAGAAATGACGCTATGTTGGGCCTGAGACTTTCTGATTCCCCCCTTTTGATCAGACTCTCAGATTACCTGAGAGATGTAACCAAAAGTTAAGGCATCAGTGCCACTCACAACTACAACTCTGTGTAGTTTCTACAGCTTTTGTTGCTCCTTTTGTGTGGTGTCCATGGGTCATGACATTCTTGCTTTACCCTTGTGATAGTCACAGGTTAATTTCAGTTCCACAACCATTAAATCAGTCATTCTCTTTGATTCCCTTTCAAAGTTCTAGTCTCAGAGATATCATCTCTTTGGTAGTCAGCTGTTCCTTGCATGCATATAGAGCTCTTTGAGAGGATACAATGCACCAGGGAGATTATTATGATAGCTATAAGCAGGATAATTTCCAATGTTTCTAGTGCATTTGGGAGGCTTAGTCCCCAAGACCCAAATCAACCAAAATTAAGTAACCGGTTACCCCTTCAAGCCCAGTGGCTTCCTCAGTAACCAAATTTCAACCTTTCCAGGAATATTAATCCAGGTACAGCAGGTGGCACTGACCACAGCACAGATATCTTTTTGCTCAGCTAAAAGATAATCAAGGGCCACCTTGTTACCATGAACAATTTTGGCCTGAGAGTTTAATAATTACTGCTGGACAGCTATTGCTTCAGCAGCAGATTCTGCAATAACTTCAAGAATTGAGGAGAAGCTACTAATCATGGCCTCATCTATGTTTAATCCTAACCAGGGAACCAGGGACTTGACAAAAGGAACCGTGGAAAGTTTCTGAAAGGTCCTTTCTAACTCAATGATGTAAATTTTTCTTGTGAAAAGTTACAGTTAAGATTTTCTCCTAGCCTGAAATACAAGGTTGTTATAAATTCCCAAGGTTACCCCTCTCCTCCTTTATCAATGGCCTGGGAGGCGTAGATGAGGGCCTGTCTTCCCAGGTCAATGACAAAGGAAAGGAAAGGAAAAGAAGATTCATATCTAGTTAAAGTATGAAGCCTTGATCCATCACCTTGGGTGGAAGCAGTTTATATCAATGTCAGATTCTTCTCTTCCTCATTAATTTCGATTGGAGGCATCCTGTGTCTATACCAAAGACCAGATGTCAGATGGAAGAGCCATCTTCAGTTGTAAAATGTGTAACCAATGCTCAACACCATCTAATTTTGCAGCAGTGTCAGTTGCCAGGATCACCTTGTAAGTTTCCTTCCAATGGGGCTCAAGAGCTGCCTTGCTCTGGTGACATTTCCAGAATACCCTGTCACCAGGCTCTAGTCTATGAACAACAGGATGCTTTGAAGTGGAATCTGGAAAGCCTTCTTTAACCCATTGATGACAAGCTGTAGCATAAGATAGTAAAGACTTGCAGACTAGCATGAGACAACAAGGGATCAGCAAAGGTTATATACGAATAGACATGTTCTGTCAGTGACTCATATGGACTGGGTTTGTTTTGTGAACAGTCAGCAAAACCAAAGGCAATACCTTTGGCCAGGAAAGTCCAGTAATTCCAAAATATTTTGAAATTTTAAGTTAAAGGCCAAGAAATTTACAAGTCTTTCATTAATGCTTATATGATTTGCCCAGTGAAGTGGGTGCCTTGATTACTGAAGATTACAGAAGGTATACCCCAATAGGAAACACGTTTTCTAACAGTTTCTTTGTTACCATGAGGGCATCATCCCTGTGTTGGAGGAAGATTTCACCCCACCCAGAAGACATATGTATGATAACAAGGACATATTTTTCACCTATGCTAAATGGCATTTGAATGAAACACATCTTCAGGTGTTCAAAGCCTAGAGGGAGGAGGCCTGAGGTCTCTGTGGACAAAGTAATTTCCTTAAATGCACTAAGGTGAATAAAGGAATGCAAAAAACAAAAGTAGAGTTTTCCAGGAAGCAGGGAACAACCAGGCAGCAGCCTCGAGTTTCCCACAACACCAGCTATTCATTGATTTGTAACCATTAATAGCCCATCTTAATTTCTCCAATTCAGGAGCAGACTGCTGCCATGTTACCAGCAGGGTAAAGTTTTGCAATGAGAGTTCATTTTTGCAGAAGCAGATTGGATTTCATCTGTTAGGCAGAAGAATAGAAATGAGCCAGGTGAGGGGAGAATAAAGCCGGTAAAGCTCACTAAAAGGGACTCAGTTAACCAAATAAAACTGAGAGCCATAAAAGACTCACAGAGTTAATGGGTTAATCAGTTGCAGTTCCAAAGGCCAGGAGTTACTTGGAATGTCCAAATTCCTCAGAAAAATAAAAGTATCTGAGCACAGCCCATGTCTTCATTGTTTCAATTAGATCATGCCATTACTTTAACCTGCTAAAAGGTCAACCTTATTCTTTAACTTAACCTATATGCTGTTTTTATCTCCTCCAGCCCATAGTCAAATAATTTGCAACCTGGGCAGGAGATAAGCATCATGATTAATTTAGCAAACAAGCACAGCTATAAACAACATAGTAAAAACAGGAAAGGTTTCATGTTAAAGCTAAGATTGCATTTTAAAACCCAGAAAGTTAATAAGTAAGATTCTTAACATATTCTTTTGCAAATAGACAACTCACCCACCTAGGGGACAGGTCAGGCCATCTTGATTGATACATTTTGTGGCTAAAATTGCAGTATTTCCAGAATCTCTCACCTGGCTTTAGTGCACCTCCATATTAACAGAAGTTCCTAAGGGGTGGAGAGAAGTACCTCATCTCCATATCAAAGATAATTACCTGAGCGATCAGGGCTTATCTGAACCTGAGAGGTTGGGAGGGAGGATTCACTTGCTTCTGCGGAAGCAGGAGAGAGATGGCCCCCAGACCACTGTTTGTAAGAAATAAACAGGTTTTAAACTTTATTTCTTCCTTTGATTGATTTGCTTCAGCTAAGTATGGTGCCCTGGGATTCCTACCTCTGGAGTTACACATCACAGAGGGAAGCTGAGATACTGGGGATGAAACAGATCAGTAAATTTCTCTGCTCCCCGAGGACACCTGCAAGTTGTTTTTAACCTCTTAAATTTAAATAAAACGTTTACTCGGCTTCACTACCTAGTAGGTCTATGCTCTGCAATTCTTTTTTTGCAGCAGGGACAAGAACCAAGGAAAATAAACAATGCCCCACTAACACATCTTTATAAAGTAAATGACGAGAACTATATATGATGCAGTGTTCATTGAGTGAGGGAGAGGTGGGGCACCCAGGACAGCCATCTGAGGCAGATGGAAAGTTCACTTTTCATAACCATTCAGAACATCTTACTTCAAAGGGACATCCTGCAGAGTCTCCTTTAACTCACTTCAAAGGAAAACCCATCTCACTGGCTTCCATGGCTGTATTAGAGAGCAACTGGCTTCCATGGCTGTATTAGAGAGCAACTAGTTGTGCACAAATGCCCTGAAGATAGTGCAAAGACACAGAAGACTTATCTCTGGCAGTTTGAGTACACATGTAGAGCTCAGCCTTCCACAGCAATGTTTAGTAACTTTTCCATAGCACACAGCACCAAGGTCCTTTAAAGGGGAATAGAGCACATGGTGCTCTCAGCGAGGCCTGCTCAATGCTCTAGAAAGCCTGGCCCAAGCAGTGTTTAGAAGGTTGCACTGCAGCTGTTGCTGACACTTGACTAGGAGGTCCTCTTCAAGGCATTGCTGTTTCACAGAGGTGAGCAGGTTGCACTGTGGCTCCTCTTCTAGAGTGCATTTGAAACAAGGCCTTTCCTGAAGCTTTCCAATCAGTGAATAAAAGAGGCAATAGAGTGTTCATTGGATTTGATTTCAGGTTTCTTAGGCTTCCAATGCAGGCTTTAATCTCAATGGTAACAGACGCTTCATTCTGCCTGTAATGGACAGTGTTCTTTGGTAGAGTGTTAGTTCAGGGAGATAGAGCTTATGCACACACAATACCTTTCTAGGACTGATTTTATGATCAGCTATACAGTAATATTTCTGAACATGTTCTCTGAATCTACATGGATGACCTATTTGCAGCACATTGTTCTCTTGGAGTTCAACTGAATACACCTAGAACATTTGTACAGCAGTGTTTAGCCCTCATATTCTGTATGTGTTACATTAACTGTCTTTACTAGCTACAGACACATGCAAGTGTGGACATTTAGCCTGAAGCCTTTTCTGTAAACCTGGCTGAGAGACAATCACTTCCATAAAATGAATAAACTGTCTTTGAATGGGGCTTTTATTTCGATGGCCTGACTGCTTCAGAGAGGCCCAGAATAAAATTCATTGTAAGCAGGTCCCCCGTGACAAGGGCTGAGCTATGGAAATAGATGTACATGGATTGGAATGCCAAAAATTTCGTGTGAGAAAGAGCTCTGTGCAAGCTTCTTCAACACCCAGCTGGTTAACAGTATACTTTGAAGAGGTCTTCTGTGTAGCCTCAGGGGAAGAGGCAGAGCAAGTTGCTTTCTGCACAACAATGGAAGCAGGACACATTGGGCATTCAGCTCAATAGGCCAAAAGCAGTAGGCACAGGAGGCCTCTTTCAAGTAACATGCTCTTTAAGGCTAGTGAAGCTGAATTCAAACCTGCCCTGGAAATGCTCCTCTGAGCCTAAGCTCTAACTTGTTGATCTAACACTGCACCAAATGCCTTTCAGTTACTTGCTCCTAACACATACAGAATGGGATTGCTAAACCTAGGTGTACAGACATGTTCTCTGTGTATGCCCTTTAAATCCCAGAGATAAGTGCACTCTGAATAGGACTCCCAATTAACTTTAAGAAAGGTGTTCCCGGGGCTGCTTGCACCTGGTCATGCAATCATCCCTACAAAGCACAAGTCTGTGCCTGAGCTCTAGCTACCTGAACTAACACTGTGTATGACAGTTATCTCCACTACCTGCTGGGAGAAAGAAGCATGTGTTATTACTCTTAGGCTAAATGCTTCGCTGCATGCCTAAGACTGTGGCATTCAAACACACAGAATGAACCCTCTCGTTGTTGGGTCATTTATTCACAGATTTGCAATCCACACCAAGGGCCTTGTACCCACAGGGCCCCAGAAGAGGATGCACAATGCAGCCTCCATGCGTGTTTGAAATAGTAATTCCCTGAAGATGCCATTCTAGTAAAGTGTCAGAAACAGCTGCAGGCCAGCCTTATGCCAGGCACTGCTTGGGAAAGGCTCTACCATGCATAGAGAAGGCCTAATTGAGAGAACACTATACTGTTTTCCCCTTGCATGCAACTTGCTACTCTTTGTTATGGAAAACTTAGGAAACATTGCTGTAGAAGGCTCTCATCTCTCTATGCACTCTAACTCACAGAGGTAAGTGTGCTGTGAATAGGACTTAGCACTAGCCTCAGGGGAAGGTGCACAACAAGATGCTTTCTCACAACAGCAATGGGAAAAAATCAGATGGGGGCTCAACTTAGGTGAATAAAAAAGGCAGTTCAAGATGCCCCATTCAAGTCATCCCACTGTATCCTGAAACTGAGCTTGCAATCTGCTTTCCATGGCTGTCCTCTGTGCCCACATAACTGCCTGAATAAAGTGTGCCCCAAACATCTCTGCTCTTTAGTAACACACACACACGTGTGGACTTTTAGCCTGAGGCCTGGTGAGGCAGCCAGCCTGACTGAGACCCAATTCCATAACAATGTGCAAACTCGCTTAAAAGGGGCCTTTTTTCTCTTCCCTTGCTGCTTCAGAAAGGCCCAGAGTAAACTTCATTCTAAGTGGGTCCACCTTGAGACAGGCTGAGCTCTGGGAACTAGGTGTACATTGGTTGGGAGACCACAAAATATATGTCAGCAAGAGGTCTCTGCAAACCTCTTCCACAGCCGGGTGGGGATGGGCTCTAAGGCTCAGAGCAGCAGGACCGCAGAGAAGGCTCTGAAGCTTTCTCCTGCCTAGTGGTTTGCTTCTTAGAGATACCCAGAATGATGGCTAAACACTGCTCTAACGAGGTGTGCCTCATATATTGACTTGAACTCGAAGACACCAGTCTACTGCACAGAAGTCTTGTGCCTAGCCTAAGGGGAAAAGGCAGAGCAAGTTGCTTTCTGCACAACAGCGGAAGCAGACAGATGGGCCTTCAGTTCAATAGGCCAAAAGCAGGAAGCTCAGGAGGTCTCTTTCAAGTAACCTGCTCTTTAAGGCTGTTGAAGCTGAATTCAAACCTGTTCTGGAAATTGCTCCTCTGAGCCTAAGCTCAAACGTAGTGATCTAACCCTGCATCGAACACCTTTTCTTTACTTGCTCCTAACACATAAAGAATGGGATACCCAAACCTAGGTGTACAGACGTATTCTTGGTGTATTCCTTTCAAATCCCAGAGATAAATGTTCTGTGAACATGACTTCCAGCAAGCTTGAAGGAAACATGTTCCTTGGTCTTCTTGCACCTGATCATCCAATCATCCCTACCAAGAGCTAGTCTGTGCCTGAACTGTATCTGCCTGAACTAATGCTGTGCAGAAGAGCTCTCTCCAAGACCTGCCAAGAGAAAGAAGCATATGCAATTACTCTTAGGCTAAGTGCTTCTGTGCATGCCTTAGTTTAGACACCCTAGCAATTAACTTTGCTGTAGTTTAGTTTCTGTTTAAGCTTGATTTATAACCAAAACTAATCAAAGAGAAAAGAACAATATGTTTACTGCTTAAGTTTGAATAATAGCCGTAACCAATCTAATAGAAAGGACGATATGTGTTAATTCCTGGAATCTGGTGTGAATTGTTAATGGTGTGCAACAGGAGCTACAAACAGTTCTTGTGATCCTTCTGAGACAAACCAAGACAAACAACATGCTGTGAAACTCACATAACTGGATGACTGGACAACACAATAGGAACATAAAAAACATATCTTGTTCATGGTTGGTTGATTCGTTGAGAAAGTACATTCAATAATTACTAACCAATGATTGTTTTACTGCTTGCTGTAACCTAATATAGACTCAGGGGCACACTGATTCATTGCTTAGTCTCCAAAGGAAGTCTTATGCCCTCTGCATTAAACGTCATTCTAACTCGGTTTCTCATTTTTGTGGTTTCCAATTGCAACATTTGGCACCCAACATGGGGCTCGAAATGACAGGCTTCAATTGAGTTCAGGCCAATCAGAACTGAAAGGAAATTGTACACTCCGAGGTAAGTGAAACTTTTGGAATTATTTTTGCAGAGTCATGGGAATTTCCCACACCGCCCAATGACAATATGCTGTTTTATTGCACACTTTTCTTAAGGGCTCCCGGGTTAAAGATAAAAAATCAAGTATGATAGAGTTCTTTGAATTGGTTAAGTATTGTTATTGGTTTAATCGACAAGGAAAAGCTATATTGAACTTAAAAGTCTCTATACAGGTTTTGAGAGCTCTAGGCTGAGCTCATCAGCAGGGGGAGCAATTCCTTTGTCTGTCTGGTCTCTGTGCAATTTAATTAGTTTATCCCTGGAAACTTCACAATCTGAATCTGAAGAATCTGTGAGAATAGTCAATGCTGAACTTAATGATGCAAATGAAAATAAAGAGGAGACCGAGAAAATACTGGGAGAGTCTTCATTCTCATGAATCTCCTGCAGGTCGATATGAATGTCTAGGGACTTTACATATTGAATCATTATTTTCTGAGGATGAATCAGATATGGAAAATAATTATGAAACAGAACTAAAAATGTACAGTAAAGAGTAGCTTTTCTCAGCTGTGTACAGAAACTCCACCTTTAAGTAATGATTCTAAACATTGTATTGAAAAACAAATAGCTGCACACCAACAATAGAAAAAGACATCCTACAGTATGGGAGAATATATTCATAAATAACATATCCGATAAAGGGTTGACATCCAAAATATATAAAGAGCTCATGCACCTCAAAAACAAATAATCCATTTAAAGAACAGGCAGATAGGCTGAACAGACACTTCTCCAAAGAAGAAATTCAGATGGCCAACAGACACATGAAAAGATGCTCCACATCTCTAATCATCCAGGAAGTGCAAATTAAAACCACAATGAGATATCACCTCACACCAGTTCAAAAGACTAACAACAGCAAATGTTGGCGTGGATGTGCAGAAAGGGGAGCCCTCCTACACTGCTGGTGGGAATGTAAATTAGTTCAACCATTGTGGAAAGCAGTATGGACGTTCCTCAAAAAACTCAAAATAGAAATACCATTTGACCCAGGAATTCCACTCCTAGGAATTTACCCTAAGAATGCAGCAGCCCAGTTTGAAAAAGATAAATGCACCCCTATGTTTATCGCAGCACTATTTGCAATAACCAAGAAATGGAAGCAACCTAAGTGTCCATCTGTAGATGAATGGATAAAGATGTGGTACATATACACCATGGAATATTATTCATCCATAAGAAGAAAACAAATCCTACCATTTGCAACAACATGGATGTAACCAGAGGGTATTATGCTCAGTGAAATAAACCAGGTGGAAAAAGACAAGTACCAAATGATTTATGTCATCTCTGGAGTATAAGAACAAAGAAACTTTTAATGTTATGGTATTGCCAGCTAAAATTAAAACAGATAAAGCCCCTAGTTATCTTTCTGCAAATTTACAAAAGTTTCTCTACCAATGGGATATTAAGCATGTTACTTGAATTCCATATAACCCTCAAGGACAAGCAATTATTGAAATACATAATCATACATTAAAAGAGATGTTGCTTAAATAAAAAGGGGGATATGGTGGCATAGAAACTCCCGTATGAGAATACATAGGACATTATATACCCTGAATTTTTTTAATTTAAATGATACACGTTCATCAGCAGATGACAGACATTGGGTAAAGGAAGAGTCTCCTGAAATAAATCAGCCTGTTTTTTATAAAAATTACATGGGAGAATGGGAATCAGGGATGGTTCAGAGGTGGGACTGAAGATATGCTTGTGTCATTACAGAAATAGGAAAAACTGTGTAGATCCTGGCTAAAAAGATAAAACCCCAAAAATGAACAAAAGGCCTCGATTTGTTGTAGAAACTCCAGCTGATGAGATGCAAGTCATGAGTATTGGAAGATCCAGAGTTTGAGTTCCATTATAAAGAACTCAAAAAGTGAATCTTCCAACATGGGGACAACTAAAAATGATGACACAGGAAGCTGAAAAAATTATACAAAGACTGGACAGGCACATTTGCTTCAAATTTCTTCCTGGCTAAGATTGCTGTGGTCACCATGGGGGTAAGTTCTGCTAATGGCATTAATCATTCATATTGGGCTTACATTCCTAAACCTCCAAACAATCAAGATATCCATTGGCTCTTCAAAACGGTCCCAATATATGTTAATGATTCCAATTGGACTCCTGGCCCTTGTGATACTAGTGGTCCATTAAGTCCAGGAGAAGAGGGCATGAAAATTGAGAATTATACAGTGGGAGTAGAGGGGATACCTATTTGTATTGGACATGAAAACCATTGCTTAAAAATACAACCAGTTGCATAGCTATCCATTGTCAAAAATAATACCAATAAAAAATTGTTCCTTCCTCATGTATTCAGATTCCACAAAAAAGATAATACAAAAGACACAACATATTATCCCCCTGATTTGCCCAACTTCACCCAGAAAATAGCTATGAAAATCAGGGAATTGGTGCACTGGACAAATTTTCGAGGAGAAATAGGTCGGGTTTTATTTAATACTTCAATGGAAGCATCATTGATTGGAGCCCTCAAGGTTCCACCCAGACCAAAGGACAGGGGAATAACCTGAGATGCTGTAAATATATTAATGACACTAATCACACCATTGTCACATCTTCTGATGACACCATTTATTGGCATGGAAGTGGGATGTCTCCTCCTGCCCCACATTTACCTTTTGGGCCCCTGCAATGTCACTTATGGAAAATTCCCTCAGCTTTATGGGGTTTGATAGCTTGGAAAGGCCTTATTTGGAATGATAGTATTGCAAAAAGTAGTCAAGGGTCATTATAGTACAGCCTGTGTCAGATTGCCTTTTTAAACTATGATTAGTTACACAGTGTGGAATTTGTCTGGATATTCCATCTCCTGTGTAAATTGTTCATTCTATACTTGTATTAATAACTCTGTTCCTTTTTCCACAGAAGATAGTCTTTATATTCTTAAGGCTAGAACAGGTCTCTAACTTCCAGTTCAACTACACCGAAAGTGACAAGATTCTCCAAGCATGATGCTTCTCCAATATATGATTGATAATCTTCTGAAGAGAACTAAGCGAAATATTGGATTAGTCATTGCAGCTCTCTTGGGAATCATAGCTATAACTGCAACTGTTGGCTCTGCACTTCAGCAAAATATCCAGACTGTGGACTTTGTTAATAATTGACATTCTAATTTGTCAAAATTGTGGACCACCCAAAGAAAGGTAGTGAAATTCATGCACAATTGACTGATTTGCATTAAGCAGTTATGCTAGAAGATCAAATTGTTAGTTCACAACATCAAATTTCTATGAAATGTAATTGGAATATAACTGGATTTTGTGTTACTCCTGTACCTTATAATCTTACTTATTTTCCCTGAGATAATGTTAAAAAATATCTGTTAAATCATGGTAACATGACTCAAGAAATATTAAAACTTCAAACACACATTACTGATACTTTCCAAGAATAATTGCAAATATTAAGTGGTTCTAATCTATTGAAAAGCATTGTAGATGGAATAAGTAATCTGAACCTGAAAAAAATAAAAAATTTTTAGTGGTACACTTACAATTATTGTATTATGTTTATTATTTGTGTTTTGTATAGTCTAGAGAAAAGGTACCCAAAAACATCAACATTCTCAACAGCAATCAACAGTCTTCTGATTAATGTTACAAAAGATGCAAGCTAAACAAAAAGGGGGAAATGTAGACACCCCAGCAATGAACTTTGCTGTAGTTTAGTTCTGTTTAAGCTTGATTTATAACCAAAACTAATCTAAGAAAAAAGAACAATATGTTTACTGCTTAAGTTTGATTAATAGCCAAAACCAGTCTAATAGAAAGAACAATATGTGTTAATTCCTGAAATCTGGTGTGAGTTATGAACAGTGTGCAACAGGAGCTGCAAACAGTTCTTGTGATCCTTCTGAGGTAAACCCAAAGAACATGCTGTGAAACTCACATAACTGGATGACTTCACAACACAAAAGGAACATAAAAACCATAGTTTTCGGTTTGTTGATTCATTGAGAAACTACATTCAATAATTATTAACCAATGATTGTTTTAATACTTGCTGTATCCTAATATAGAATCAGGTGCACACTGACTCATTGCTTAGTCTCCAAAGGAAGTCTAAGCCCTCTGCATTAAACATCATTCTGACTCAGTTTTTCATTTTTGCAGTCCCTGCCTGCAACAGCTAAGACTGCAGCATTCAAATACACTGAATAAACTCTCTCTTTGTTGGGTCTTCACAGGCTTGTAATCTGCAGCAAGGGCCTTGTTTCCCCAGGACCCTAGAAGGGTTCGCAAAGTCCAGCCTCCTCCCCTGTGTGAAATAACAATGCCCTGAAGTTGCCTTTCTAGTAAAGTGTCAGAAACAGCAGCAGGCCAGCCTTCTGCCAGACACTGCTTGGGAAAGGCTCCACAATGCACTGAGAGAGGCAGACTGAGAGAGCACCAGGCTGCTTTCCCCTTCCATGCAACTTGCTCCTATGTGATATGGAAAACTTAGTAAACATTGGTGTAGAGGGCTGTCATCTCTCTTTGCACTCTAACTTGAAGAGATAATTGTGCTGTGAATAGGGAAAGTGCAGAACAATATGCTTTCTAATAACCGAAATGGAAGCAAGTCAGATTGGGATTCAGCTTAGGTGAGTTAAAGAAGGCAGTGCAGGATGCTCCATTCAAGTAATGATTCAAGTCACCCTAGTAGGTGCTTAAACTGTGCTTGCAATCAGCCTTCCATGACTGTCCAGTGTGCCCACGCTCTGACTGCCTGAATGAAGTCTGCCCCGAACAGCTGTGTTCATTAGAGGCAGACACACTCAAGTGCGGCCGTTTAGACTGAGGTGTGCTGAGGCAGCCTGGCTGACTGAGAACCACTTCCAAACAATGAGTAAACTCTTGAAGGGGCTTTTTTTCTCTTGCCTGGCTGCTCCAGAGAGGCCCATAGTAAACATTTCATTCTAAGTGGGTTGCCTGTGCCACAGCTTGAGCTCTTTTCCAGTAGGTGTATATTGTTTGGGATGCCCCAAATTACATGTCAGCAAGAGGTCTGTGCAAGCCTCCTCCACAGACAGGTGGGGGCTGGGCACTAAGGCTCAGAGTGGCAGTCCTGCAGAGAAGGCTCTGATGCTTTCTCCTGCACAGTGATTTGCTTCTTAGAGATACCCAAAATAATGGCTAAATACTCTAGCAAAGTGTATTACACATATTTGCTTGAACTCTAAGGCACAAGTAAACTGCAAAGAGGTCCTCTGCCTAGCCTCACAGGAAAAGGCAGAAGAAGCTGCTTTATGCACAAAAAATGGAAGCAGGGCAGATGGGCATTCAGTTCAATAGGCCAAAAGCAGGCAGCACAGGAGGCCTCTTTCAAGTAACATGTTCTTTAAGGCTATTGAAGCTGAATTCAAACCTGCCCTGGAAATTGCTCCTCTGAATGTAAGCTCTAAAATGTTGATTGAACCATGCACCAAACGCCTTTCAGTTGCTTTCTCCTAACACATACAGAATGGGAAGGAAAGGACTTGGTTCGGTGTGGCAGGGAAGTCAGACAGGAGACCAAAGTCAAGAAAGCAAAGTAAGTTTTAATACACTCTGCATAGAGTAACAGAGTAGGCCTGCCTAAGATAAGACAGGCAGGCCCGGATGCTCATTCTGAGGCTTCTTTTATGTTGTTTTGGCAGGGCAGAGAGGTCCTTGATTGACACCTCTCAGCTCTCTAGGCTTGTTCTGATTGGTGAAATGGAGACAGGAGCTGTGCTGTGCCTGTGCCTCTCATGTTTCTTATCTGGGGGGACCCTGGACATTTCCTGAGCCACACTTGGACCCTGTGGCTTTATCTGATAAACTCTGAGTCATTTCTGGCTTTCTGGTTCTATTTGATCAATTCCCTGAATCATCTTTGGGGACACTTTCTCCTTTTCATACTGCACATTTCTGTCTTTCTGCCTAACTTTCCCCCCTCAAGCAGTTGGGAGCCAAATCACTGGGATGAGGAATGACAACCACTCTGGCTGCTTCCTGCTAGTGAGGGACAGTGTGGTCATTTGGGTCCCTCTGCTTGATGACTGTCAGGATGGTGGAGAGTAGGACAGTGAGGGTGCCCATCTAGGGGTCCCAGGAAGACAGCTGATTTATCAGTTGTCAAGGGCTTGAATCCTCATGACAACAGGATTTTGGCCTCGAAGGACTTTAATCTGGAAGAAACAAATTTAGTTAATTTAGTAAGCATGGTCCAAATAGTAGGGCTAGGAGAGCCATCAGTAGGGGTCCTGTTAAGGGAAGCAACCAGGATGCCAATCTCGATATCTGGGACCAGTTGCCCCAGGATTCTGATAGTTGTTGTTGGTTTCTTGAGGCACGTTCAGAAAGCTTTTGGACAGTGTCTCTAACTAGGCAAGACTGGTTAGCATATAAACAACATTCCTCCTCTGGAAAGAGGCATATGCCTCCCTTTTCAGCAGTCAAGAGGTCCAATCCTCTTCTGATTTGAAGAGCAACTGCTGCTAAGGAGTCTATCAGATTTTGAACAGTTATAATACTTTGGGAAATTTCTTCTATGCTGTCAGAAAAATCTTTGGACAAGCTTTGGTAATATGACAGTGAGATAGTTAGTACAGTTATGCCAGAGCTTAGTCCTGTGGTGATTCCTAAGCCTATTAAGAGAGGCATGAACTGTATAGCTCATTTATCTCTTATGTAAGATGACAGGGGAATAGTCAGTGACTGGTTATTGTGGACTATGTCAATGTCTGGGGCCAGGTGGACTAGGGTACAAGTCCCAACCCAATTAGCTGGGGGCCACAAATAGGTATTTAATCTGCGTAAGAAAAAGACTCCTTGGTTTTTGAGGCAGAAATTAGTTTCGATGGAAAATAAGTGGGTGAGTTTGTTGTTTTCATTTTCCCAGGCAGATAGGGTTCCTGCTAATACAGCTCCACTAATGGGTTGAAAAGGGCCCTGAGGCATGTAGTGGACTGCTCCAGAATTTTTGATTTCCCACTGTATGAAATTCCTTTTGGTGTCTATTAGAACCCACTTGGAAGAATTTTCATAAGTGAAGGCTAGTAAGCATTCATGTTGAGTAGGATAGGAATATATTTCCCAAGGGAAAATATTTATACGAGAGGCACATCTGCTTTGGCAATATCCTGACTGCTTATTTTTTTAATGTATTGGCCTGTAAGGAAGGGTTCCATGAAAATCATACAGGTTTTGAAAAAGGGGCTGCTTGAGTGACTTGAAAATTGGCATGGTTGTTTGAGGGCTTGACCTTACAAAGATGCTCCTCAAGCTCTCCTAACTTTTGGCCTGAAGCTTGGTACCTTTTTATGCAAAGTGTACCTGAAAACTAAGTTTAGTGTGGGAAGTTATTGGTCCCTAAACAGACAGGTCAGAAGCGAAGGCCTGAGTTAAATTGTCTAAATAGGATCAGAGGAGCTAGACTGCTCTTCCTGTAATTGTTCTTTTTGTGTATTCACTGATTTGGAAGTCATAAAGACTATTTAAATTTATTAGTTGGAAGGGGCTTCACACTCGGTACTTGGGATGGAGGGTCATAGTAAGGTTAGGCCTTAAGCAGATTGGAATTGGAGCAGCTGTTTACTTGATAGAGGACATAAAGAGACATATCCAGAACTCACGTGCTAGCTGAGGATTGGTAATATTTAAGAGGAAATGTGTTAAGTTTTGGGTTTTGTGAATACATCCAGTGTCCATGAATTATTTTAGGAGTAGCGCTAATTCCTAGGGAAGCGCAGGCGACCAGGAGATCCTAAACCAGGCGGAAACACCAATGAAAGGGTTCTTTTAGCTACCTGGCTCACTCACTCAGAAATAAGGACGAGAACGCCATCAGCGTGGTTTATTCCCTGTAAGACAAACAGACAGAGTGGCTGTCTCAGAAGAGAGAGGGAGCAGCAAGGAGGGGAGCTGAAGATAAACAGACAGAATGGCTGTCTCGGAAAGGAGAGAGCAGCAGCGGCAGCAGGGGGTGTGCTGCTTGTATAGGAATTAAGGTCCTTGGTGAGCAGGATGGTGGCCTTTGAGACTTCTGAGAAACTGAAACTGAACTTAGAAACCACTGTAGATGATAAGGGGTTTTGCTGCACTCGGGTGCAGCTGCTGTTCAAAGCTGTGTGTTAAGCGGAACTTCAAGGTTGTGTATTAAAGGGAATCTAACAGAAAGGCTTATTGGCCTGGCAGGAACAGACTCAGATTGACAAGGACTGGGCTGTCTCATTATTGACCCCCATGAGCCCATGGTCAAAATAAAATTGGGGTGCCAAAACATAACTTTTATTGTTGACACAGGGGCAAAACACTCTGTGATCACCCTCCCTGCAGCCCCCTTCAGTAACAAGACTGCACCTATTCTCAGAGCCACAAAGATAGCAGCAGTGCCCATTCTCACAAGAGGAGAGAGCAGGTATCCCGGAACACCTGATCAGATTCAAAGAGGCAGGCATTCTAATCAAGTGTCAGTCTCCCTGGAACACCCTGCTTCTACCAGTCAAAAGTCCAGAAGGAGGAGGGTACTGGCCTGTTCAACACCAACAGGCCATTAACAAAGTGACTGTTTCTTTACACCTAGCAGTCCCAAATCCATACACCCTCCTCAGCCAGATCCCAGGGTCTGCCAAATGGTTCACTTGACTAGACTTAAAAGATGCCTTTTTATGCCTCTGGCTGGCGCCCCAAAACCAACTCTTGTTTGCCTTTGAATGGACTGAACCGGATACAGGATGGCAGATACAGTTAACGTGGACATGGCTTCCACAAGGGTCCTGTAATTCACTCACTCTCTTTGGAGAGGCATTGGCTGCAGACCTTGCCACCTTTACAAGGGAAGCAATGCACTGTGCCCTCCTCCAGTACATAGATGACCTCCTCCTTGCCAGCCAAACCCAGGAAAATTTTTCAAAAGACACAAAGGCCCTACTGCAACTCCTGTCAGACTCAGGATACCATGCCTCCTGGAAAAAGGCACAAATCTGCCATCAGCAAGTCTGGTACTTGTGCTGCCTCCTCACCCAGGGATAAAGGGCACAAGGGCCAGAGAGGAAAAAGGTCATTAACTCCTTGCCCCAGCCCCAGATGAAGAAAAGCATACAAGAGTTCCTGGGGGCCACCAGGTTCTGCAGAATCTAGATTCCAGGATTCTCAGCAATGGCAAGACCCTTCTACAGCCTCCTGGGGGACCAGATTGAAAGCCCCATGTCTGGACCACCTTTCTGGAAATAAAGGCTGCTTCAAAACAGGCATCAGCCCTAGGCCTTCCAGATATAAAAAAAAAGCCCTAAAATTTCTTTGTACATAAAAAGTAGCAATTCTGCATTGCAAAGAGCACCAAAAGGAGAACAACCCTATAACACAGGGGAACTAGCTCACAGATAAAGCAGCAAAAACAGTAGCCAATTAAAAAAAACCCAGATAAATCCCAGTTTGAAAAAGACAGATGCGCCCCTACGTTTATCGCAGCACTATTTAAAACAGCCAAGAAATGGAAGCAACCTAAGTGTCCATCAGTAGATGAATGGATAAAGATGTGGTACATATACACAATGGAATATGTTCAGCCATAAGAAGAAAACAAATCCTGGCATTTGCAACAACATGGATGGAGCTAGACGGTATTATGCTGAAATAATCCAGGTGGAAAAAGACAAGTATCAAATGATTTCACTTTTATGTGGAGTATAAGAGTGAATAAAAAACTGAAGGAAAAAAATAACAGCAGACTCACAAAACCCAAGAAGGGACTAACAGTTACCAAAGGGAAAGGGACTGGGGAAGATGGGTGGGAAGGGAGGGACAAGGGGGGAAAAGGGGCATTATGATTAGCAGACATAATATGGGGGGCATGGGGAGGGCTGTACAACTCAGAGAAGAGTAGTGATTCTATAGCATCTCACTACACTGATGGACAGAGACTGTAATGACTGTAATGGGGTACGTGGTGGTGACTTGATGATGTGGGGATTCTAGTAACCATAATGTTGCACATGTAACTGTAGATTAATGATACCAAAATAAAATAATAAAAAATAAGGAAAACAGATAAATCTCCTTCCTTCACTATGGCCCTAAAAACCCCAGTGGAGGCTCCTCCACCCAAGTACACTAGAAAAGGAGTAGGACTGGGCCATGGCTGAAGAAGTCACCCTAACTAAAAAAGAAGAATAGATACTGCCTGATAAATGTATCTTTGCCCAACTGCACCCAGAAGGAATCTATTTAGCAAATACCATGAGCTCACCCACCTAGAAAAAACTTCACTAGAAGCTCTCCTCAAAAAACAATAGTACATCAGCCAGTTGCCAGCATTATATCAAGCAGTAAGTGAGCAGTGAATGTGTGATGGAAATAGCACTTGATCTGCCCCACAAACCCTGCCCAGTGTCCAAAGAGCAGGAGTTGCCCCCTTTGAAGACCTTGAGATAGACTTTACAGATGTCCAGCAAAGCATAGGGTTCAGATACCTCCTAGTAATAGTGTGTACATAATCTGGGTTGGTCAAAGACTTCCCAACCATGACAGAACAAAGCCGGGAGGTAGCCAAAGTCCTCCTGAGAAAAACTGTGCCCCAGTTTAGCCTACTGTCTACAATTCAGTGACAATGGAACTGCCTTTGTAGCAGATGCAGTAAAGATTTTAACTAAATCTCTTAACATTTCCTGAAAAATCCACACTGCATACAGGCCACAAAGTTCAAGGAAAGCGGAGAATGAATCGCACCCTCAAAGGATCCCTAGCTGAGTTTTGCCAAGAAACTGGCCTTTGGCTGGACCTACTCCCCTGGCTCTCCGGCATGCTCACTGCAATACTAGGAGTCAAGGCTTTTCCCCTTTTGAATTAGTGTATAGATGTCCCCCCAGTGTCTAGGAAGCCTCCCAGGAAACCTACCCAATATAGGAAATAAGGGAGTAAGAAAACAGCTCCAAGCCTTAAGAGCACCCCTAAATAAGCTGCAACAATATACCATAGAAAGCCCAAATCTCCTTAGGGACCCCAGTACATTCCTTTCAGGCTGGAGACTCAGTCTGGGTCAAAGACTGAAAAAGAAACTCCCTCAAACTTCATTGGACTGGCCCCCACATTGTTGTTCTAACACTTCTACTGCCCTTAAAGTTGCAAGCATGACTCCGTGGGTCCATCATTCCACAGTGAAAAAGGACTATAATTCACATGAAAAAATACATCAGTGGAAGGCCCAGCCAGACCTCCAGAATCCTCACCTCCTCTGCATCCAAGGATTACCCTCTGACTAATGAACACCTGCATGCCATGGATCCTGGCCTTCGCTGGAGTGAAAACTTTCATCCTGGGCATTGAACTCTCTGCTGTTGCCCACCGGGACTGGACTATTCCTTAAAAAGTTGCCTTTTCTACTGTCTATTGGCTAATCATAGGTTGTTTGCTCTGCTTACCTGTTTCTCCTAACTATACTCAAGCCTCAGCCTTCATCTCCCCACTACCACTCTGTAATGTTATTTTTATACCTTCTTTCCCTTCCCTTCCTCCCCCCTCACTCCCGGGGGACCTCAGTGTGGTTGCATAAAAGACAAATGGGGGACCAGGTTCAGTACCTGCTAAATGTTAAAATAAGAACAGGGCCACACTTTTCCCTAAAGATGGGAAAAGGTACTGGACTATAACAATAAATAAATGCGATTCATACTGTGCAATTAGGGGAAGAAAGTGGTCCACTGTCTGCTGGACCTACCTCACTCACAATAGAGTCCAGAATCAAGCATGAAGGGACAGGATGAAAATGTCAAGCAGGCCCTAAAGGCACTGACTAAAAAGCCAGCTTACCACAACATTGACCACTCAGATTTTTCCGTAACAGATTAAGCAGTTTAGTATTACTACAGGGTCTGCCTTCAATCCCTTGAACGTCCTCAGTTCCCACTGCAGAAAGTTGGTGGAGGGCTGTGCTAAAGAGGTGCACCAAGGAAGACTTGGGGTGAGGGGGTGTGGCAACCTGATTCCAAATATAGGTTGCTTACAGTGCAGTTATTAGAAAGGATCTTGTTATGCAGCTTCCCCTAATGTCCTATTCTCAGCTCACTTATCTGTGGTAGTTAGAGTGCATAGAGGGAAGACAGCCTTCTATTGCCATGTTACTATTTTTTGCATACAACATTGGAGATGGTTGCAGTATTACTTGAATGGGGCATCCCTCAATGCCTTTTTACTCTACTAAACTGAATCCAAATCTTGGTTGCTTACAATGCTGCTTTTAGAAAGTATCTTCTTCAGCAGCGTCCCCTCATGCTAGTGCTTAGACCTATTCTCAATGCACTTATCTCTGGGAGTGAGAGTGCATACAGAAAGGAAAGCTTTCTATTGCAATCTTTCCAATGTTTACCATATCACACTTGAGATGGTTGCATGATTACTTGAGTGGGGTATCCCGCAATGACCTCTTTTACTCAACTTAACTGAATCTAAATCAAGGTTGCTTACAGTGCTGTTATTAGGATGGATCTTCTGCCACTTCACCTAATGCTATTGCTAATACATACCCTAAGTCCACTTATCTCTGGGAGGTAGAGTGCACACAGGGAAGACAGCCTTCCACTGCAATGTTACTATGTTTTACATATACCACTGGAAATGGTGGCATGATCACTTGAACAGGGCATGACGCAATGCCTTTTTTTATTCAACTGAATCCAAATCTAGGTTGCACCCACTGCTGTTATTAGTAAAGATCTTCTTTGGAAGCTTCCCCAAATTCTAGTTCTAAGACGTATTCACAGCCCACTTACCTGTGGTAGTTAGAGTGCATAGAGGGAAGACAGCCTTCCATTGCAATGTTACTATGTTTCCCATACCCCATTGAAGATGTTTGCATGATTACTCGAAAAAGGCATCCCTCAATGCCTTCTTTCCTCACCTAAACTGAATCCAAATTTAGGATGCTTACAGTGCTGTTATAAGAAAGGATCTTCTTCAGCAGCGTCCTCTCATGCTAGTGCTTAGACCTATTCTCACTCCACTTATCTCTGGGAGTTAGAGTACATACACAGAGGACAATCTTCTATTGTAATATTTACAACGCTTTCCATATCACATTGGAGATGGTTGCATGATTACTTGAATGGCGCATCACGCAATGGCTTCTTTTAGTCAACTAAACTGAATCCAAATCCAGGTTGCTTATACTGCTGTTATTAGACAAGATCTTCTTCTGCAGCTTCCCCTAATGTTAGTGCTAATACCTATACTTAGCACACATAACGGGGAATTACAGTGCATAGAGAGATGATAGCCTTCTCTTGCAACGTTTTCTATGTTTTACATATCACATTGTATTCAATCACGCCTGATTACTTCAATGGGGCATCCCGCAATGGCTTCATTTACTCAACTAAACTGAATCCAACTCTTGGTTGCTTACACTGCTGTTCCTAGAAAGGATCTTCTCTTGCAGCTTCAACTAATGCTAGTGCTGAGACATATACTCAGCCCATTTATCTCTGTAATTTAGAGTGCATACACAGAGAGGAACCTTCTATTGCAATGTTTATAATGTTTTCCAAATCACATTGGAGATGGTTGCATGATTACTTGAATGGGGCATCACGCAATACCTTCTTTTACTCAACTAAGCTGAATCCGAATCTAGATTGCTTACACTGCTGCTATTAGAAAGGATCTTCTTATGCAGCTTCCCCTAATGTTACTGCAAAGACCTAATTCTCAGCCCACATATCTGTGGTAGTTAGAGTGCCTACAGGGAAGACAGCCTTCTTTTGCCAGGTTACAATGGTTTACATACCACATTGGAGATGATTGCATGCTTACTTGAATGGGGCATCCCTCAATACCTTTTTACTCAACGAAACTGAATCTAAATCTAGGATGCTAACACGGGTATTAGAAAGGATCTTATTCTGCAGCTTCCCGTCATGGTAGTGCAAAGACCTATTCTCCGCCCACTTTTCTCGGGAGTTAGAGGGCATAAACGGGACAACCTTCTATTGCAATGTTTAGAAAGTTTTACGTATCACATTGGAGAGGCTTCATGATTAATTGAATGGGGGATACTGCAAGGCCTTATTTTACTGAAACTAAACTGAATCCAAATACAGTTTGCTTAAAACTGCTTATATTAGAAAGGATTATAAAGAACAGCTTTCTACTGCAAAGTTTACTATGTTTTCCATATCATATTGAAGATGCTTCATTATTACTTGATTGGGGCATCCCACAAGGGCTTATTTTACCGAAACTAAACTGAATCCAAATGTAGTTTGCATACAATGGCTGATATAAGAAAGGTTTTCTTCTGCAGCTTCCCTTAATGGAGTGCTAAGACCTATTCGCAGCACACTTATCTCTGGGAGTTAGAGTGCATACACAGAGGACAATCTTCTACTGCAATGTTTACTATGTTTTCTATATCACATCGGAGATGGTTGCATGATTAATTGAATGGGGCATGACGCAGTGCCTTATTTTACTCAACTAAACTGAGTCCAAATCTAGGTTTCTTACTCTGCAGTTACTAGCAAGGATCTTCTGCTGCTTCCCCTAATGCTAGTGCTAAGACCTATTTCCAGTCCAATTATCTCTCGGTGTTGGAGTGCAAAACAAGAGGACAGCCTTCTTTACCACTGTTTACTATGTTTTCAATATCAGATTGGAGATGGTTGGATGTAAGAGATGTCAGACTGTGACAGCACGGAGGACCTTTTTATACCAAAGTGTTTATGCTGAGGCTCTATGAGGCAGCCAGGCCTAAGCAGATGAAAAGTCGCTATTAAAATTTACAAACGGATTTCATTGATTGGAAATGTTTCTCTGTAAGCCAGGATGCCTGAACATGGCCTCAACTGAATGGCCGCATATGTGAGCTTCAGCCATTCAGCATGAGAGATGCGTGGGGATAACTTCACTCAGGTTGTTAGAATGCAGGCACATGGACCGACCAGAAAGGCAAATTCCAAGATCAGATTCACTGTCCACTAGGATGACTTCAATGTATGCATGAAAGGGGCATCATGCAATACCTTCTTTTACTCAACTAATCTGAATCCGAATCTAGATTGCTTACACTGCTGCTATTAGAAAGGATCATCTTATACAGCTTCCCCTAATGTTAGTGCAAGACCTATACTCAGCCCACATATCTGTGGTAGTTAGAGTGCATACAGGGAAGACTGCCTTCTTTTGCCAGGTTACAATGTTTTACATACCACATTGGAGATGGTTGCATGATTACTTGGATGGGGTATGGGGCAAGGCCTTATTTCACGGAAACTAAACTGAATCCAAATGGAGTTTGCTTACAACTGCTGATATTAGAAAGTGTTTCTTCTGCAGGTTCCCTTAATTGCTAGTACTAAGACCTATTTACAGCACACTTATCTCTGGGTGTTATAGTGCATATAGAAAGAAGAGCTTTCTACTGAAAAGTTTACTTTGTTTTCCATATCCCATTGGACAGGCTTCATTATTGCTTGAATGGGGCATCACGCAAGGCCTTATTTCACTGAAACTAAACGGAATCCAAAGGCAGTTTGCTTACAACTGCTACTATAAGGAAGTGTTTCTTCTGCAGGTTCCCTTGATGTGAGTGCTAACACCTATTCGCAGAGCACTTATCTCTGGGAGTTAGAGTGGGTACAGAAAGAACAGAGTTCTACTGTAAAGTTTACTATGTTTTCTATATCCCATTGGATAGGCTTCATTATTACTTGAATGGGGCACCCTGCACAGCCTTATTTTACTGAAACTAAAATGAATCCGAATGTAGTTTGCTTACAACTGCTGGTATTAGAAGTGTTTCACCTGCAGGTTCCCTTAATGCTAGTGATAAGACCTTTTTGCAGCGCACTTATCTCTGGGAGTTAGAGTGCATACAGAAAAAACAGAATTCCACTGCAAAGTTTACTATGTTTTCCGTATCACACTGGAGATGATTGCATGATTATTGAATGGGGGGATCCCTAAAGGCCTTGTTTTACAGAAACTAAACTGAATCCAAACCAAATTGCTTTCACTGCTGATATAGGAAAGGATCTTTTGCTGAACCTTCTCTAATGCTATTGCTAATGAAAAATCGCAGCACATGTGATTTAGAGTGCATACAGACACGACAGCCTCATATCACCATGTTTACTGTTTTCAACATCACATTGAAGATGAGAACATGATTTCTTAAACAGGGCATCCAGCAAGGCCTTTTTTTACTCAAGTAAACGGAATAAAAATGTAAGTTGCTTAAACTGCTGTTATTGAAAGGAACTTCTTCTGCACCTTCCCCTAATAATAGCGGTAAGATCTATTGGTAGCACACTTACCTCTGGGTGTTAGAGTGCATACAGAAAGGACAACTTTCTGCTGTAGTGTATACTGTGTTTTCCATATCACACTAGAGATGTTTGCAGGATTACCTGAGTGGGGCATCCCGCAAGGCCTTATTTTACTGAAACTAAACTGAATCCAACTCCAGTTGCTTATACTGCTTATATTAGAATGTATCATCTTCTGGAGCTTCACCTAATGCTAGTGCTAAAACCTATTTGCAGAACACTTATCTATGGAAGATAGAGTGCATACAGGGATGACAGATTTCTTTTGCAGTGTTTACTATGTTTTCAACATCACATTGGAGATTACTTAATTAACATGATTACTTAAATAGTGCATCCAGCAAGGCCTTTTCTTACTCATCTAAACTGAATCCATATTTAGATTTCTTACACTGCTGTTATTATAAAGGATCTTCTCCTGGAGCTTCCCCTAATGCTAGTGCTAAGACCTATTTGGAACACACTTATCTCTCAGAGTAAGCGTGCATACAGAGGGGATAGCCTTTTTTCCAGTGTTTACTATGTTTTCCATATCACATTGGACATGGTTGAATGATTACTTGAATGAGGCAAACCGCCTAGCCTTCATTCACTCTACTAAACTGAATCCTAATGTACGTTGCTTACAATGCTGTTATTAGAAAGGATCGTCTTCTCAGCTCCTATAAATCTATGGGTAAGGCAAATTCACAGCACACGGGATTGAGAGTGCATATTGAGAGGAAAGCCTTCCATTGCAATGTTTACTATGTTTTCAACATCACATTGGAGATGGTTGCATGATTACTTGAATGGGGCATCCCGCAAGGTCATCTTTTATTCAACTAAATTTAATCAAAATATAAGTTGCTTACAGGGCTGTTATTAGAAAGGACCGTCTTCTGTAGCTTCCGATAATGCTAGTGCTAAAATTTATTCGCACCACACTCATCTGTGGGAGTTTGATTGCATACAGGGAGGAGAGCCTTCTATTGCAATGTTTACTATGTTTTCCATATCACATTGGAGATGCTGGCATGATTACCTGAATGAGGCATCCCGTAAAGCCTTCTTTTAATCAACCTAACTGAATCCAAATAAAGGGTGCTAACACTGCTCTTATTAGAAAGGATGTTCTTCTGCAGTTTCCTAGAATGCTAGTGCTAAGGCCTATTCTCAGGCACTTATCACTCGGAGTTAGTGTGCACACAGAGAGAACAGCCTTTTATTGCAATGTTTACCACGTTTTCCCTATCACATTGCTGATGGTTTCATGATTACTTGAATGAGGCATCCCACAATGCCTCCTATTACACGATTTATCTGAATCCAAATCTAGTTGCTTACCCTACTGTTATTAGAAAGGATGTTCTTCAGCATCTTCCCTAGTGTTAGTGTTAAGGCCAAATCTCAGCCCACTTATCTCTGGGAGTTAGAGTGCATACAATGAGGACAGCCTTCTTTTGCAGGGTTTACTGTTTTCCGTATCACATTGGAGAGTGTTGCCTGCTAGGAATATCGGCCTGTGACAGCACGGAGGTCCTGTTTAATACCGAAAGGTTTTCTCTGGGCGTGTTTGAGGTAGCCAAGCAATAGCAGAAAAAGAGCTGCTTTTAAAAGGTCCCAGCGGAATTCATTGTATGTAAACATTTCTCTGTTTGCCAGGATGCCTGTTGAAGGCCTCAGTTTGAGAGGCCACTTAGGCAGCGTCTGCCATTGTACAAGAGAGCTATATAGGGCGGACTTCATTCAGGTGATTACATTGCAGGCAAACAGGACACACCTGAGAATCTCATTCCAAGAACACATTCATTATGTACTAGAATGACTTGAATGAGTACTTGAATGTGGCATCCTGCAATGCCTTCTTTTACTCAGCTAAACTGAATCCAAATCTAGGTTGCTCACACTGCTCTTATTAGAAAGGATCTTCTTCTGCAGATTCCCCTAATGCTAGTGCTAAGACTTATTCTCTGCCCACTTATCTCTTGGAATTAGAGTGCATACAGAGGGGTTAGCCTTCTATTGCAATATTTACAACGTTTTCCATATCACATTGGAGATGGTTGCCTGATTACTTGAATGGTGTATCCCACAGTGCCTTCTATTACTCAACTAAACTGAATCCAAATCTAGGTTGTTTACACTAGTTTTCTTAGAAAGGATCTTCTTTTGCAGCTTCCCCTAATGTTATTGCTAAGACCTATTCTCAGCCCAATTATCTCTCGGGGTTAGAGTGCCTGCAGAGTGGACCGCCTTCTAATGCAATGTTTACTATGTTTTTCATATCACATTGGCAATTATTGCATGGAAGGAATGTCAGCCTGTGACAGCATGGAGGACCTGTTTATACAGAACAGTTTACTGTTGGCCTCTCTGAGGCAGCCAGACAATAGCAGAAAAAGAAGCTACTTTTAAAATGTCCAAGTGGAATTCATTGTATGGAAACATTTCTCTGTCAGCCAAGCTTCCTTAGCAAGACCTGAGGCTGAATGGCCACCTATGCCATCATCGCCATTCTGCACGAGAGCTTTATGTGGCAGACTTCATACAGGTGGTTAGAGTGCAGGCACACAGGACATGCCTGAAAGGCACATTCCAAGATCAGATTCATTATGCACTAGGGTAACGTGAAAGATTTCTTGAATATGGCATCCTGCAATGCCTTCTTTTACTCACCTAAGCTGAATCCATATCTCAGTTGCTTTCTGTTATTAGAAATCATCTTCTTCTGTAGCATCCTTTAATGCTAGTGCTACGATTTAATCTAAGCACACTTATCTCGTATTTAGACTGCATACAGAGAAGACAGTCTTCTCTTGCAATATTTACTGTTTTCCATATCACATTGGAGCAGGTTCCATGCAAGAGGATAGCAGCCTAGTGTTCTCTCTGGCAGACCTTCAGTTCATGGTGGATTCTTTCCTCAGCAGAGTCTGGCATGTCACCCTGTGAGGAGTTTCTGACACTTTACTACAGAGACGTTTTCAGGGCATTGCTATTTCAAAGAGGGGAGGAGGCGGCAATGTGCTTTCCTCTTCTAGGGACCCGAGGAACCAAAGCCCTACATGAGGACTGCAAACGTTTGAAGAAAAGACCCAACAAGTGCAGTGTTTCTTTTGTGTTCTTAGACTCATAACACATGATTCTTTCTGCTGCATGTGAGAGAGGGCTGTTCTTAACCAAGTTCGTTTAGGCAGATGGAGGTCATGCCCAGACCAGAGCTCTGTAGGGATGAATGCATCAAGGATCCCCAGAAATATCTTCCATTAGATCTAGTTGGAAATCATATTCACACCACACGGAACTCTTGGACTTAAATGGCATACACAGAGGATCCATAGGCGTACCTAGGTTTATTCTTCCCACACGGTATGTGTTAGGAGCAAGGAACACAAAGGCATTGGTAGAAGTGTTATATCAACAAGTTAGAGATTAGGTTGAGAGGAGCACTTTCCATCGCAGGTTTGTATTAAGCTTCACTGGTCATAAAGAGCAGCTTACTTGAAAGAAGCTTCATGTGGTGCCTGATTTTGACCTATTGAACAGTGTTCTCACCTGTCCTGCTTCCATGGTTGTGCCAAAAGCAACTTACTCCGCCTCTTCCCGTGAGGGTAGACAAAAGACCTCTTCACAGTGTACTTGCGTAAAAGGGAGTTCAAGTGTATACAAGTAGCACACTTTGCCTGAGCAATGTTCAGCTGTCAAGCTGGATATGCCTTAGAAGCAAATCACTGGGCAGGAGAATAAGAGCATTCTGAGAGGGACTGTAGCTGTGAGGTTTAGATCCCACCCCCACCCAAGTGTGGAGATGTTAGCACACATTCCTTGCTCACATGTTATGTGGGGGGCCTCAAAAGTAGTGTGAACCTAAGTGTTGATCTCAGCCTGTGGCGCCGAGGATCTGTTTATACTGAACAGTTTACTCTGGGCCTCTCTGAGGCAGCCAGGCAATAGGAGAAAAAAAAGACACTAAAAATTCCCAAGTGGAATTCATTGTATGGAAGCATTTCTCTGTCAGCCAGGCTGCCTGAGCAAGACCTCAGGCTGAATGGCCGCATATGCAAGAGTCTGCCATTCAGCAAGAGAGGCTGTATAAGGCCGATTTCATTCAGGTACTTAGATTGTAGTCACACAGGACAGACCTGAAAGGCACATTCCAAGATCAGATGTCTTGAACGATTATCTGAATGGTTCATCCTGCAAAGCCTTCGTTTACTCACCTAAGCTGAATCCAAATCTTGGTTTCTTACACTGCTATTATTAGAAAGGATCTTCTGCACTTTCCCCATATGCTACTGCTAAGACCTATTCCCAGCCCACTTATTTCTGGGAGTTAGAGTGCATTCAGAGAGGACAGGTTTCTATTGCAATGTTTACTATGTCCTCCATATCACATTGCAGATGGCTGCATGCAAGGAATATCAGCCTGTAACAGCACGGAGTACCTGTTTATACAGAACAGTATACTCTGGACCTCTCTGTAGCAACCAGGCTATAGCAGAAAAAAAAGCAGCTTTTAAAATTTCCATGCAGAATTCATTTTATGGAAATGTTTCTTTGTCAACCAGGCTGCCTGAGCAAGTACTCAGGCTGAATGGCCGCATATGCAAGCATCTGCCATTCAGCAAGAGAGCTGTATGGACCCAACTTCATTCAAGTGGTTAGACTGCAAGCACAGAGGACTCCTGAAAGGCACATTTCAAGATCAGATTCATTATCCACGAGGATGACTTTAATAATTATTTGAATGGGGCATCCTGCAATGACTTCTTTTACTCATGTAAGCTTATCCAAATCTCAGTTGCTTACACTGCTGTTATTAGAAAGGATTTCTGACATCTATTTCTGTACATTATTTTTGTATCCCGCAATTTTGCTGAATTGAGATATTAGATCTAGTAGTTTTGGAGTAGATTCTTTAGGGTTTTTTTAATGTACAATATCATGTCATCTGCAAACAGAGACAGTTTTCCTTCTTCCCTGCCAATCTGGATGCCTTTTATTTCTTTGTGTTGTCTGATTGCCGTGGCTAGGACCTCCAGTACTATGTTGAATAGAAGTGGATAGAGTGGGCATCCTTGTCTTGTTCCTGACCTTAAAGGAAAAGCTTTCAGATTTTCGTTGTTAAGTACAATGTTGGCTGTGGGTTTGTCATATATAGCCTTTATTTTGTTGAGGTTCTTGCCCTCTACACCCATTTTGTTGAGAGTTTTTATCATGAATGGATGTTGAATTTTGTCAAATGCTTTTTCAGCATCTATGGAGATGATCATGTGGTTTTTGTTCTTTTTGTTGATGTGGTGGATGATGATACATTTTCAAATGTTGAATCATCCCTGCATCCCTGGAATAAATCTTACTTGATCATGATGATGATCGTTTTGATGTATTTTTTAATTTGGTTTGCTACTATTTTGTTGAATATTTTTGCATCTATGTTCATCTGGGATATCGGTCGGTAGTTTTCTTTTGTGGTTTCTTTGTCCATTTTTGGTATTAGAGTGATGCTCCCCTTAAAGAATGAGTTTGGAAGTATTCCTGCTTCTTCTACTCCTCGGAAAACTTTAAGGAGGATGGGTATTAGGTCTTCACTAAATGATAAAATTCAGTGGTGAAGCCTTCTGGTCCAGGCATTTTGTTCTTAGGTAGGTTTTTGATTACCAGTTCAATTTCGTTGCTGGTAATTGGTCTGTTGAGATTTTCTGTTTCTTTCTGGGTCAGCCTTGGAAGGTTGTATTTTTACAGAAAGTTGTCCATTTCTTCTCGGTTATACAGTTTGTTAACATATAATTTTTCATAGTATTCTGTAATACTTCTTTGTATTTCTGTGCTGTCGGTAGTGATTTTTCCTTTCTAATTTTTGATTCTGTTTATGTGAGTTGACTCTCTTTTTTTCTTGATAAGTCTGTCTAGGGGCTTATCTATTTTGTTTAGTTTCTCAAAGAACCAGCTCTTGTTTTTGTTGATCCTTTCTATTGTTTTATTCTTCTCGATTTTAATTATTTCTGCTCTAATCTTTATTATTTCCCTCCTTCTACTGACTTTGGGCCTCATTTGTTCTTTTTCCAGTTTCGTTAATTGTGAGTTTAGACTGCTCATATGGGAATGTTCTCCTTTCCTGAGGTAGGCCTGTATTGGAATATACTTTCCTCTTACCATGGTCTTTCCTGCGTCCCACAGATTTTGTGGTGTTGAATTATTGTTGTCATTTTCTCCATATATTGGTTGATCTCTGTTTATATTTGGTCATTGATCCATTGATTATTTAGGAGCATGTTATAAAGCCTCCATGCGTTTGTGGGAGTTTTCATTTTCCTTGCATAATTCATCTCTAGTTTCATTCCTTTGTGGTCTGAGAAACTGGTTGGTACAATTTCAATCTTTCTGAATTTACCGAGGCTCTTTTTGTGGCCTAGTATATGATCTATTCTTGAAAATGTTCAATGGTGCACTTGAGAAGAATGTGTATTCTGCTGCTTTTGGGTGTAGAGTTTTGTATATGTCTGTTAGGTCCATCTATTCAGTGCCTCTGTCTCACTTCTTATTTTCTATCTAGTTGATCTGTCATTTGGAGTGTGTGGTGTGTTGAAGTCTCCTAGAATTAATGCATTTCATTCTATTTCCCCCTTTAATTCTGTTTGTAATTGTTTCACATATGTAGGAGCTCCTGTGTTGGGTGCATAGATATTTATAATGGTTATATCCTCTTGTTGGACTGACCCTTTTATCATTATGTAATGTCCTTCTTTGTCTCTTGTCATTTTCTTTGTTTTGAAGTCTATTTTGTCTGATATAAGTACTGAAACTCCTGCTTTTTTCTCCCTATTAGTTGCATGAAATATCTTTCTCAATCCCTTCACTTTTAGTCTGTGTATGTCTTTGGGTTTAAAGTGAGTCTCTTGAAGGCAGCATATAGATGGGTCTTGTTTTTTATCCATTCATTGACTCTATGTCTTTTGAGTGGTGCATTCAGTCCATTTACATTACGTTGATTATGGATAGGTATGTACTTATTGGCATTGCAGGCTTCATATTCGTGGTTACCACAGGTTCAAGGTTAACTTACCCACTATCCAAGAGTCCAACCCAACTCACCCAATATACCACCACAAACACAATCCAAAGGTTCTTTTTTTCTCCCCCTTTTTCTTCCTCCTCCATTCTTTATATATTACATATTATATTAGGTACTGTTTGTCCAGCTATTAAACAATAGGAACACTTCCATCTATAGCAGTCCCTCCAAAATACGCCGTAGAGATGGTCTGTGGGAGATAAATTCTCTCAGCTTTTTCTTACCTGGGAATTGTTTAATCCTTCCTTCAAATTTAAATGATAATCTTGCCGTATAAAGTAATCTTGGTTCAAGGCCCTTCTTGTTCATTGAATTAAATACATCATGACATTCCCTTCTGGCCTGTAATGTTTCTGCTGAGATGTCTGATGATAGCCTGATGGGCTTTCCTTTGTATGTGATCTTATTCCTCTCTCTGGCTGCTTTTAATAGTCTGTCCTTATCCTTGATCTTTGCCATTTTTATTACTATATGTCTTGATGTTGTCTTCCTCGGGTCCGTTGTGTTGGGAGATCTGTGCACCTCCATGTTCTGGGAGACTATCTCCTTCTCTAGATTGAGGAATTTTTCAGCAATTACCTCCTCAAAGACACTTTCTATCCCTTTTTCTCTCTCTTTTTCTTCTACTCCCCCTATAATGCAAAGCTTGTTCCTTTTGGATTGGTCACATGGTTCTCTCAATATTCTTTCATTCTGAGAGATCCTTTTTTCTCTCTGTTCCGCAGCTTCTTTGTGTTCCTCTTCTCTAGTTTCTATTTCATTTATCGTCTCCTCCGCCGTATCCAATCTGTTTTTAATACCGTCCATTGTGCTCTTCAATGATTGGATCTCCAACCAAAATCCATTCCTGAGTTCTTGAATGTCTTTCCGTACCTCAATGAGCATGTTAATGATTTTTATTTTGAACTACCTTTCAGGGAGGGTCATGAGTTCCATATCATTTAAATCTTTCTCAGGAGTTGTATTCATAATTTTACTCTAGACCAGGTTCCTTTTGTGTTTAATATTTGTGTATGATTCCCTATAGTGTCCAGAAGCTCCACTATCTGTAGCTGCTCAGCCCCTGAAGCAATGTCGTGTATTGCAGGGGAGTGGTATTAGTGCCTCGGGGAAGGAAAGAGCTGTTTCCTGCTTCCTGGCTGCTATGCCTGTCTCCACTTCTTGAACCAGTGGGCCAAGTACACAGGTATAACCCTCTGTGATTTGCATTTTTAGTTGCTGTAGACAGATCTTCCCTCTGGCTGGCCTAATGCCAGCGTAGGTTTTCCTAGTTTGCAAACCCGGTGGGACTGGCCAGGATAAAGTTGCAGTAGTCTGCCTGTCACAGAAGGGGTTCTTGGAGATGTGTACGCAACCTTGGAGTTGGAGCAACTGAAGGTTTTGAAAGCTCCCAGTCTGCTGGGGAGAGTGCACCTAGACAATTTTGCCTACCTGTCCTTTTTTCTGAGCTGTAAGCGCTGTGCAATCCTTGTCGCTTTAGCAGCCCTCTTGTTAAGGGCTTCTTTGTTAGGAAGTCTCTCTGACAAACAGCCTTTCTTTTGTCCCAGAGCAGCTGGATATGGATCCCTGCTTTCCACAAGCAGCTAGTATCTTAGTCTCTCCAGGAATTCTGCCTGTCTTAGCTTTCCAACCCCCTAATTACAAGAATTAGTGATTTTGTTGTATTCACAAAAATTCCCAAAAGTGGAATTACTGGGTCATGTACTTCCATTTTTAGTTTCTTGAGAAACCTCTATCTTGTTTTCCTAGTGGATGCACCTATTTACAATCCGACAAGCAGTGTATGAAGTTCCCCTTTCTCCACATCCATATTGCCACTTACTTCCTGTCTTTTTGATGTAAGCCATTCTAACTGGTGTAAGGTGTTACCTCATTGTAGTTTTGACTTGTATGTGCCTGATAATTAGTGACGTTGAGCATATTCTTATATGTATATTAGCCATCTGTATGTCTAAAAAATATATTCAGATATTTGCCACATAACAATCACATTATTTGCTTTTGTTGTTGAGTTGTCTAAGTTGTTTTTCTATTTTGGTTATTAAACTCTTGTTGGATATATTATTTGAAAATATATTATCCCATTCAGTAGTTTGCCTAATCATTTTGTTGACTTTGCAGTGCAGAAGCTTTTCAGTTTGATGTAGTTTCTCTTCTTTATTTTTGCTTTTGTTTCTCTTGCATGGAGAGACATACATACAAAAAATTACTAATGCAATATTCAAGAAGTTACTAAATGTTCATCTAGGAGTTTTATGGTATCAGGTATTAGGTTTAAATATTTTATAAATTTCAAGTTTAGTTTTGTGTGCAGTGATCCAGTTTCATTCTTTTACATGTAGCGGTCCAGTTTTCCTAGCACCAATTATTTAATAGACTCTCTTTTTCTTGTTGTATATTCTTGCCTCCTTTGTCATATGTTAATAGGTCATATATATGTGGTTTTATTTCTGGGCTCCCTGTTCAGTTCTATTGGCCTATGTATCTGTTCTTGGGTCAGTGTCATACTATTATGATTAAAGTAGCTTTGAAGTATGTTTGAAATCAGTGAGCATGATACTACCACTTTTCTTCTTTCTCTAGATTGTTTTGGTTATTTGCATTTTTCTCATTCTATACAATTTTAGGGTTATGATTTTAGTTTTGTTGAAATTGTACTTGGTATTTTGAGAGGGATTGCATTGAAATTGAATCTGTAGACTACTTTGAGTATTATGAACATTTTAACTATAGTAATTCTTCCAATCTGTGAACATGGAATATCTTTCCACATATTTGTGTCATCTTTAATTTCTTCATAAATGTCCTAGCTCTAAGGTGTTTCACCTCCTTGGTTAAGTTTATTTCTAATTTATTATATTTATTTATTTGTAAGTAGGATTGTTTTCTTAATTTCTCTTTCTGTTAGTTCATATATAGAAATGCAACAATTTTCTATACACTGATTTTGTATCCAGAGAAATTATGGATTCATGTTCTAATAGTTTTGTGGTGGTCTTCCTGGCTTTCCATATATAGTTTCATATTATCTGCAAATAGTGAAAAATTTACTTCTTCCTTATTAATTTGGATATCTTTTCTTTATTTTACTTGCCTGATTGCTGTGGATAGGACATCCAGTACTATGTTGAAAAAAAGTGGTGAGAGTGGCCACTTTTGTCTTGTCCCTGATATTAAAGAAAAAGCTTCCTTTCAGCTTTGAACACTGAGTATGATGTTTTGTTTGTGATATGAGTAGCTGTGATATATGAGTAGCTACACACACATGAATAGATGTTTGTGATATGTGGACTTTATTATGTTGATATTTTCACTCTATACCCAATTTGTTGAGAGTTTTTATGATGAATAGATGTTGAATTTTGTCAAATATTTTTTCAACATGTTTTGAGATTATCATAGTTTCTATTTTTATTTTCGTTAATGCGGTAGTTTTGCAGCTTACAATCCCTGGAACATACCCCACATGGTTCACGATGAATGAATGATTCTTTTTTTCTTTTGGTATCGTTAATATACATTTACATAAGCAACATTGTGGTTACTAGATTCCCCCCATTATCAAGACCCCACCACATACCACATTACAGTCACTGTCCATCAGCATAGTAAAATGCTATAGAGTCACTACTTGTTTTCTCTGTGCTATAATGCCCTCCCCATGCCCCCCAACATTGTGTCTGCTAATCCCTTATTCCCCTTATCCCTCCCTTCCCACCAACCTTCCCAGTCCCTTTCCCTTTGGCAACTGTTAGTCCAATTAATTATTCTTTTAATGTATCTTTTAATTTGGTTGCTAGTATTTTGTGGAGGATTTTTGTGTCTATGTTCAAGGATATTGGTCTCTATATTTTTAATGTCTTAGTTTTTGAGATCAGAAAAATGCTGCTTTTGTATCATGAGTTTGGAAGTGTTGCTTCCTTTCCTAATCTTTCAAATACTTTAAGAAGGAATTGTATTCACTCTTTAAATGTTTGATAAAATTCACCTGTGACCATCTGGTACTAGACTTTTTTTCGTGGCAGTTTTTAAATAACCCATTCAATGTTGTTGCAAGTATTTGGTCTGTTCACATTTTCTATTTCTTCCACATTCACTCTTGAAAGTTGCATGTTTCTAAGAATTTATCCATTACTTTTAGGTTGTCCAATTTTTGGCATATAATTTTTCATAGGATTCTCATAATTACTTGAATTTCTGTGGTGTCAGTTGTAACTTCTCTTTCATTTCTGATTTTTAAAATTCCTATCTTTTTCTTGGGTAATCTGATTAAAAGTTTGTTAATTTTGTTCAACTTTTCTAAGAACGAGTTCTTTGATTTTTATAATGTTTTCTTAGTCTCTAATTTATTAAGACTATAGTCTTCTACTAACTTTGGCATTTTTATTCTTTTTCTAGTTGCTTTCCTTAGATTTAGTTATATTGTTTACTTGAGATTGCTATTGTTTTTTATGGCACTTGTATATCAAAATGAACTTTCCCCTTTGAACTACTTATTTTTGAATACCAAAGGTCTTGAACTGTTGTGTTTCTGTTTACATTTATATCTATACGTTTTTATTTATTTCCTTTCTTTGGTTTGTTCAACGACCATTGGTTATTTAATAGGATGTTGTTTAGTCTCTTCATCTTGGTGTTTTTTCAAGTTTTGTTCCTGTGATTAATTTCTACTTTCCTACCATGTCATATGAAAAGATGCTTGATAGTATTCCAATCTTCTAAAATGTATTGGGACTTCTTTTGTGACCTAACATGTGATCTATCCTGGAGACTGTTCCAAGTGCCCTTGAGAAAAATGCATATTCTGCATATTTTCGATGGAAAGTTCTTTACATATTGGTGAAGTTCATTGTTCTAATGTGTCATTGAACACCACTGTTTCTTTATGTATAGTTTGTCTGGATTATCTATCCATTGATGTAAGTAGGGTGTTAAAGTCCCCACTATTATTGTATTGCTGTCAATTTCTCCCTTTATATATGTTAGGAATTAATATATTTAGTTGCTAATATATTGGGTGCATAGGTATTTGTAATTGTTATATCATCTTACTGCATTGATCATTTTATCTTATGTAATGTTCTTGTCTCTTGTTGCATTCTTTTTTAAGTCTATTTCATCTAGTCTAAGTATTGCTATTATGACTTTATATTTTTCAATTCCAATTGCATGGAATATCTTTTTGCCTTTTTCACTTTTGGGCTATATGATTTTAGGTCTGAAGGGAGTCTCTGAAGACATAATATAGATGAGTCTTGTTTTACTTTTTATCCATTCAGTCACACTATGTCTTTTGATTGAAGCATTTAGTCTACTTACATTTAAACTAATTATTAATAGGTATGTACTTATTGTCATTTTACTAATTGTTTTCTGGTTGTTTTTATAGTTCTCTATTCCTGACTTCTCTTGCTTCTTCCCTCTGTAATTTTATGGTTTTTTTAGTGTTCTGGGATTCCTTTTGTTAATTTTTGTCTATTTATAGATTTTTGTTTAGTGATTGTCATGAAGTTCATATATGTTATCTAATATGTAATGCAAGCCATATTAGGAAGATGGTCATTTAAGTTCTATCACATTCTAAAAGCAATTTTTGTTGCCTACTCCACATTTTTTTAAGTTGGAGCAAAGTTGATATAAAATATTATATTTGTTTCAGGTGTACAACACAGTGACGTGATAATGATATACATTATTAGACATTTGCCATGGTAAATGTAGTTCCCCAGTTACTATACCAAGATATTATAATATTATTGGTTGTATTCTATATCTTGTACCTCCAGTCCTATACTAACTTATTTTACAATTTGCAGTATGTATCTTTTTAGCCCTCCATCTACCTCACTCATCCTCCCACCTACCTACCTATGGTAACCAACAGTCTGCTGTCCATATTTAAGGGTCTATTTCTTTTCTGTGTGCTTGTTTTGGTTTTTAGATTACACATATAAATGAAAGCATATGGCATTTTGTTTATCTCTGCATTTGTCTCTTGTTGCATTCTCTTTTTAAGTCTATTTCATCTGCTATACTATTGCTACTATGGTTTTATTTTTTTTCAATTCCAATTACATGGAATATCTTTTTGGTTATTTCAAATAGCATGATATCCTCTAGGTCCAACCATTTTGCCATAAATGGCAAGATTTCCTTCTTTTACATGGCTGAATAATATTCCACTCTCTACATAAACCACATCTTTCTCCATTCATATCAATGGGCACTTCGTTGCTTCCATATATTTCCTACTTTAAATAATGCTGCAGTGAATACAGATGTGCATGTATCTTTTCAAATCAAAGAATTTCTTTACTTTGATAAATTCCTAAAACTAGAATTACTGGATCATATAATATTTCTATTTTTAGGTTTTTGAGGAACTTCCATACTGCTTTCCATAGTGGCTTCATCAATTTACATTTATTATGACAGTATAGGAGGGTACCATTTTCTCCACATCCTCACCAACACTTGTTATTTCTTTTTTTTTTAATAAAAGAGGTGTATATTTATTATTTTGTTAGTTACTGACAATTCACACATAGGGATTGTACAAATTTACATTTCTGCCAGCAATATATGAAAGTGCTCACTTTCCCACACTTCCCAAAGGTATGTATTAATTACCCAACTTTTTTTTTTAACAATTTATTTTGGTATCGTTAACCTACAATTACATGTGCAATATTAAGGGGGTTAAACTACCCCCTTCATCAGGTCCCCTACACAAACCCCATTGCAGTCACTGTCCATCAGCATAGTGAGATGCTATAGAATCACTACTTGTTTTCTCTGAGTTGTACAGCCCTCCCCGTGCCACCCCTACCTTACGTCTGCTAATCGTAATGCCCTTTTTTCCCTCTTATCCCTCCCTTCCCACCCATCTTCCCCAGTCCCTTTCCCTTTGGTAACTATTAGTCCATTCTTGGGTTCTGTGAGTCTGCTGCTGTTTGGTTCCTTCAGTTTTTTTCTTTGTTCTTATACTCCACATATGAGTGAAATCATTTGATACTTGTCTTTTTCGGCTTGGATTATTTCACTGAGCATAATACCTTCTAGCTCCGTCCATGTTGTTACAAATGTTAGGATTTGTTTTTTTCTTATAGCTGAATAATATTCCATTCTGTATATGTACCAGATAATCTTAGTCAATTCATCTACTGATGGACACTTAGGTTGCTTCCATTTCTTGGCTATTGCAAATAGTGCTGCAATAAACATAGGGGTGCATCTGTCTTTTTGAAACTGGGCTGCTGCATTCTTGGGATAAATTCCGTGGAGTGGCATTCCTGGGTCAAATGGTATTTCTATATTGAGTTCTTTGAGGAACTTCCACACTGCTTTCCACAATGGTTGAACGAATTTGCATTCCCACCAGCAGTGTAGGAGGGTTCCCTTTTCTCAACATCCTCGCCAACATTTGTTGTTGTTTGTGTTTTGGATGTTGGCCATCCTCACTGGTGTGAGGTGATATCTCATAGTGGTTTTAATCTGAATTTTTCTGATGACCAGTGATGTGGAGCATCTTTTCATGTGCCTGTTGAGCATCTGAATCTCTTCTTTAGAGAAGTGTCTATTCATGTCATCTGCCCATTTCTTAATTGGATTATTTGCTTTTTGTTTGTTAAGGTGTGTGAATTCTTTTTTATATTTTTGATGTCAACCCCTTATCAGATACATCATTTATGAATATATTTTCCCATACTGTAGGATGTCTTTTTGTCCTGCTGATGGTGTCCTTTGCTGTACAAAAGCTTTTCAACTTGATATAGTCTCACTTGTTAATTTTTGCTTTTGTTTCCCTTGCCCAGGGGGATATGTTCATGAAGAAGTCGCTCATGTTTATGTCCAAGAGATTTTTGCCTAAGTTTTTCTCTGAGAGTTTTATGGTTTCATGACATACATTCAGGTATTTGATCCATATTGAGTTTACCTTTGTGTATGGGGCTAGACAGTAGTCTAGTTTCATTCTCTTCAGCAGCTGGTGTTGGAAAAACTGGACAGCTACATGTAAGAGAATGAAACTA
>JAQQAC010016209.1:46715530-46757294 GCA_029783875.1 Phataginus tricuspis | reverse complement strand
TTCCTAGGTATTTTATTCTTTTTGATGCAATTGTGAATGGAATTGCTATCCCGATTTCTCATTCTGTATCGTTACTGTATAGGAAAGCAACAGATTTCTGTGTGTTAATTTTGTATCCTGCAACTTTGCTGAATTCAGATATTAGTTCTAGGAGTTTTGGAGTGGAGTCTTTAGGGTTTTTTATGTACAGTATCATGTCATCTGCAAATAGTGGCAATTTGACTTCTTCTTTACCAATCTGGATGCCTTGTATATCTTTGTTTTGTCTGATTGCCATGGCTAGGACCTCCAGTACTATGTTGAATAACGGTGGAGAGAGTTGGCATCCCTGTCTTGTTCCCGATCTTAGATGAAAACCTTTCAGCTTCTAGCTGTTAAGTATGATGTTAGCTGCGGTTTTGTCATATATAGCCTTTATGATGTTGAGGTACTTGCCGTCTGTACCCATTTTGTTGAGAGTTTTAATCATGAATGGATGCTGAATTTTGTCAAATGCTTTTTCAGCATCTATGGAGATGATCATGTGGTTTTTGTTCTTCTCTTTGTTGATGTGGTGGATGATGTTGATGGATTTTCGAATGTTGTACCACCCTTGCATCACTGGGATGAATCCCACTTGATCATGGTGTATGATCCTCTTGATGTATTTTTGAATTCGGTTTGCTAGTATTTTGTTGAGTATTTTTGCATCTCTGTTCATCAGGGATACTGGTCTGTAATTTTCTTTTTTGGTGAGGCCTTTGGCTGATTTTGGTATTAGAGTGATGTTGGCTTCATAGAAAGAGTTTGGAAGTATTCCCTCCTCTTCTATTTTTTGGAAAACTTTAAGGAGAATGGGTGTTATTTCTTCTCTACATGTCTGGTAGAATTCAGAGGTGAATCCATCCAGTCCGAGGCTTTTGTTCTTGGGTAGTTTTTTGATTACCGATTCAATTTCGTTGCTGGTGATTGGTCTGTTAAGTTTTTCTGTTTCTTGCTTGGTCAGTCTTGGAAGGTTGTATTTTTCTAAGAAGACCATTTCTTCTAGGTTTTGCAGCTTGTTAGCATATTGATGCTCATAATATTCTCTTATAATTCTCTGTATTTCTGTGGGGTCCGTCGTTATTTTTCCTTTCTCATTTCTGATTCTGTTTATGTGTGTAGATTCTCTTTTTCTCTTAATGATTCTGGCAAGGGGTTTATCTATTTTGTTTATTTTTTCAAAGAATGAGCTCTTGATTTCATTGATTTTTTTTCTATTGTTTTATTCTTCTCAATTTTATTTATTTCTTCTCTGATCTTTATTAAGTCTCTCCTTCTGGTAACTTTGGGCCTCATTTGTTTTTCTTTTTCCAATTTCAATAATTGTGTCTTTAGACGGTTCATTTCGGAATGCTCTTCCTTCTTTAAATAGGCCTGGATTGCAATACACTTTCCTCTTAGAACTGCCTTTGCTGTGTCCCACAGAAGTTGTGGCTTTCTGTTGTTCTCACTAGTCTCTATATTTTCTTTGATTTCTGTTTTGATTTGGTCATTAACCCATTGATTCATTAGGAGAATGTTGTTAAGTCTCCATGTATTTGTGAGCCTTTTTGATTTCTTTGTAAACTTTATGCCTAGATTTATACATTTGTGATTTGAGAAGTTGGTTGGTAGGATTTCAATATTTTTGAATTTACTGAGGCTCTTTTTGTGGCCTAGTATGTGGTCTATTCTGGAAAATGTTCCATGTGCACTTGAGAAATATGTGTATCCTGCTGCTTTTGTGTGCAGAATTCTGTAGATATCTGTTAGGTCCATCTGTTCTAGTGCGTTGCTCAGTGCCTCTGTGTCTTTACTTATTCTCTGTCTGGTTGATCTATCCTTTGGAGTGAATGGTGTGTTGAAGTCTCCTAAAGTGAATGCATTGCTGTCTATTTCCTCCTTCAATTCTGTTAGTATTTGTTTCACATATACTGATGCTCCTGTGTTGGGTGCATATATATTTATAATGGTTATATCTTCTTGTTTGACTGACCCCTTTATCATTATGTAATGTCCGTCTTTATCTCTTGCTACTTCGTTTTGAAGTCTATTTTGTCTGATACAAGTACTGAAACACCTGCTTTTTTCTCTTTGTTGTTTGCATGAAATCTTTTTCTATCCCTTCACTTTTAGTCTGTGTATATCTTTGGGTTTGAGGTGAGTCACTTATAAGCAGCATATAGATGGGTCTTGCTTTTTTATCCACTCTGTTACTCTGTGTCTTTTGATTGGTGCATTCAGTCCATTTACATTTATGGTGATTATTGATAGATATGTACTTATTGCCATTGCTGGCTTTAGATTCGTGGTTACCAAAGGTTCAAGGGTTGCTTCTTTTCTATCTGAGAATCTAGCTTAACTTTCCTGTTGTTATTGTGAACACCGTCTGATGTTTCTTTATCTCTCCCTTCCTATTCTTCCTCCTCCTTTCTTTATATATTAGGTGTTTTATTCTTTGCCTTTAGTTAGTATTTGGATGGTCTGTTTTCTTTGCTTTGATTTTATTTTCTCTGGTGACATCTTTTTTTTAGCCTTAAGGGTGTTTCCCTCTAGAGCCGTCCATTTAAGATATCCTGTAGTGGTGTTTTATGGGAGGCAAACTCTCTCAACTTTCTTTTGTCATGAAATTGTTTAATCCCTCCGTCATATTTAAATGAATGATAATCATGCTGGATACAATATTCTTGGTTCGAGGCCCTTCTGTTTCATTACGTTAAATATATCATGCCATTCTCTTCTGGCCTGTAAGGTTTCTGTTGAGAAGTCTTATGACAGTCTGATGAGTTTTCCTTTGTAGGTGATCTTTTTTCTCTCTCTAGCTGCCTTTAATAATCTGTCTTTAACTTTGACCTTTGCCATCTTAATTATTATGTGTATTGGTGTTGTCTTCCTTGGGTCCCTTGTTTTGGGAGATCTGTGGGCTTCCGTGGACTGCCAGACTATTTCCTTCCCCAGTGTGGGGAAATTTTCAGCAATTATTTCTTCAAAGACACTTTCTATCCCTTTTTCTCTCTCTTATTCCTCTGGTACTCCTATAATGCAAATATTGTTCCGTTTGGATTGGTCACACAGTTCTCTTAATATTCTTTCTTTCCTAAAGATCCTTTTATCTCTCTCTGCCTCAGCTTCTCTCTATTCCTGTTCTCTACTTTCTATTCCATTAACAATCTCTTGTACCTCATCCAGTCTGCTGTTATGCCCGTCGATGGCTTGTCTCATATCTGCATAGTCTTTTCTCACTTCCCTCACTTCCTCCCTCAGCTCTTGCACATTTTTCTGTAGATCCGTCAGCATGGCTATGAGTTTTATTCTGAATTCTTTTTCAGGAAGACTGTGCATGTCCATCCCTTCAGGTTCCCTCTCTGTGATTGTCTGGGTCTGAAGCTTTCCCTGTACCATATTCCTCTCTCTTTTCATGGCTATAGAATTGGTTGCTGGTTGTTGCCATGTATGTCAGCTGGGCTCTTTATGACTTTAAAAAGAAAAAAAAGAAAAGAAAAGAAAAAAATAATAAAAAAAGAGGAAGAAAAAAGGAAAGAAAAAACTATAACTAAAAAAGAAAAGAATAGAAAAAAAATAATAAAAGTAAAGAAAAAAGAAAAACGAAAAAACAACAACTAAAAAAAAAAGAAAAACGCCCACCGGGAGTGGGTTCTTTGTGAATGCTATAGGTGGCGCTGTTGCTCCACTCGTCCAGAGCCATGCCCATGCCACTCCTCAAGGCCCTTTTTAGCTCTGGCCAGGGTGGAAACGAATGGGAGGCTGTTGAGCTCTGTGGGAGCCCTAAGTGCAGCCACCCTTTCCCAGTCACCAGCTAAGGGGTCTGAAGCTCCCCAGGACTCCCATCCTGCTGGGCTGAGTGTGCCAGGGCGATGCGTTCCTCTGATGGGCTCCTGTCTCTTTAAGACCGCTGATAAAAGCGCACTTTTCTTCTTCTTCTTTTTTTTTTTTCTTCCTGGAGCCTGCCGCAAGCAACCTGGTGCGTTCCCCACTGAGACCCTGCGCCCTCTGTCTGTCCAATCTCCACTACACCATGCACTGTGTGTCGGTGTTTCCGGCACAGATCACCAGGGCTTGTTAATTCCTGGGCCTGTACTTCCACTCCCTCCCAGCTCTGAATCCTTTCCTCCCGCCAGTGCGCTGGGGTGGGGGAGCGCTCCGGTCCCGCCGGGTAGCAGCTCCGTATCTTACCTGCCTCACCGGGTGCCGAGTCCTCTCAGTTGAAGCTGCATGCTGTGCACTCTCCTGTGTATTCTGGTCTCTCTTTTAGGAATAGTTGTATTTGCTGTGTTTTCGTTTATAAATATAATGTTGGGAGGAATTTTCTGCCGTTCCGTTCACATCACCATCTTCACGGAAATCCTTCACTTGTTATTTCTTGTCTTTTGCATAGTAGACATTCTGACTGGTATGAGGTGATGCCTCATTGTGATTTTGATTTTCATTTCCCCAATGGTTAGTGATGTTAACCATCTATTCATATATCTATTGACCATCTGTATGTCTTTTTAGAAAATGTCTGTTCAGATCCTCTGTGCTTATTTAATTGGATATATCTGTTCTTGAGCCAGCACTATACTGTTTTCATCACTGTGGTTTTGTAGTATAGCTTGAAATAAGGGAGTGTGATACCACCAGCTTTGTTCTTCTTTCTCAGGATTGCTTTGGCTATTCAGTCTTTGATGACTTCATATAAATTTTAGGATTCTTTTCTCTGGTTCATGGAAAAATGCCATTGGCATTTTGATGGGGATCGCATTGAATATGTAAGTTACTTTGGTCAGGATGAACACTTTGACAATATTAATTCTTCCTATCCATGAGCATAGGATAGATTTGTGTCTTCCTCAGTTTATTTCACCAGTGTCATACTGAGCCACCCTTGCATTCATGGGATAAATCCCCTTGATTCATATGTATAATCCTTTAAGAATATTATGCATCTGTTTTATTAGTATTTTATTGAGGTTTTTGCCATCTATATGAGCTCTTGTTCCATGATTTTATTTTCTTGTGATATTTTGTATTTTATATGGCCTTGATTTCACAGTTGTGTGTCGTGATAGAGTTAATTTGGAAATATTCCCTCCTTTTCTATGTTCTGGAGGACTTTTGAAAGCTGGATGTTAATTCTTCAAAAGTTTTTAAGAATTCACTGAAGCCACTTTTTCCTGGGGGTGGGGATGTTTAGGGCTGGTGTTTATTACTGATTCAGTCTGTTAGCCTGTAATAAATTTATTGATATTTTCAAGAATTATTCAGGGATCTTGAGTTATTTGCAATATGCAATAGCCAAGATATGAAAACAACCTAAGTGTCCACTAATAGATGAAAGAAGAAAATGTAGTACATATACACTATGGAATATTATTTAAGCATAAAAGGAAAACACAGCTTACCATTTGCAGCAACATGGATATTATCTACATGGATATTATCCTATTATCTACAGGATATTATTCTCAGTGAAATAAGACAGGCAGAGAAATACAAATACCAAATGACTTCACTCATTTGTGCTATATAAAAACAAATAAAAACAGAAGGAAAAAAATAGCAGCAGACTCACAGACACTGAGAAGGGACTATTGGTTACCAAAGGGAAGGGGTTGGGGAGGTTGAGTGGGGAGGGAGAAGGGGATTAAGGGGCAATACAATTGGCAATCACAATATAGGTAGGTCACGGAGAAGGCAGTACAGAATGGAGAAGACAAGTCATGACTCTGTAGCATCTGATTATGCTTACAGTTACTGCAGTAGAGGAGGTGAGGGCTTCATATTATGGGTGAATGTTGAAACCACAGTTTTGTTTATGTGAAACTATCATAAGATTGTATATCAATGATACTTTAATAAAAAATTTAAAACTTTTTAAAAAGAATACTTGAGTCAGCTTATGCAATTTTTGATTCTAGGAATTTGTCCTTTTAATCTAGGTTACCTAATATGTCAGTATAAAATTGTTCTGTGTATTTTTATAACTCTTTATTTATGCAAGTTCTCAACTAATGTCTCCACTTTTATTTCTGATTATGTGTTTCTTTTTTCAATGAAAATACAAGCAAGGGACTATCATTTTTTTTGTTAATATTTTCAAAGAACAAACTTTTTATTTTATTGATTCTCCCTATTGTGTTTTTATTTTCCATTTTATTTATTCTTTCTCTAATCTTTATTATTCCCTTCCTTCTACAAGCTTTGGGTTTCAGTTGTTTTCATTTTTCTAGTTCATCCAGGTATAAAGTCATGTTATTGATTTGAAATCTTTCTTCTTTTTAATGTAAACATTTACATGTATAAATTTCCCCCTGTGAACTGTTTCTGATGTTTCCCATATGTTTTGATATGTTGAATTTCAGTTTTCATTCATCTCTAAGTATTCTCTAATTGCCCCTGTGATTTCTTTTTTGAACTATTTATTTAAGAATATGTAATTTAATTTCCACGTATTTATAACTTTGTAGGTTTCCTTCTATTATCAGTTTCTATCTTCATTCCATTTCTGGGTTGGAATAGATACTTATCACTGTTTACATATTTATTACTGAGACTGTTTGTGCCCTGAAGGATGCTAAATGTGCCCTTAGGATGAATGTATATTCTGATGTGTTGGGTAGAGTGTTCTGTATATGCCTACTAATACTAGTTGGTTTATAGTGTTATTAAAGTAATCTATTTCCTTATTGCTCTTCTTTCTGGTTGTTCTATCCATTATTGAAAGTGGTGTGTTTAAGGCTTCAACTATTAACATAGAAATGTCTACTTAACCTTTGAATTTTCTTAATTTTTATGGTTTTGTTGATTGGTACCTATATGTTTATAATTGTTAGATTTCTTAAAGAATTGTCCCTTTATTAATATGTGATGTTCTTCTGTGTCTCTAGTAATAATTTTGATTTAATGTGTCTCTTTTCTGAAATTAATACATTTCTGAAGCTGTCTTTGTGCTGCTGTTTATATGGAATATCTTTTTCCATCCTTTCTCTATCAACATATGTATGCCTTTATATCTAAAGTGAGTCACTTGTAGACAGTGTATACTTGTATCCTGTTTTTTGATCTGTTCTTACAATCTCTGCCTTTGATTAGTTTAACTTATTTAGGTAATCGCTGATTTGCCGGAGCCTGCCTGCAGGATTCGAACAGTACCTGAATGGGGGGGCAAGGCAAAGATCACAGGAGGGCAGTCTGTCGGTGCAGAAAGCCAAAGTCTTTATTTAGGGGCTTGTATTTATACAACAGCAAAGAAGAGGCAAGAAGCTTAAAGGTTAAATTCTCAGGCCATTGGCGACACAACAAAAAGCACTTCCTTATCAAACAGAAAGCTACTTTTCCCAAACAAGCTCCCCGTTCCATGAGTCAAGGAACTGTCACTCTGCTCCAAAGCCTTCACGTCTCCAAAGAAACTTGTACAAGGACAAAAGTTACAGAATAAACAGTTCTCTCTACAATATGGAGGAAGTTCACAAAATGGCTTCACTTATGTCAAGCAGTAACCAAATATGACTCCCCACACTGATTAGTAAGAACTTCTGCTATTTTAGTCTTTAATTATCTATATGTCTTATAATATTTTTGTCCCTGATTTCCTCCATTACTGCCTTCTTTTGTGTTTTGTGGAGTGAATTTTTCTAAATCCATTCTATTTCCTTTTGTGTATATATTTATTTTTATATTTTATTTGTGGTTACATAGGGATAACACTTAACAATAAATTCATAAAAATATTGACTTGATACTAACTTAACTTCAATGACATAAAAATTCTGCTCCTATGCATCTTTGTCCTCCTATTTGCTTTTATTGTCACAAATTATATCTTCATACCTTGCCCATCCAATAAAATTGATTTATAATTTTTGTTCATCTTTTAAATTTTATAGGAAATAAAAAGTGGAGTTACAAGCCAAAATTGTAATAATGGTGATATTTTATTTGCTCACATATTTACCTTTACCAGAGAAATTTATTTGTTCTCATAATTTTGAGTGATTACCTAGTGTCTTTATATTTCAACCTAAAGCATTTCTTGTCAGATATTCCTAGAGGTAACAAAAGCCCTCAATTTTAGTTTATCTAGGAATATGTTAATTTTTTCCTTATTTTAAAGGACAGTTTTATTGAATATAAAGTTACCAATTCACAGTGTTCTTTTTCTCTCAGCACATTAAATATATCATTACCTTACCTCCAAGGTTTTTGATAAGAATGACTGCTGATATCATCAGAGATCTCTTGTTATGATGAGTTGGCTTCTCTCCATGATTTCAAGATTCTTTTTTTTTGGCTTTATACACTTTGATTAAATGTGTCTCTGTCTATTGGGTTATCTTTTTGGAATTCATTTTGCTTCTTGAATTAATAGATTAATGTATTTCATTATATTTGGGAAGTTTTTACAAATTATATCTTCAATAATTTTCCTTCCCTTTTCTCTCTCTCTACTTCTGGGACTTCCTTAATATGTATGTTGGTCTACTTTATGGTCTCCCACATGTTTCCTAGGCTCTGTTCACTTTTCATCATTCTTTTAACTTTTTAATTTTTGGAATTGATATTTTCCACAGTCATATCTTGAGGTTTACTGATTCTTCTTTGCATTCAGATTTGGTATTGTGCCTTTCTATAAATTTTTAATTTCAGTTATTGTACTTTTCACACCCAGGATTTCCATTTAGAGTTTTATATTTCCATCTCTTTTCTGATACTCTAAGTTTTTCAGTTTTCATTAATTTCCACTAGTTCTTTGTCCATATTTTTTATTTTGGTATCATTAATATACAATCACATGAGCAACATCGTGGTTACTAGATTACCCCATGATCAAGTCCCCACCACATACCCCATTACAGTCGTTGTCCATCAGTGTAGAAAGATGCTATAGAGTCACTACTTGTCTTCTCTGTGCTATAATGCCTTCCCTGTGCCCCTCCATACACTATGCCCCTTTTTCAACTTCTCCCTCCGTTCCCAGTCCCTTTCCCTTTGTTAATCCTTTCCCAACTGTTAATCCATTCTTGGGCTCTGTGAGTCTGCGGCTGTTTTGTTCCTTCAGTTTTTGCTTTGTTCTTATGCTCCACAGAGGAGTGAAATCATTTGATACTTGTCTTTCTCCGCCTGGCTTATTTCACTGAGCATAATACCCTCTAGCTCCATCCATGTTGGTAGAATTTGTTTTCTTCTTATGGCTGAATAATATTCCATTGTGTATATGTACCACATCTTCTTTATCCATTCATCTACTGATGGACACTTAGGTCGCTTCCATTTCTTGGCTATTGTAAATAGTGCTGCAATAAACATAAGGGTGCATATGTCTTTTTGAATCTGGGATCTTGTTTTCATTGGGTAAATTCCTAGAAGTGGAATTCCCGGGTCAAATGTTATTTCTATTTTGAGTTTTATGAGGAACCTCCATACCGCTTTCCACAATGGTTGAACTAGTTTACATATCCACCAGCAGTGTAGTAGGGTTACCTTTTCTCCACATCCTCGCCAAAATTTGTTGTTGTTTGTCTTTTGGATGTGGGCCATCCTAACTGGTGTGAGGTGATATCTCATTGTGGTTTTAATTTGTATTTCTCTGATGACGTACGATGTGGAGCATCTTTTCATGTGCCTGTCCGCACTTTTGTTTAGCTCTTTATGCATATTTAAGTCAGTTATTTTAAATCCTTTGTGCAGTATGTCTAATGTCTGGACTTCCTCAAGGATGGTTTCTGATCATTTATTTTGTTTCTTTGAATGGACCATTTCTTTTAAATCCTTATTTTTTGTTGACAAATAGATATTTGGATATTATAATGTGTTAACCTCACACATCAGATTACTCCCTTTCTTCTTTCCCCAGAATTTGCTCTTATTTAATTGTCATAGGCTTTACTTGTCTTTCTGTCTAGTGACTTTATCAAAATATTTTTGCAAAGACTGTATTTCTAGTCATGTTTTGTTGCTAAAGTCTTTGTTCCTTACCATGTAACCAACTAATGTTTGGACTCACATATGTTTGAAATATAGGAGTTGGGGAAAAAAAGCAAAACAAAGATCTTTTTAAACATCTTCTTGTATTTTCAGATTGGCTCCGTGCCAAGGTACTCCTTCAACACTTAGCCAGGCTTGCTTTGTGCATAGGGTGAAAACAGGGGTTTTCCATGTCTTTTCTGAGCATGCATCTTGTTCTAGGCAATTATTTGACCTTCCAAAGTCCCTGTATACTTTGTTCTTTTAAAAACTCTAATTTTCCAGCTTTTGCTCCTGGTACTTAAGTAGCCTACTGTATGTGCTGATCATATCTTTTCCCCTACTGTTTAATTGGTTATTATTTTACCTTGCAGCACATATAAGCAATGTATACCACCTTTATGGCCTGAGCTCTGAGTTATCAAAATATAGATTAATACCGTGTGTCAGACCTTCAGGCAGCTTCCAGACAGGTTGTAACAGAAATATACAATTTGCAAATAAAGCCTATCTACTCCATTCAGAAACAGGAATCAATATCCTACACTGTCAACCTGAGCTTCCCTCTTAAAGACAGCTATCACACCAGGGAGAAAGTGAGGCTAGAGGGATAAAAAAGTACAAATCTTCCTAACTGCACTGAAGCCTTCCATTTCTTAATTCAGCATTTTCCTGATTGCAACAAACATTTTGCCATTTACAAGATGTCTGATAAATTTGGTTCTGACAGTTTCTGTCTGCTTCTCAAAGTTTCTGTTGGACAAGAATTTGGAACATTCTACTCTACCATTTTGCTGACATCCTTCCTGTTGGTTTGGTTTTATGTCCCTAGTTCTGTAGAAATTATATTATGAGGTTATATCTGTGTTAGATAGAAAAGATGACTAGCATGGAAGACTAAGTACGAATACACAGCTGGAGAGGATAGTCCTACTTCCAAATGTGAAATTTAATTAAGCTTTAAGATGTAAATGGATCAGGGAACTGCTGACTACTCTGGGATGTATGTATGACTAAATCCTTTCGTGAAACATTCAGGGTTATTGATCATTATAGCATCTTGTTGACTCTGTAATGGGACTTCCTCACATCCCTAGAAGAGGTAATTCAGGTTTTTGCAGCTTATGTGCTTTGGTTTTTGAGTTTCATTTATTTTGTTTCTCTTTTGTAAATGTATGGCCTGGGGGAGGGATTTGCAAACCACTGTTGATATGGGCTAGATAAAGTACACTGACAGTTCTGAGATTAGTGTGTGCCGGACTTTTTTGAGCACATGGAATGGGGTAAGGTTAGTGGACTGTGGACTGCCTGCCTCCAGGAGACTTTTTAGGTACGAACCTAAAAAAATTCTTCATAGTATATCTCAGCACAATGTGCTGTCTCCTCTCTATGCTAAATCTATGAAACGGGTTACTTATTTTGAGGAATGTGGTAGTATTATTTTAATGTGAGAAAAAAACCCACCCATTATATATTATCAATTCAAACTCCTTATACTCTTCTTTATAGGTTATTACTGTTCTTTTCAGATTACTTTTTAATTAAAATGTTTTATTACTGAAAAATATACTTTTGATATTTTTATTTGGTTTTAGTAATAATATAGCAAAATAATCTATACCACCCACTACTACAACCCAGAACTCTCCTCCCGCTTAAGAAATACAACTGGAACTGTGATTCTCACAAATAATTAAGTACTTGAATAAGTCCAAGCAATGAAATTAGAATATAATATAGCTATTTTAAGTTTAAAACATCTTCAGTGAAAGACATTCTAGCAAATATCATAAAAGAAAAGAAAAAACTTTGTTAAATTCAAACAAACTTTAAAAATGCACTTTTCTATACTGATTGAGACTTCATTCCAGAACTTTGGACTTTAGGATTCATGATATGCATTTGATAGGAGACTGAAGTGAGGGGTATGTCACAACTCAAAACTGATAGGTTGTCTTATGGAAAACAATAAATCACTGAACATCAAAACAAAAATAGGCCATTATTCCATATTTTGCAGGACCAAGAAAATGCCAGTTGACAATTTTACATATGCCTGTACTCCCACATTCCTCATACCATCACAGTCTTTGCTTTCAAGCTATCTGCTACTCTGATATTTTCACAGAAATGGAAAAACTATTCCAAAATTCATATGAAACTGCAACACAGAATAGATAAAAGAATCTTGAGTAAGAAAAACAAAGCTGGAAGCATCACACTTCCTGACTTCAAACTACATTTAAAAGCTACAGTGATCAAAACCATATGGTACTGGCATATTAACAGACACATAGACCAATGGATTAGAATTGGGAACCCAGAAATAAACATACACATGTACATTCAACTCATTTTTGCAAAGGTGTCAAGAATATACTATTTTAAAGGGAAAATCTACTCAATAAATGGTAATGAGAAAACTGGATATCCATATGCAAAACAAAGAAATTGGACACCTTACTTATACCATAAACAAAAATAAACTCAAAATGGATTAAAGACTTAAATATGACCTAAGCCTTCTCTACACGGTAGCAATTTATGTTTGTACATGGGTTCCCTTCACTTTGTTGAGTTGTTTTTACCTTTCTATGTTTTGGGTTCTTCATCTGTAAAATTGAAATGAAAATAAGACCTATACAACAGGATTATTGAACATGGAAATTAAATGAGACAATTAGTAAAGTGCTTCATACAGTGCCTCACAATTGCTAATGATTATTTATTATTATTTTCATATTTATAATGTTATGACAAAGAATACAAGAAAATATCTGAGTTATAATCAAGATGTCCAGTTTTCCTTGGATTATGTAGGTTTACACTTGTTTTTCAGCTTGGTAATTAACAAATCATCTCACTTTTTAAAAATGTCCTAAATCGGCAATAAAATATATGATAACTATATAAAGTGAAGCTGTAATCAGCTTCAAATAAACTCTTATAACTATAAGATTTTTTATGTTAACAATGGTAACTACAAATCATAATTCTACAATAAATGCAAAAAAGATATAGAGAAAGGAAGCAAAGTACACTATAACAGAAAATTATTAAATTAAATCACGAAGGAAAACATAAAGAGGAAGAAAGAATAAAGGATCTACAATGCCCCCAGAGAACAATTAACAGAATGGAAATAGTATGTTTTTACATATCAATAATTATTTTAAAGGCATATGGACAGAATTCTCCAAACAAAAGACACAGAGTGACTGAATGTATAAAAATTAAAGACCCACCTATATGCTGCCTACAACAGACAAATATCAGCTTTTAGGACATGTATAAGCTGAAAGTGAGTAAAGGGATGCAAAAAAAGATATTCCATACAAATAGAAACAAAAAGAGAACAGAGGTATTTATACTTATATCAAACATAACAGATTTTAAATCAAGAACTGTAACAGACAAATAAGGTTATTATATAATGATAAAGGGGTCATTTTTCAAATGAAATAACAATAGTAAATATATATGTACCAAACACTAGAATCTGTAAATATGTAAAACAAATATTAACAGATATGAAGGGAGAAATAGCAGTTACAAAATTACAGCAATAATTGGTGACTTGAACTAGATCTTAACAATAACTAGATCATCCAGATAGAATATCAATAAGGAAACACTGGACCTGAACTGAATGTTAGACCAAAAGGACCTAACAGACATATAGACATTCCACCTAACAGCAGCAAAATACATGTTCTGCTCAAGTGCTCACAGAACATTCTCCAGGATCAATCATATGTTAGGCTGCAAAACAAGTGTCAACAAATTTAAGAAGATTGAAATCATACCAAGTAACATTTTGATGAGAATGGTGAAACTAGAAATCAGTAACAGGAGGAAATCTGGTATATTCACAAACATGTGGATATTGAGCAACACACTCCTGAACAACAGTGGATCACAAAAGAAATCAAAAGAGAAATAAAAATTACTTTGAGACAAATGAAGAGAGAAACACAACATGCCAACATTTATGTGATGCAGCAAAAGCTGTTGTCAGAGGGAATTTTATAGTTGTAAGAGCCTACATGAAGAAAAAAATTCTCAAATAAAGAACCTGGCCTTACACTTCAAGGCACTAGAAAAAGAAGAACAATCTAAGCCCAAAGTTACTAGAAAAAGAAAAAACAAAGATCAGATCAGAAATAAAGGAAATAGAGACTAAAAAATAAAAAGATCATTGAAACTAAAACGTGGATTTTGAAAGGATAAAACTGACAAACGTTTAGCTGGACTAAGGAAAAAAGAGAAAAAGAGAACAAATAAAATTATAAACAAAAGAGGAGACAGAGTAGATACCACAGAAATACAAAGTATCATAACATAGTGATATGAATAATTATATACGGACAAATTCAATAACCTATAAGAAATGGATTAATTTCCAGAAACATACAGGCTACAAAGAATGAATCATGAAGAAATAGAAGTTGGAACAAAATAATAATGAATAAGGAGTCTGAATCAGCAATCAAAAATCTTGCAACAAAGAAAAGCTGAGGATCATATGACTTCCCTGGTGAATCCTTCCAAACATTTAAAGAACTAACGCCAATCCTCAAAGTCTTCTACAAATTTGAAAAGAAAGGAACATATAAAATCCAAACTGATTTCATGAGGCCAGCATTACCCTAAATCCAAAGCCAGATAAGAGTACTATAAAAAAATTACAGACCAACATTCCTGATAAACATGGATGCAAAAATATATGAAAAAATCCTAACACTTTGAATTTAACAGCACATTAAAATGATCAAGTGGGATATAAGGATGTTTCAACATACCCAAGTCAATAATGTGATATACTGCATTCATAGAATAAAAGACAAAAATCATATGATCATCAAATAGATGCAGAAAAATCACTGTACAAAATTCATCATTTCATAATAAAAACTCTTACCAAATATAGAAGGAGCATACCTCAACATGAAAAAAACATATATAAAAGGCCCATTGCTCATATTACATACAAGGGTGAAAAAAATGGGAGGTTTTTCTCTAAGATCAAAAACAAGGCAAAGATACAGCACAGCACTGATATTCATAGAAAGAACAACAAGGAAAAAAGTCATCTAAATTGAAAGGAAAGAATTAAAACTGTCTCTGTTCACAGATGGCAAGATGTTATATATGGAAAACCATAAAATCACTACTAAAGACCATTGAACCTAATGGTGAATTCAGTGAAGTTGAAAGATACAAAATCTTGCATTTATATATGCAAACAATGAATTTATTAAAAAGACAGTAAGAAAATAATTTCATTTAAAATAGCATCTACAAGAATAAAATACCTAGGAATAAATTTAACCAAGGAGGTGAAAGATACACACACTAAAAAGTGTAAAATATTGCAGAAAGAAATTGAAGAAAACACAAACAAATGGAAAGATAGCCCATCTTCATGGATTGGAAGAATTAATATTGTTAAAATGTCCATTCTACTTCTACCCAAAGCTATCTATAGATTAAAATAGTCTCTATCAAAATCCCAATGATATTTTCACAGAAATGGAAAAACTATTCTAAAATTCATATGAAACTGCAACACAGAATAGATAAAAGAATCTTGAGTAAGAAAAACAAAGCTGGAAGCATCACACTTCCTGACTTCAAACTACATTTAAAAGCTACAGTGATCAAAACCATATGGTACTGGCATATTAACAGACACATAGACCAATGGATTAGAATTGGGAACCCAGAAATAAACATGCACATGTACATTCAACTTATTTTTGCAAAGGTGTCAAGAATATACGATGTTAAAGGGAAAGTCTACTCAATAAATGGTAATGAGAAAACTGGATATCCACATGAAAAACAAAGAAATTGGACCCCTTACTTATACCATGAACAAAAATAAACTCAGAATGGATTAAAGACTTAAATATAAGACATAAGCCATTAAATTTCTAGAAGCAACATTGGAAGAATGCTCCATGACATTGATCTTTATAATGATTTTTTGTATACAAAATCAAAAGCACAAGGAACAAACGTAAAAAAGTAAAAACACCACAGAAAAACAAAACAAATGGTAGTACATCAGATTAAAAATTTCTGCACAAAAATTAATTAATCAACAAAATTAAAAGGTTATTTATGGAATGGGAGAAAACATTTGCAAACTACATACCTAATAAAGGGTTAATATCTGAAATAAACAAGGAACTCATACAATAGCACCAAAAAAACCCTGATTTTTAAAATGAGCAATAGACCTCAGTAGACATTTTTCCAAAGAAGACATACAAATGGCCAACAGTTATATGAAAAGATGATCAATGTCACAAATCATTAAGGAAATGCAAATCAAAACCACAAGTAGCTTATCACCTTACATCTGTTAGAATGGCCATTATCAAAATGTCAAGAGATAACAAGTGATGGTGAAGATATGGAGAAAAGGGACCCCTTGTGCACTGTTGGTGGGAATGTAAATAGTATAGCCACTATGGAAAACAATATGGAGAGTCCTCAAAAAATTAAAAATAAAACTTTATTTATTTTATTTACTATATGATCCCATAATACCACTTCTGTGTATATATCCAAATTAAATAAAATCACTATCTCAAAGAGGTATCTTCACACCTTTGTTCATTACAATGTTATTCACAGTAGTAAATATTTGGAAACAAAATAAATGTTCATCAACAAATGAGTGGATAAAGAAATGTGACATATATTAAATACAATAAAATATTATTTAGCCATAAAAAAGGAAATTCTGCCTTTCGTAAAAACATGGATGAATATAAAGGACATAATGTTCAGTAAAATAAGCCAGACACAGTAAGACATTATATTATCTCACCTTAGATATGTGGAATATTTTTAAAAAAGGCATGCTCATACTAACAGAGCATAGAATTAAGGTTATCTTAGTCTGGGGGTGATGGGAAGATATTGATCAAATGGTACAAAGTTTCAGTCAAAATATTAATGAATAAGTTCTGGAAACAATGTACAGCAAGGGGACTATAATTCATAATAATACATTGTATTCAAAATTTACTAAAAATGTAGATCTCAAGTATTCTTCATGGAAAACAGTGGTAAATATGGGATGTGGTGGATATGTTTATATTGTGGTAATCATTTCACAATGCCTACATATTTCAAAACCTCACATTGTATACCCTAAGTACATACATTTTTAATTTTTAAAAAATACCCCAAAATATAAAGTCAGTTTCTTGTAGACAAAGGAAAAAAATAAGCATTAGAGATGTGATTATGGCTTCAAATAACTCTGGTCATAAAACAAAGGCTAAAGATTCAGGTGAGTTTAAAGATGGATTTTCTTTAGGTCGGAGGCTAAAATTAGGAATGCCATGTCTTCTTATTCTATTCCAATCTGTGAACGTGTAAGTCGAGGGAAAGGAAATCATGGGGCAAAATACCTCTAAAAACCTAAATCAGTCAAAGGGAGACATAAAGTTTAAAATCCGTTTATTGCTTACCAACTGCAGTCCAGGGCCTTCTCTCTTTCCTCTGCTCCTGAAGAAGCAAGCAAGCAAGCAAGCCAGTCACCCCCCCTTAAACTCTCAGGTTCAAACATGCCCTTGACTGCCCAGGTCATTACAGATTGACTGCCCATGGACATGGAGATGAACTTCTCTCCACCCCTGAGAATATGCAAATGCACTAAAGCCATACTTCTTTCCACCTCTGAATGCATATTGATATGCAGATGTACTAAAGCCAAGTGAGATATTATGGAAATATTACAATTTTACCCACAGAAAGTCTTACCTTTTCGTTAGTGACATTGACAGTTTGGGGAGTACAGGGCAGTTACTGTGTAGAGTATCGTTTGTAATTTATTTGATGTTTCCTCAAGGAAAATTCAGTAACATAATGGTCACAACAGCATTTTCTAAACTTATATGCGGTGTTAGACCATCTTAGGTCATAGGCTTCCAAATGTGGTGTTTATTGTTATATTTGATAAAACATTTATTATTCATGAGAAAATTACCAAACTAACAGAAAGGAAGGGAAGAAGGGAGGGAGGGATGAAAGGAGGAGTGGGAGAGAGGGAAGGACAAAGGGAGGAGACAGTGAAAGGTAGAGAAAGAGGGAGAGAGATGAAGGTAGGGCAAGAGAGAGAGAGATTCAACACACACAAAAAAATATCAAGCTATTATTTTAGTTAACATATTTACTTAAATAATCACTGACATTCTACAGTAGATTGTTCTTTGAAAATTTAGACTTATTCCTTTGGAATTTTGAAATGAAAACAGCTTTGTAAATCTGCAGAATTTAATTGCAGATTTCTCACCCTACTCCCCTACACTTTAAGATTCACAATCTTTCTACGTAGAATTATATTTTAATTACTTGAAATACTATTGACTATTAACATTAAAATGAACTGAGAGGTTGGATATATAACTCCATGTGTGTTTATGGATCATCTATATTCTAGGACTCTATTTATAGGTCTATGATCACCATTGATGAGGTTTTCTTTGCTTCCAATAAGCCAAGTTGTCTGTGATCTGCAAAATAAAAAGAACTCCAGACGTAGGATAGCCTGGAAAACTTAAATCAGGATTAACAGAATAGTTAATGTACTGAAAAGAAGGCAGTGGGTTAATGATTAGACATTGGCTAATAAGATGAGATAGATAAAAGGATATAATTCAGTTAACAGGCAGATATCAATAAGCATGGTTACCACATAGAAAATATGTCTTATTAAAGGAGGCTACCTATAGTTTTGGAAATAATTGTCCCATGGATTTACATTTTGGAGTTTATGAATTTATATGAACCTTCTTTGAAAAGTATTGAGGTTGAAGGAGGTCCTTCTTGAAGTCCATGGGAAAGGCAAAATTGCCCCCAAGTATTAACATAAAGGTTGCCCTTAAATCTGAAAAAGATATAAGAATCTGGGGGAAACTAGAATCTTTCAAAGTAAAAGGAGCACGTCACAGCAAATGAAGTAAGGTTGAGAGATAGTGCTATGACTTGAGTGAAGGAATGCCATAGATTTTGGGTTCCTTGCAGGGATGAAGTAATTATTAAAGGGAAAACAGCTTAAATGAGGGGAAAGATTTAATACAAAGTAAATTTAATTAAAGAAGGCTGTTTGCAATAGGACAAGTTTATGTGGATAGCAAAGAAGATGCTGGAGGAGATAGAGAAAGAGGATATAGCAAAGGATAATATAATTTGTGAGGAGGGAAGTAGACAAAAGTCTCCCAGGGGATCTTCCAAGGTCTTGTGCTGAAACTGGCTATCTCATCATGTCATCAGTTTGGCATGAAGTTTTGGGGAAAGCTGTATACCTCATATGTCATCTATTTCTGGGGCTTTCTAGAAATCCTCAGTTTTAAGTTTTCAATTGGGATGGACTTCCATTCAAAGAAGTGTTTGTGCATTTTAATTGAGAGACATGAATAACAGGTTGAATCCCCTGAGGTTTGGTAGCAATTTCAGTGGCATTCAGATGATATAAAGGTGCTCCTGATGGGGTTTAAGATTAGTTTTCTGGTGATGTCAATTTCTAGGAATTAAGCCTAGAGGAAAAGCAGCTTCAGTTTGTTGGTAAATGTAGGTATAATTAATGAGTCCCTTTCCATATTTTGGAATTTCTGAATTGACCAGGTCAAAACCTTCAAGACCCCAGACAAAATAGGCAATTAGTCATTATATCATATGGGTCAGTTGTGTCAAAGCAGGAAAGGACTTATAGGGCAACATGAAAAGATGCTCCATGTTGCTAATTATTAGGGAAATATAAATTCAAACCAAAATGAGATATCACCTTACACCAGTTAGGATGGTCAACATAGAAAAGACTATGAACAACAAATGCTGACAAGGATGCGGAGAATGGGGAACCCTCCTATACTTCTGGTGGGAATGTAAACTAGTTCAACCATTGTGGAAAGCAGTATGGAGGTTCCCAAAAAAACTAAAAATAGAAATACCATTTGACACAGGAATCCCACTCCTAGGAATTTACCCTAAGAATGTAGGATCCCAGTTAAAAGAGCCATATGCACCCCTATGTTTATCGCAGCACTATTCACAATAGTCAAGAAATGGATCCAACCATCAATAGATGAATGGATAAAGAAGAGGTGGTATATGTACACAATGGAATATTATTCAGTCATAAGAAGAAAACAAATCCTACCATTTGCAACAACATGGATGGAGCCAGAGGGTATTATGCTCAGTGAAATAAGCCAAGCAGAGAAAGACAAATATCAAGTGATTTCACTCATCTGTGGAGCATAAGAACAAAGCAAAAACTGAAGTAACAAAACAGCAGCAGACTCACAGAACCCAAGAATGGACTTGGACAGTTACCGAAGTGAAAGGGACTGGGAAGGGAGGGAGAAGGGGGAAAAAGGGCATTACGATTAGCACATGTAATGTACGGGTGGCACAGGAAGGCAGTATAGCACAGGGAAAACAAGTACTGATTCCATAGCATCTTACTATGCTGAAGGACCATGACTGTAATGATGTATGTGGTTGGGACTTGATAATGGGGTGAATGTAGTAACCACAATGTTGCCCATGTAATTTTATATTAATGATACCAAAATATAAAGAAAGAAAGAAAGAAAAAAAAGAAGAAAGAAAGAAAGAAAGAAAGAAAAAGAAAGAAAGAAAGAAAGAATCTTCTTCAACACAATGAAACCAGGTCTAATGATTATGAAAATTCTTAGCCTCTGAAGACTGCAAAATACACTGAAAGAGATTGTTTATAAAAATCTGGAATGGAGAAAAAGGTGAGGATGTGGCTGTATAACCTTTTCCTAAAACCTCAAAAGAACCAAAGTGTCAGAGTGTTCTGCCACACACCAGTCTTTTTCAGGAGATGAAGGGTATACCTCACAGGTCTTCTAACCAAACCAGAGGAGTAAGGGATGCTTATGTGTACTGTCTCCAAACCATTTTAGCAGAAGTCAAAGATAGAAGTCCTATTTCAAAAACATTTTTGGGTGTGGCTTTGCCTAATGAAGTGAATACCAGTGAAATCTATGAAGGCCCACAAGGTTAGATGATTTAGATGAGATTTGGACTTGAGTGGATGAGATTTAGATGAGATGCTAATTTAAATGTAATGAGGTGAGTCTTTGGGGGATATATTGTGGTAGTCAGAATTCTAAAACAACACCCAAGATTCTTGCTCTCTGGTGTTGAAGCCAAGCATAATTTCAGGGTCTGTGAATATAATGGATTTCATCTTTATGGCATGGTTGACTTTAAGAATGGGACATTATCCAGGGTACACCTTTTCTAATCATGTCATCCCTTAATAAAGGGACTGGGATTTTCCTAAAGTCAGATATTTGAATTGTGAGAAAAATTCCACACAAGGGAGATTCTCCATTAGTTTCTTTGAGTATGGGATGTTATGTGTCAGGGAGTGATTGGCAACCTCTAGTGGCTGAGATTGACCCTTAGCCAACAGGTAGAAAGAAAGTAAGAGACCTCTTATCCTACAACTGCAAGTATCTGAACTCTACCAACAAATTGGATGGGCTTGGAGGTGGATTCTTCCCCAGAGCCTATACATGAGACCTTGATTTGAGCTTTTGATATTCTGAGCAGATAATCCATTCATGTGCCTGCACTTGTGACTTGCAAAAATGTGAGACAATAAATGGATGTTTTAAGCTGTGAAATTTGTGGTAATTTGCTATACAGTAATAGGAAATCAACATAGTTACAAAATCAATTTAATGAGTCATGCCCAGCAATTCTTTCAAGTCAAAATAGAATAGAATAAATACTTCAGAGTACATGGTTTTTGGAAAAGTAAAATATTGCTCCATAAAACTGTCATTTGTTTGTGTGTGCCTTGGGTTTCTATGCAAAATATTTTTTTTTAACTTGGAAGGAGCATGCAGGGCTGGATCCATAGACAGTACTTGGGGCTTAAGCAGTTGCAATCTGCAGAGTTAACAATCACATAGCAGTGAGTAAGAAAGCTTGGGATTGCCCTGATGTTCTGTCACCAAGTAAATACATGAACTCAGTCTTACCCTTGGATCTCTCCTTACTTCAGTTTCTCCCTCTGTTAATTAGGAACAGTCATACATTCATACATGTCTTACCTACCTGAAAAAATTATCATTAGGCAAAAAATTTATTGTGTACATTATGTTTCTTATATTCTCCTGAGTGTTAAATGAATATAAGATGCCAGTCCATATATACATACACACACACACACGCACGCACACACACACACACACACACACACACACACACATATATATATATATATAGAGAGAGAGAGAGAGAGAGAGATGGATAGACTTGTACTAAGGTATTGTGAAAATTGATAAAAGGGAAACATCAATGAAATGGTATCAGGAGGCTTGCAGGGGGAGCTCTCATGCCCACCACTCCTCAATTGTAGACCCCAGTATAAGGAAGAGGACATCTTGCAACTCATACTATTTCGCTACTTTACCATCCAGCAGGAAGAATTTCCACTTCTGCTGGCAACAGCCCAACCAATTAGAAACTGTTATAGTAACTCAGTCAATGAGTAGATATGACACATGGGATCCTTAGTTTCCTCCGATGGACTTTTTGCTTAGAACAGTACCCCCAACTCTCCCCCTTTCTCTGTAGAAGAGCATTTCTCTCCTTTGTTCTCTAGACTTGCCTGTGGTTTTGCCATAGTTTGCTTGTTCCAAATTGCAGTTCACTGCTGTTCCTGAATAAACACATTTTGCTGGTAAAATAACTGAGTTTTATATTATTTACATATTTTTTATTTTTATTTTTTTGTTATCATTACTCTACAATTACATGTGCAACATTATGGTTACTAAACTCCCCACTTCATCGACTTGACCCCTCCACCTACCCCATTACAGTCACTGTCCATCAGCATAGTGACATGCTATAGAATCACTACTTGTTTTCTCGGAGTTGTACAGCCCACCCCATGCCCCACCTACATTATGTCTGCTAATCATAAGGCCCCTGTTTCCCCCTTGTCCCTCCCTTCCCTCCCAACCTCCCCAGTACCATTCCCTTTGGTAACTTTACTCCATTCTTGGGTTCTGTGAGTCTGCTGCTGCTTTGTTCCTTCAGTTTTTCCTTTGTTCTTATACTCCACATATGAGTGAAATCATTTGATACTTGTCTTTTTCCACCTGGCTTATTTCACTGAGCATAATACCCTCTACCTCCATCCATGTTGTTGCAAATGGTAAGATTTGTTTTCTTCTTATGGCCGAATAATATTCCATTCCTCTTCTTTATCCATTAATCTACTGATGGACACTTAGGTAGCTTCCATTTCTTGCTATTGTAAATTGTGCTGTGATAAACATAAGGGTGCATATGTCTTTTTCAAACTCGGCTGCTGCATCCTTAGGGTAAATTCCTAGGAGTGGGATTCCTGGGCCAAATGGTATTTCTATATTGAGTTTTCTGAGGAACGTCCAGACTACTTTCCACAATGGTTGAACTAATTTGCATTCCCGCCAGCAGTGTAGGAGGGTTCCCCTTTCTCCACATCCTTCCCAATATTTGCTATTGTTTGTTTTGGATATTGGCCATCCTTACTGGAGAGAGGTGATATTTCATTGTAGTTTTAATTTGCAGTTTTCTGATGGTTAGCGATGTGGAGCATGTTTTCATGTGCCTGTTGGCCATCTCAGTTTCTTCTTTGGAGAAGTGTCTATTCAGATCCTCTGCCCATTTTTAATTAGATTACTTGTTTTTTGTTTGTTGAGGTGCATGAGTTCTTTATATATTTTCGATGTCAACCCCTTATCGGATACATCATTTGTGAATATATTCTCCCATAGCATAGGATGTCTTTTTGTTCAACTGATGGTATCCTTTGCTGTACAGAAGCTTTTCAGCTTGATATAGTCCCACTTGTTCATTTTTGCTTTTGTTTCCCTTGCCCGGGGAGAAATGTTCATGAAGTTGCTCATGTTTATGTCCAAGAGATTTTTGTGTATGTTTTCTTCTAAGAGTTTTACGATTTCTTGACATACATTCAGGTCTTTGATCCATTTTGAGTTTATTTTTGTGTATGGGGTTAGACAGTAGACCAGTTTCATTCTCTTACATGTAGTTTTCCAGTTTTTCCAACACCAGCTGCTGAAGAGGCTGTCATTTCTCCCATTGTCTATCCATGGCCCATTTATCATATATTAACTGACTGTATATGTTTGGGTTAATGTCTGGATTTTCTATTCTGTTCCACTGGTCTGTGGGTCTGTTTTTCTGCCAATACCAAATTGTCTTGATTACTGGGGTTTTCTAGTACAGCTTGAAGTCAGGGAGCATAATTCCCCCTGTTTTATTCCTACTTCTCAGGATTGCTTTGGCTTTTCAGGGTCTTTTGTGGTTCCATATGAATTTTAGAATTACTTGTTCAAGTTCATTGAAAAAAGCTGTTGGTATTTTGATAGGGATTGCATTGAATCTGTAAATTTCTTTAGGTAGTATAGCCATTTTGACAATATTTATTCTTCCTAGCCAAGAGTATTGGATGAATTTCCATTTGTTAGTGTTCTCTTTAATTTCTCTTAGGAGTGTCTTGTAGTTTTCAGGGTATAGGTCTTTCACTTCCTTCATTAGGTTTATTCCTAGGTATTTTATTCTTTTTGATGCAATTGTGAATGGAATTGTTTTCCTGATTTCTCTTTCTGTTAGCTCATCGTTAGTGTATAGGAAAGCAACAGATTTCTGTGTGTTAATTTTGTATCCTGCAACTTTGCTGAATTCAGATATTAGTTCTAGGAGTTTTGGAGTGGAGTCATTAGGGTTTTTTATGTACAGTATCATGTCATCTGAAAATAGTCACAATTTGACTTCTTCTTTACCAATCTGGATGCCTTGTATGTCTTTGTTTTGTCTGATTGCCATGGCTAGGACCTCCAGTACTATGTTGAATAACAGTGGAGAGAGTGTGCATCCCTGTCTTGTTCCAGATGTTAGATTAAAAGCTTTCAGCTTCTCACTGTTAAGTATGATGTTGGCTGTGGGTTTGTCATATATGGCCTTTATTATGTTGAGGTACTTGCCCTATATACTCATTTTGTTGAGAGTTTTTATCATGAATGGATGTTGAATTTTGTCAAATGCTTTTTCAGCATCTGCGGAGATGATCATGTGGTTTTTGTTCTTTTTGTTGATGTGGTGGATGATGTTGATGCATTTTTGAATGCTGTACCCATCCCTGAGATGAATCCCACTTGATCATGGTGTATGATTCTCTTGAGGTATTTTTGAATTCGTTTTGCTAATTTTTTGTTGAGTATTTTTGCATCTATGTTCATCAGGGGTATTGGTCTGTAATTTTCTTTTTTGGTGAGGTGTTTGCCTGGTTTTGGTATTAGAGTTATTCTGGCTTCATAGAATGAGTTTTGAAGTATTCCCTTCTCTTCTATTTTTTGGAAAACTTTAAGGAGAATGGGTATTATTTCTTCTCTATATGTCTGGTAAAATTCAAAGGTGAATCAATCTGGCCTGGGGGTTTTGTTCTTGGGTAGTTTTTTGAATACCGATTCAATTTCATTGCTGGCAATTGGTCTGTTTAGGTTTTCTGTTTCTTGCTTGGTCAGTCTTGAACTGAGTTTTATTTTTATGGTTAATGGTATGTGTATTTGTACTGTTATGGATTGAGTTCCTTCTCAGTTCTTTTCCCCACCACAACAAAGATTTGAAAGGCAGAGACACAATAGCAAATCAGAGTGAAAATTTTATTTGAATACAGTCCAAGGGAGTAGCAGGCCAGAGTCAAGGTAGACAAAGGCACCGAACTTTTAGACAGGTGACTTCTGTATTACATTCTGGCTAGGAGGTGCCTCTTTGACTGACAAGCTGCGATTATTTGATTTACGGGTCCTTCTGTATAGTCTTTCTCCTCAGTGAGCATGTCCTTTCCCCATACTGAGTTGTGATTTGGGAAGTTCTTAGTTCCCTTTGGTTGTGCCCCCATTGGGACCTGGTATTATATTCCTGTAAAGCCTATATTGTCTTCACATGGACAGAGTTTGGGTGAGTTTTTCTTTTAAACTTATCTGGGCAGCCTCTTCTTTGAACCTTTTCGGCCCCATTCCCGCTTCTCATGTCTATCTTTCTACCTAACATTATTACTTATATTGGTACAAATATCTGGGAAAATCTGGATAAATGACATATTATATTTGAAGTTTTATCAGAGTAATTGTCTTACTGTTATCCCAACCAGAATCAAAAATATTTCTCCAATCCTGATTCCAACACAGTCTGGCCACTTTTTTGGATTAAAATTTTGCTACTTTCCCTCTAAGTTAATGATTTCCAAACTTTTCTTATTCTAAAAATGGATTTAAGAATTCCATAGTTCAGGATTTTCCTGTACATCTGTATATGTGCCACCTCACAATTTTCAAAGCTTTTTATATACACCCAACCTTTATAGACCCTACAAAGTCACATTTTATTACCTAAATTTACACATAGGGAAACTGAGGCTTAGAAAGGTGGAATGATTTACTTACACTCCCATTATTAGTTAGAAGCAGAGCTGGGGTTTGATTCGATGTCATTGAACTATTAGGGCTGGGTCATATGTGTGATTAAAAGATAGTTCAAGATGCAGATACTAGTATTATCTCAACTAGGCAAAAATACTTTCCAGAAAACAAATAATGAACTGAATTGAAAATATGCCCATTTTTGTTTGACACTGAGAAATTATTAACTTAATATAGAGTGTTACATAGCCAGGAAGACAGAACCTTAAGGTAAGCATAAAACTATAGCCTATAATGGATACACAACAAAATTAAAAAAAACAGAAATCTAACTGCAACACAAAAGAAAACCAACAAATAACAAAGAAGAGTGTAAGAGAGGAAGAAAGGAACAGGGAGGAGCTATCAAAACAACTAGAAAACAATTAATAAAAGTGCAGTAATTAAATACATATCAATAATTATCTTAAATGTAAATAGACTAAATGTACAAATCAAAAGACATAGAGCGGCAGAATGGATAAAGAAACAAGACTCATCTACATACTGTCTACAAGAGACTCATTTCAGACCCAAGCTCATTCGCAGACTAAAAGTTAAGGGATGAAAAAGATATTTCATGCAACTAATAGGGAGAGAAAAGCACGAGTACCAGTCCTTATATAAAATATATTTCAAAACAAAGAAAGTAGCAAAGGACAAAGAAGGACATTATGTAATGATAAAGTCAGTCCAACAAGAAGATATAACTATTATAGATATCTATGTAACCCAGATCAGGATTAAAGATGGAAGCATGAGAGGTGAGACAGAAACCTCCTCCCAAAACCAAATATAATATGAAATTATAGCTAATACATCAAATTCTGAAAGAGCAACAGGAAAGAAGGCTCCAGCAGACTGTCTACTCCTGGGAAAACCAGCAGACCTCAAGGAAAAAGGTAAAGGACCAAAGCTGTGATCTTGTGGTACCCAAGCCCTTGCCCCACTGCAGCTCATTGGAGGGAGAAAGAGAAACGGAGCAGGGTAGGTGTGGAGACCTAGGACTGCTGAATACCCAGCCCTGGAGATCTGCTCTGGGAGCACGAACCTACATTACATGACGCTCTGGAGATTAGTGGGGTTGGAAAGTTAAGACATGTTGAATACTTGGAGAGACTGAGATTCCAGCCGCTTGTGGAAACAGGGATCCACACTCTGGGACAAAAAAAAGGCGGGCAGTCTGAGAGACTTCCTAACAGTGAGAGGCCTGCTAAAGGGGCAAGGATTGCACAGACCTTGATGCTCAGGAGAAAGGACAGGTGGAAAAAATTGTCTGGGTGCAGTCTGCCCAGTAGGTTGGGAACTTTCAGGATCTTCAGGCACCCCATCCTCCTGGCTGGCTATGCACCTCCGAGGCCCCCCACCATGATACACAGCCTGCCGTGCCTTCATCCCAGCCAGCCGGCAGTGGCTCACAAACTGGCTGCTCCCGGCATTGTACCAGGTCTGCCAGAGGGCCGCACTGCCTACAGAGTTACAAGTGCAAAGCATAGAGGCTTCTCCTGTGCACTCATCCCACTGGCCCTGGCAGTGGAGATAGGCACTGTAGTCAGGAAGCAGGAAATAACTTATTCCTCCTGACAAGCACCAGTACCACTCACCTATGACCCATGCCACAGCTCCAGGGGCTAAGCAGCTCCAAAGAGTAGACCTTCTGGGCACTAGAGGGTGTGACCTACAACTATGAAATGTCAACGGAACCTGGTTCAAACAAAAATCCCACAAACACCAGAAAGAGGACCAAGGGATACTGAGCTCATCAATCTTCTTGAAAGAGATTTAAAACTAAAAATAATAAGCATGCTCACAGAGCTACAGAAAAATATTCAAGAACTCAGGGGGGAATTCAGGAATGAGATACAAATGTTGAAGAATACAGTATCTGAAATGAAACATACAATTGAGGGATTTAAAAGCAGATTAGCTGAAGTAGAGGAGATAGTAAATGAAATAGAAATTAGAGAACAGGAGTACAAAGAAGCTGAGGCACAGACAGAAAAACGGATCACTAGGAATGAAGGAATATTCAGAAATCTGTGTGACCAATCCAAATGGAACAATATTCGTATTATAGGGGTACAAGAAGAAGAGAGAGAAAACGGGATAGAAAGTGTCTTTGAGGAGGTAATTTCTGATAATTTCCCCAATCTGGGGAAGGAAATAGTCTCTCCGGCCATGGAGGTACACAGTTCTCCCAACACAAGGGACCCAAGGAAGACAACACCAAGACATATAATAATTAAAATGGCAAAGATCAAGGATAAGGACAGACTATTAAAAGTAGCCAGAGAGAGGAAAAAGATCACATACAAAGGAAAACCCATCAGGCTATTAACAGCCTTCTCAACAGAAGAATGGCCAGAAGGGAATGGCATGATGTATTTAATGCAATGAAGCAGAAGGGCCTCAAACCAAGAATACTCTACTTGGCAAGATTACCATTTAAATATGAAGGAGGGATTAAACAATTTCCAGATAAGCAAAAGCTGAGAGAATTTACCTCCCACAAGCCATCTGTACAGAGTATTTTGGAGAGACTGCCATAGATGGAAGTGTTCCTAAGGCTAAATATCTATAACCACAGGAAATAAGACCACAGTAAAGAAAGTAGACCAATTAATTACTAAGCAGATGCAAAATCAAATCAACTACCCGCAAAGTCAGTCAAGGGATAGAGAAAGAGTACAGAATATGATACCTAATATATAAAGAATGGAGGAGGAAGAAAAAGGAAGAAAATGAAAGAACCTTTAGATTGTGTTTGTAATAGCATACTAATTGAGTTTAATTATACTGTTAAATAGTAAGGAAGTTACCCTGAACCTTCATAAGTGTGTATATCAAGGATACCTTAATAAAAATATATATCTAAGCACCCAACATAGGAGCACCTAAATATGTAAAACTGACAGAGTTAAAAGGGAATATAAAATGCAAAAAATTAATTTTAGGAGACTTTAACAAACTACTCACACCAATAGATCAACCAGACAGAAAATAAATAAGGAAACAGAAGCACTGAAGAATACTTGAGATCAGATGGACTTAACAGATATCTACAGAACCTTCCACCTAAAAGAAGCAGGATACACATTTTTACCAGCTGTACATGGAACATTCTCCAGAATAGATAATATACTAAGCCAAAAGGATGAAATTTTATCAAGCAGCTGCTCAGACTACAATGGTATGGAACTAAAATTACACAAAACAAAAAAACCTACAAACACATGGAGGCTGAACAACATGCTTCTAAATAATCATTGGATCAATGACAAAATTAAAACAGAAATCAGTCAATACGTGGAGACAAATCAAAATAACAACTCAACAGCCCAAAACCTGTGGGATGCAGTGAAGGCAGTTCTAAGAGGAAAGTACATAGCAAAACAGGCTTACCTCAAAAAACAACAATCCAAAATAAACAGTCCAAACTCACAATCAATGAAACTAGAAAAAGAAATGAAGCCCAAAGATAGTTAGTAGAAGGAGGGACATAGTAAATATCAGAGAAGATCTTCATACATTCAAAGGAGAGCTAATAGTCATCCTTCTTAAGGAATTCCAAAAAAAAAGAGAGGAGGGAATTCTTCCAAACTCATTCTATGAGGCCAGCATCACTATATCACCAAAAGCAGACAGACATCAAAAAAAGAAAATTACAGACCAAATCCCTGATGAACATGGATGCAAAAATACTCAACAACATATTAACAAACCAAATTCAGAAATACATCAAAAGGATCATCAATACACCCAAGTGGGATTTATTTCAGGGATGTAAGGATGGTATAATATTTGTAAATCAATCAATATCATACAGTACATTAACAAAAAGGATAAGATACCACATGATCATCTCAATAGATGTTGAAACATCCATTCATCATAAAAACTCTCAACAAAATGGGAATAGAGGGTATGTACCTCAACATAATAATGGCCAAATACAACAAACCCACAGCTAACATCAGACTTAATGGTGAAAAGCTAAAATATTTTCCTCTAGGATCAGAAACAACACAAAGATTTCCACTCTCACCACTTTAATTCAACAAGTACTGGAGGTCCCACCCATGGCAATCAGACAACACAAAGAGATAAAATGCACCCAAATTGGTAAGGAAGAAGTAAAACTGTCACTATTTGCAGATGATATGACATTATACATAGAAACCATAAAGAGTCCACTACAAAACTATTAGAACTAATATCTGGATTCAACACAATTGCAGGATACAAAATTGATACACAGAAATCTGTTATGTTCCTACATACTAACAATGAACTAACAGAAAGAGCAATCAGGAAAACAATTCCATTAACAATTGCATCAAAAAGAATAAAATACCTAGGAATAAACCTAACTGAAGAAGTGAAAGACCTGTACTCTGAGAACTATGAGACACTCATGAGAGAAATTAAAGAAGACACAAACAAATGGAAATCTATTCCATGATCATGGATAGGAAGACTTAATATTGTCAAAATGGACATCCTGCCCAAAGCAATTTACAGATTCAATGTAATCCCTATCAAAACACCAACAGCATTTTTCATTGAACAAGAACACATAGTTATAAAATTCATATGGAACTATAAAAGACCCCGAATATCTAAAGCAATCCTGAGAAAGAAGAACTAAGCTAGCAGTATTACACTCCCTGACTTCAAGCTATACTATAAAGCTACAGTAATCAAAAGAGTATGGTACGGGCACAAGAATAGATCCATAGATCAATGCAACAAAATAGATAGGTCTAAATAAAAAGCCATGTGTATACGGTCAGTTAATATGTGATAAAGGAGCCAAGAATATACAATGGGGAAGAGACAGCCTCTTCAACAACTGGTGTTGGGAAACTGGACAATTATATGCAAGAGAATGAAACTGGCTTACTGTTTAACTCCATAAACAAAAGTAAAATAAAAATGGATCAAAGACCTGAACGTAAGACATGAAACCATAAAACACTTAGAAAAAATTGGCAAAAATCTATTGAATTTTTGAGCAAAATTTTCCTGGACACATCTCCTGAGGCAAGGGAAACAAAATATGAAATGAACAACTGGGACTACATCAAACTAAAAGGCTCCTGTACAGGAAAGGACACCATCAGTAGAACAAAAAGGCACCCTACAGTGTGGGAAAATATATTCATAAACAATCCGACAAGGGCTTAACATCCAAAATATGTAAATAAGTCATATGCCTCAATACCCCAAAACCAAAATAACCCAATTAAAAAATGGGCAGAGGATCTGAACAGACACTTCTCCAAAGAAGAAATTCAGATGGCCAAAAGGCACATGAAAACATTCTCCACATCGCTAATCATCAGAGACATGCAAGTTAAAACCACAATGCAATATCACCTCACATTAGTTAGTATGGCCAACATCAAATGCTGGTGAAGATGTGGAGAAAGGGGAACCCTCCTACACTGCTTGTGAGAATGTAAATTAGTTCAACCGTTGTGGAAAACAGTATGGAGGTTCCTCACAAAAACTAAAAATGGAAATATCATTTGACCCAGGAATTCCACTCTTAGGAATTTACCCTAAGAATGCAGGATCCCAGATTGAAAAAGACATATGCACCCCTACGTTTATTGCAGCACTATTTACAATAGTCAAGAAATGGAAGCAACCTAAGTGTCCATCAGTAGATGAATGGATAAAGAAGATGTGGTACATATACACAACAGAATATTTTTCAGCCATAAAAAGAGAAGAAATCCTACCATTTGCAACAACATGGATGGAGCTAGAGGGTATTATGCTCAGTGAAATAAGCCAGGCAGAGAGAGACAAACACCATATGATTCACTTATTTGTGGAATGTAAAAATAGCAAAACAGAATGAACAAAACAGCAGTAGACTCGCAGACACTGTTTGCCATGGGGGAGGGGTTGGGGTGGGTGGTAGGGGAGGCTGAGGAGGACAAAGGGGCTCAAAAATTCTCAGTCATAATGTAAGTTGCTAGGGATATAGTAGTATAGCATGGAGAATACAGCCAATGATTCTGTAACATCTTTCTATGTTTACAGATAGTAACCACACTGGGGGGGTAGAAGGTGATGATTTAATAATATGGGTAAAAAAAAGAAAGAAATGAAAATACGCACTTTTAATAAAGTCAATTTCTAATTGGTCTCTTCCTTTAAGGTGCAATTACTACTATGAAAAGAATGTCTTCCTTGTATTTCTTTGTTTTACTAAGGAATTTATCTTCCATTATGGAACTCTTCTGAAACTTTGGTTTGAAACATAGTTTGCAAATGTTTCACATTTTTCTTACAATTTCTTCTTCTGCGTTGGGTTTCTATGTTGCCATATTTTAGGGATTTTCATCTATAGATGGCATGTAGAAGATGGAGAGAGAGTATTTTCAGGCAAACTAGATGCTACATACTAACTTGGAAACATTTCCATCACATGGGAATATGTATGCCCCATGTGCATGGTATTTCATCCATTTTATACAAAATTGCTATTTTTCCCTAACCTTAGAAGGAAATTTAAAACCACAATCCAAGTTCAATTTTATCCCTACAATTCCCTTATAACTTTGCAGTTAGGTATAAACCCTTTTCCAATATGAATAGAGAGCAGCCACAATATACAGGGGTATAGTTTAAAATGTTGCTTTATCAATTAACAGTGTGATTTTTATTAATTACTAAAAGTTCATTAATATGAATGTCTTTGACATTCTATTAGATTCCCCTCAAACACAGAAACGTCTAGAAAATTCGCTATAAGGTAGTTTTCAAATAAAACGATTTTTTACAAGTTTCTAGATTTCTTCTATAATTATCTATGCAACAATTTCTGATTTTAGTTGAGAAATTTAAATTAAAACTACAACGATATTTCAGTAAACATCTCCCAAATTGGCGATGAAAAGTCAAACATTACCAGATGCTGGTGACGTTGTAGAGTAACTAGAACTCTCGTAACTGCTGGTGGGGTGTAAATTAGTACAACCTTGGAAAACTGATAGTAAGTAAAACAAGACATACTAAGCTCCACTCCTAGGCAAATAACGCACAGAAATGAATACACATTCTCACCCAAAATGGTACATTTGAATGTGCATAGCAGTATAATTAATACTTGTCCCAAATTGAAAACAACATAAATGCCCATTTACAGAATTTAAAAATAATTATGATAAAGGCATACAAAAGTACTATGTACAACAAAAATAAATGAACTATTTCTATAAGCAAAAGCATGGCTGAAAGCTACAAACAAAATGTTCAGTAAAATAAGTCAAACACAAAGGATGCACACTATAAAGCTTAAAATAAACAAAATTAATCTATGGTTTTAATATATTCACATGAAAACATGTACACAAATGTTCATAGCAGCATTATTCATAATAGCTAAAAAGTGGAAACAACCCAAATGTTCAACTGATGAATTAATAAACAAATATGGTATATCCATACAGAGGACTATTAGCCATAAAAATAATGAAATATTGATACATGCTACAACATGAACACTGAAAACAGATTAAGTAAAAGAAGCCAGACACAAGAGGTTGTATGATTGTATGATTCCATTTATTTGAAATATGCAGAATAGGCAAATCCATAGATAACTGAAAGTTAAATTAGTAGTTTTCAGGCGATGAGACGAATAGGATATGGCTTCTTATTAGGTGTGGGATTTCTTTTGGGGGTGAAGAAAATGTTCTGGAATTAGACAGTCCTGATGTTTCCAAAACACGGTGAATATATTGAAAACCACCAATTGTTGATTTTAAAATGGTTAAAATAGTAAATTTCATGATTTTATGTTATATGATTTTTATCTCAATAATAACAGAATAACAAAAACAAACCAAACAAACCCTTAATCTGTGGTTTTAGAAGTCAAGATCCTAATTGCTTTGTTTCAGGATAGTCAACTGGAAGAAGATAAAATGGAGCTTTGAGGTTCTGGTAGTATTCTATTTCTTGATCTGGGTGGTTACATAGATGTATTCACTTTGTGAAAATTCATGCATCTAGCCTCATGATCTGTTTGTAATATATGTTATATTTCAATTAAAAACATGAAAATAATACATTTTATAAATAAAATATTTCATAGAGTCAGTTATGATTCAATATAGGATAGCTTAGAAATTATAGCAAAGAATGATTAAAATATATAATAAAACTTCAAAACTGATAACCTATAAGCTATTATCTGAATGCTTATTTACTTGAACAATCCATCAGTCTTGCAAAGGAAAATCAAATAAAAAATGAATTAGCCATCTTAATGGCATGAATCAAATACATTTAGTTCTCAAATACTTTAAAGACTATATAGAGGAGAAATAGTTAAAAGCACAAACCATTAAGATTATCTATCATTTAAAATAATCAATAGCATCTAATCTGACCACATTTTGGCATATTATAGGCAGGACCTAAATTTGGAAAACTTTTCACTTCTTACTATCTTCATGGAACTTCTGAAAGCCAGATGGTATTAGATGACCAATGTTTGAACAGCATCTATTTGAAGGCTTTATATTGCTAACTGTAATTGGAAAATACTGGGCATGTTTCAAAATTGCACTGTGATTTTATCCATATGTTATCAACCAAAAACACACTTAGGAAAAGATGAAACATTTGGCTATAGAGCAAAGTTGACCTCTTTTTTTGTTGTTTACATTTTATTTTCTCATTTCTCTTTTTGGGAAGAATCCTCAATGACTTTTCAATCTAAGTAACATTTTATCTTTGAGGACTTTTTGCCCCAAAATAATCTCAAGTGAAGGACAACTAGAATCAATCACTTTGCAAACAGAAATTTTGCAAACTCCTATGTATTGAGTTTTTACAATATTCAGTAGATCTGGCACATAGATTTAGCAGTGCAAAGGATTATCAAATGCCTACTATAAAAATTAAATACAATGCAAGTTAGCCAAATTTTTAAGGCATAAAGATTTAATCTGCAGTTGGTCTTCTAGAAATGGACTAAAATAGTCTGTAAAATAAACAAAAGAAGCAAAATTGATAAATACTATATCTGATCTAATAACAGAAATGTATCTCTTTTTTTTCCAATGAGTTTGTCTTTCATTCCCTTATATATGCCTTCTGTTATCTAGGAAAGTAAGCTTAGGTTTCTCCATTTTCAAAATAGTCAAATTTCTGAAGTTAAAAGTGCAAACTCTTATTTTTACAATACTCTCAAATCTTACTGCTTTCTAAGTACATAAATGACAGTGACATACCCAAGTAGGAAAGTGAGTCCTCAAATTAGAAAAAAAGAGAAACAAGTTTTACTTAATGTTTTGAAAAGTGAGGCAAAAGTTATAAATACATGACTTGCCTCTTTTTTTCTATTAGTATGTCATAGCATCTGATATAATTCTTATTGGTGTTATCAATAATTGACAATAAAATAATAATTAGCTCTAAGAGGCACAGAATATAAGATGACTTTAATGGGGAAAATACTGCATTTCCTTAGAAACACGAATTACTAAATTTACCATTAACTAACAAATGCTAATATGAATTGGAGGAAAAGAATATTCATTCCATATAGCAGCATATATTCTAAAATTGGAACTAGCATGGGATTAACGGCTGCTCTATTCACTGAGTCATTGCCTGTAGAATTTCCATTTCATTTTCCGTTTTGGCTGGTTTCCCCACAGACATGTGACCAGCCTTCCTTCTTTCACATCCATCCAGCATAATGAAGTCTCATACTGCAGTGTAAACAGGAAAGGGAAACAGGTCCTGATAAAGATTAATATTTTCTTGGGTTTATTCCAAAGTGAGAATGCCCGAGAGTAGAAATGCCTCTTTTTGTTACACCGTTTGTGTAATTGTTTTGCATCTTGGAAACTTAGAGCTGCTTCACTAAAGAGTTTTATTTTGCTGTGGTCGTTTTTGTTCTCATTTCCAAATGTAGTAAGCAACTTACTGAGCCTCTTGAATAGCTTGTTTGGTGATTACCCTGACACTAACCACATGATTGGTGATTTTTCAGGATTTTCATGCTAATCCAGTTCTTAGTCATAAATATCACATTAAATTTATATACCCTTCTTTTCAACTAGTGTTGAAATAGTTTCTAGTTAGTAGTGGTTTTTTGTTTTTCAGAAAATTAAAATAGGCTTTTGTGTCTAATATGAAGGGACTTTTATTTAGCTTAATGCCATTTAATTATGCACTAGTTTTCTCATTTGAAAATAACATTTGTCTTATAGGGTTTCCGAAAGATCACCTTCAGATATAACACTTACTATAGCCAAGATTACAATCTTTAATAAATAAAAATAAGCATAATTAAAAATTTAATTCCCAAGGATTTTGCTATAATTTAAGCTGTCACTCAAAATTCTGTTTTTAAATTTCAATTTAGGATAGTTTACTCTAATTGATGGATCCCAGGTTGAATTTTAGATTCTTAGAACTTTTTGAAATAGCTTTTGATAATCTGTATATTAAATTTTTCATCACAATTTTTAGTCCACTCTCGAGAATTACAACTACTATTGTATTTAAATCTGTATTCCCAAATGCAACCATTTAGAACTTGATTATATATTATTTTTCAGTGCTTAGTTTCTCTGTCTATAATATGTGTGAGTACACGGACAGATAGCACTTGTCAAATAAGTGCTCAAAAATGTTTGAACGAATTAATGAAATATACTTTTGTGTCATACTTTATAGTGCTTCACACAGAGTAGGTACTCAATTGCCAGCTGCTTAATAAACTGGTAACAATAAGAGATATTTCTAAGAGATTCATATCTTATTAGTGCTCTTAAGAATCATTGTCTTGTTTAAAATACTGAATAACTTTCTGTAGGCCAAGTGACAGATAATGTGTTTCAGGTCCATAAATATCAGAAAACTAGAATGAGATGACGTGTTCTATTGACAATGCTGGACAGTAAATTCACCATCAAACAAAATGCAATTGCTCAGTAGTCATTTATGCTATTTATTTACTCTCACTTTTTCTTTTGACTCCATTTCTTCTGTGTTATCACCATTAGTGGTAAGGGTAACATTAAAAAGGAGAAAATAGGGTATGTAGATAACAGAGGATGTGATTCCTGTGACTGAGCTCCCATACCATGTTAGTGACAGATTATGGGTAAGGAGTCCCAAATTAGGTTTGGACAATCCTATTCCTGTCTCTCCAATCTACAGAGATTACATAGCTCAATTTGATGCAGACTACTCTGGAGGAGTATTGTATGAGGTTGTAGAGGCCTGTAAAACTCAAAGGCAAACAAGAGGACAAACGTTGTGAATCTGAGAACATGAAGGAACCAAGGGAGGTGAAGTGGTCTCCACTATCTAAGAGTGTGTATAATCCAGAATATGTATAGCTTATTCAGGGATAACTGATTTATCACTTCCCAGTGAATTAAATATGGCCTCATCAACTTTCCATATATAATTCCATATAGATTACATATATAAAAGATTTCAATACCCAATGTTCTTGTTCATGTTAATGAAATTTAATTTTTAGTCTCCAAGAAATCCTTAGAGTCACTTCTGAACTTCCTTTTACTGATGGATGTCACATATATTCAATGAGTAACCTAGTTATATTTGCTTCCTCAATTTGGAAATATCTCCAATATCTGTCACTTCCTGCTCCAGTATCAGTCCGAGCCTTCATCACAGCACCCTAAAATTATTACAACAGACTCCTAAACGATTTTCCTATCTCCTCCAAATCCACATTGTACATGCCTAATATATTGAACTTTCTATATATTCATCATTTGGCTTTCCTTCTTAATATATCTTCACTGGCTCTTAACCATGTCCAGAATAAAGTCCTACCCACTGTGACTAGTTTTCACAGCTCTCTAAAGTTTGGCTCCATACTGGTAGTCTAACCGTAACACCCAGCTCTTACCAAACATGAACACTACGTTTGAGCTAGGTTGTCTTTCCCAGTGTTGTGGCCAACTCCATTTGAATTCTTTTCTTCCTGACTGGAGTTCATATACTCTCTTCTCTATATAACTAAATAATCTAACCATCCACTAAAGCATAACTACTGCCTCTCCCTTTCCTCCAAATCATTAATTTGGTCTGAAAGCACGTTTCCTGGTATGGTATTGTTCAGTTGTAAAATGTTTAATATGTCCTCTCCAAAATTAAGATGTGGCTTGTATTTCACTCCTATCTATTATATCCATTGTGCTCTACCTTGCATTTTGTATGTAGTCAGTAAACTAACTTGAAATATACAGTGAGGGACATCCCTGGCTTAAAAATTGTTACCAAAGGCTCCATCAGTTCAGATTTGACAAATATAGTAAGTTCATTTGTAATGACTGCTTTGTGTTTTATATGTAGTTGTGTTCTGACAAAGTGCTTATTCTGTTCCCTAAATTCCCAACTCATATTTCTTTTTAAAAATTACTAAGCAAATCTTTTGTTCAAAATCAATATAGACATAAATTTCACTTTAGCCTTATATTTCAATTATCACATATTTTGAGTGATCTGCACCTAAATTAGTTTTTATTATTACCAACTCATCAACTGGATCTACTTGATACCAATACTTACTAAGGAATTCTGAGTATTCCCAAATGGAGTTAATCAATGCTTTATTTGGAATCAAGGAATAGTCATAAATAACCCATTATACCAAAGCCTTCTCTTATTTTTCCTATGTGGGAATATGAAGCATTTAATCTACAGAGAAAAGTGATACTCATTCTATCAAGTTTCATTTCTACTACTCAAAGCTTTCAATTATGTAATAGTATAAGGAAATGGTAAAGGTAAAAGATAATGGTAAAAATGTCAAGATTAACAAATTTCAACTCATGATGGGCATGTTCAACAGATTCCCCTAGACACAAACCTTCCTACAAAGCATTTTGTTACTGTGTTTTCAACTGGCAAAATTTTAATAAACTAAAGGCACAAAAGGCAACCAGTATAACATTAAATGATGTCCCATAATTTTTTTAAATGGCAAATTTAACCAGAATGTAATGATTATGTTTGTAGTCACACTTCTGATTGTAATTTCATCCCATTTTTAACCATCATGCTAGGAAAATGGTATTCAAAGAGAAATCTTTTGAACAAATTAACTGAAAGAAAATGTGTGAGCACATAAATAATTACAAGATTATTATCTTCAAGAAAAGTAAAATTTGTCCTTTGACAATTCCACAGAATATAACAAAAGAGCACTTTATGATAGTTTTTAATGGGAGGAAACAGGACCAAGGAATTAAACAAAGTGAAAGGATTTTTAAATATTTTTATGGTTATGTAACTCAACAGATGTCTGTGTGTTCGCCTCAGATAGGATCTCCATTCCTATCTCTAGGAAATGAAGAATAATCTATGTAATAGGACTTAGCTAATAATAGCACTTTTCTAAAACAGGCTTAAAATCTTTCCATAGTGCTGAGGGAGAACATGTTAAATGGTTAGGAACAATCAAAATATGACCATTTCTTTGAGTACAAATGTTTGTATATATATACTTTTTACTTTTTCACTGAATGAGTACAATTTAAAAATTAGACAGTACAGATGCATTTCAAAGTGGCAAATTATAAAGTGCACTGCCAAAGTGTTATAATTGTCATCCACAAACATCTGCATGCAAATAATATTGGGTTAGAATGTTTCAGAGCAAATAACAGTGTTTGCTAGCAGAACCAAATGGTGAAAAAAAATTAGAAAAGTAAAAGTACATGTCTCATGTCTCATGAAAACTTTACATAAAATATCACCATTGTTATTTGATTCATATATACCAATGACATCTCAATCCAGAAAACAGTAACTTAGTGCACACTCAGACTTGCAATAAATATTGTGACTAAAAAAATGGGCCATGAGGAGAAAGGCTGAGAAATAGTGACCATGAAGAAGACTTGCCTAATTAAAGTTTAAAAAGAGATCATGACAAGGACTAGTGTATACATGCTAGAGAATACGTAGGAGAGGGAACAAAGATAGCAGAAGGAACAGACATTAATTCAGGTGATACAGGAAATATGGTTATAAACAAAAGGATCATGAAACTCAGAAGTGTATGTATATATATAATACACACACACACTCCCATTCTGTAACTCCCATTCTATAACACATATATTATATATATATATATTCACACAAATATAAACATACATACATACACACATAATTAAGAGTTACTAAGCAAAATTCATTTACAAAATAAGTTAGGTATAGTTAATATGAGTTTAGTTAAAACTTTGCTAAGGCTATCTCACAAAATTGTGATGATCAAATACAATACTTGTGAAAGTGCTATGTAAACTGTAAAATACTATACTCATGTAAGACAGACAATTATTTACTCCAAATCCAAATGAAACCTCCCATTCCAACCATGGGAGAAGGCAAGCAATGAATTCTCTGGGTCACAGATGGGATAAAATCTATTTTGATCCATTCCCAGACTGTTTTAGAACCACGGGCTCTCTAGTCACTCTGTGGGCAAGCTTTGAATACACAGCAAAGACACTATAATTAGGTCTAACAGACATGTGGGCAATGTCGTGCAAGAATTGTATGGAGAAAAATCCTTCTTAATCTGTGGAAGAAAGAGATTCTTAATCCTCATAAAACTTTATTGCCTGCACAAATGTGATATAAAATTATGTCAATTTTCCTCTTTGAAAAGGAATAAGGAGCAGGAAAAGTGATAAAGATGTACCAAAACAGGCCAAACTACTAATATTTTCTCTGCAAAACTAACTACTGGGATAGAAAAAAAAGTGTAAGATGCACAACACGTGTACATTATGAAGATGATTTTACACCTAGGGAACTGAGGCTTACTGACACTAAATAACGTTTTTAAGGCCACTTACGCAACAACACAAAGTCAATTATTTCTGTCTGAGCCATATCAAAGCCCAGGCACTTTGCACAACACAGCTTTTCACCAAAAAAAAAAGAGACTAGAAAGATAAACAGGTAAAAAGAACAAAAACATAATTAGCTTTCCTTTTTTTAAAACTCTAACATTAGGTCATAGAAATATTTTGGCATTGTGTAAAATTTCCATAAGATGTTAAACACCTGTTCCATGTTCTCCAATTAACTCTCAATGTACTTTTCATTACAAATAGAAGCATGTGCAAGTTATTGTAAAATATTCTAGAAAATTTTCAAGAAAGAACACAAAACCATGAAAATACGGAGCTGAAAGGACTTTATAAACAATCTATTCAAACCACCTCATTTTA
>JAQQAC010016209.1:46638500-46695530 GCA_029783875.1 Phataginus tricuspis | reverse complement strand
TCCTAAGGCTAAAAAGATGTCACCAGAGAAAATAAAATCATAGCAAACAAATCAGACCTTCCAAATACTAACTAAAGGCAAAGAATAAAACACCTAGTATATAAATAATGGAGGAGGAAGAATAAGAAGGGAGAGAAATAAAGAAACATCAGAGTGTGTTTACAATAATTTAAAAAGAAAGTTAAGTTAGATTGTTAGATAGTAAAGAAGCTACCATTGAAACTTTGGTAACCATGAATCTAAAGCCTGCAATGGAAATAAGTACATATCTATCGATAATCACCCTAAATGTAAATGGACTGAATGCACCAATCAAAAGACACCAAGTAATAGAATGTATAAGAAAGCAAGACCCATCTATATGCTGCTTACAAGAGACTCACCTCAAACCCAAAAATATACACATATTGAAAGTGAAGGGATGGAAAACGATATTTCATGCAAACAACAAGGAGAAAAAAGCAGGTGTTGCAGTACTTATGTCATGCAAAATAGACTTCAAAACAAGAAAGTAGCAAGAGATAAAGAAGGACGTTATATAATGATAAACAGGTCAGTCCGACAAGAGGATATAACCTTATAAATATATATGCACCCAACACAGGAGCACCAACATATGTGAAACAAATACTAACAGAATTAAAGGAGGAAATAGACAGCAATGCATTCATTTTAGGAGACTTCAACACACCATTAACTCCAAAGGACAGATCAACCAGACAGAAAATAAGTAAGGACACAGAGGCACTGAACAACACACTAGAACAGATGGACCTAACAGACATCTACAGAACTCTACACCCCAAAGCAGCACGATACACATTCTTCTCAAGTGCACATGGAACATTTCCAGAGTAGACCACATACTAGGACAAAAAGAACCTCAGTAAATTCAAAAATACTGAAATTCTAACAACCAACTTCTCAGATCACAAAGGTATAAAACTCGAAACAAATTGTACAAAGAAAAAAAAGGCTCACAAATACATGGAAGCTTAACAACATGCTCCTAAAATCAATGGATCATCGACCAAATTAAAACAGAGATCAAACAATATATGGAGACAAAGACAACAACAGCACAAAGCCCCAACTTCTGTGGGATGCAGCAAAGGCACTTCTAAGAGGAAAGTATACTGCAGTCCAGGCCTATTTAAAGAAGGAAGAAAATCCCAAATGAACAGTCTAATGTCACAATTATTGAAATTGGGAAGAGAAGAACAAATGAAGCACAAAAACATCAGAAGGAGGGACAGAGTACAGATTAGAGAAGAAATAAATAAAATTGAGAAGACTAAAACAATAGAAAACAATCAATGAAACCAAGAGATGGTTCTTTGAAAAAATAAACAAAATAGGTAACCCTATAGCCAGACTTATTAAGAAAAAAAGAGAATCTACACACATAAACAATATAAGAAATGAGAAAGGAAAAATCACAACAGACACCACAGAAATGCAAAGAATTATTAGAGAATACTAGGAAAATCTATATACTAACAAGCTGAAAAACCTAGAAGAAATGGACAACTTCTTAGAAAAATACAACCTTCCAAGACTAACCTAGCAAGAAACAGAAAACCTAAACAGAACAATTACAAGCAACGAAATTGCATCGGTAATCATAAAACTACCCAAGAACAAAACCTCCAAGGCAGATGGATTCACCGCTGAATTTTATCTGACATATAGAGAAGAAATAATACCTATTCTCCTTAAAGTTTTCCAAAAATTAGAAGAGGAGGGAGTACTTCCAAACTCATTCTATGAAGCCAGCATCACTCTAACACCAAAACCAGGCAAAGACCCCACCAAAAGAGAAAATTACAGACCAATACCCCTGATGAACATAGATGCAAAAGTACTCAATAAAATATTAGCAAAAAGAATTCAAAAATACATCAATAGGTTTATTCACCATGATCAGGTGGGATTCATCTCAGGGATGGAAGGATGGTACAACATTCGAAAATCCATCAACATGGTCCACCACATCAACAAAAAGAAGAACAAAAACCATAAGATCATCTCCATAGATGCTGAAAAAGCATTTGACAAAATTCAACATCCATTCATGATAAAATAACTCTCAATAAAATGGGTATAGAGGGCAAGTATGTAAACATAATAAAGGCCATATATGACAAACCCACAGCCAACATCATACTTAACAGTGAGAAGCTGAAAGCTTTTCATCTAAGATCGGAAACAAGACAGGGATGCCCACTCTCCCCACTGTTATTCAACATAGTGCTGGAGGTCCTAGCCATGGCAATTAGACAAAACAAAGAAATACAAGACATCCAGATTGGTAAAGAAAAGTCAGATTGTCACTATTTGCATATGGCATGATATTGTACATAAAAAACCCTAAAGACTCCACTCCAAAACTACTAGAACTAATATCTGAATTCAGCAAAGTTTCAGTATACAAAATTAGTACACAGAAATCTATTGCTTTCCTATACACTAACGATGAGCTAAAGGAAAGAGAAATCAGGAAAACAATTCCATTCACAACTGCGTCAAAAATAATAAAATACCTAGGAATAAACCTAACGAAAGAAGTGAAAGACCTATATTCTGAAAACTACAAGACTCTCCTAAATAAAATTAAAGAGGACACTAACAAATGGAAATTCATCCCATGCTCTTGGCTAGGAAGAATAAATATTGTCAAAATGGCTATACTACCTAAAGCAATCTACAGATTCAATGCAATCCCTATCAAAATACCAATAGCATTCTTCAATGAACTGGAACAAATAGTTCTAAAATTCATATGGAACCAAAAAGACCCGGAATAGCCAAAGCAATCCTGAGAAGGAGCAATAAAATAGGGGAAATTATGCTCCCAGACTTCAATCCCTACTATCAAGCTACAGTAATCAAGACAATTTGGTATCGGCACAAGAACAGACCCACAAACCAATGGAACAGAATAGGGAGTCCAGACATTAACCCAAACATATGCAGTCAATTAATATATGATAAAGGAGCCATGGGTATACAATGGGGAAATGATAACCTCTTCAACAGCTGGTGTTGGCAAAACTGGACAGATACATGTAAGAGAATGAAACTGGGTTACTGTCTAACCGCATACACAAAAGTAAACACAAAATGGATGAAAGACCTGAATGTAAGTCCTGAAATCATAAAACTCTTAGAAAAAACATAGGCAAAAATCTCTTGGACATAAACATGAACAACTTCTTCATGAACATATCTCCCCGATCAAGGGAAACAAAAGCAAAAATGAACAAGTGGGACTATATCAAGTTGAAAAGCTTCTGTACAGCAAAGGACACCATCAGTAGAACAAAAAGACATCCTACAGTATGGGAGAATATATTCATAAATGACATATCTGATAAGGGGTTGACATCCAAATTATAAAAAGAACTCACACACCTCAACAAACAAAAAGCAAATAATCCAATTAAAAATGTGCAGAGGATCTGAATAGACACTTCTCTAAAGAAGAAATTGAGATGGCCAACAGGCACATGAAAAGATGCTCCACATCGCTAATCATCAGAGAAATGCAAATTAAATCCACAATGAGATATCACCTCACACCAGTTAAGGATGGCCAACATCCAAAACACAAACAACAACAAATGTTGGTGAGGATGTGGAGAAAAGGGAACCCTCCTACACTGCTGGTAGGAATGCAAATTAGTTCAACTATTATGGAAAGCAGTATGGAGGTTCCTCAAAAACTCAAAATAGAAATATCATTTGACTGTGGAATCCCAGTCTTGGGATATACCCTAATAATGCAGCAGCCCGAGTTGAAAAAGACATAGGCACCCCTATATTTATCGCAGGACTATTTACCATAGACAAGAAAGGGAAGCAAACTAAGTGTCCATCAGTAGATGAATGGATAAAGAAGACGTGGTACATATACACAATGGAATATTATTCCCCCATAAGAAGAAAGGAAATCCAGACATTTGCAACAACATGGATGGAGCTAGAGGGTATTATGCTCAGTGAAATAAGCCAGGTGGAAAAAGACAAGTATCAGATGATTTCACTCATATGTGGAGTATAAGAACAAAGAAAGAAACTGAAGGAAAAAAACAGCCACAGACTCACAGAACCCAAGAATGGACTAACATTTACCAAAGGGAAAGGGACTGGGGAGGATGGGTGGGAACGGAGGGACAAGGGCGAAAAGAGGTCATTACTATTAGCAGACATAATGTAGGGGAGGCACAGGGAGGGCTTTATAACTCAGAGAAGACAAGTAGTGATTCTATAGCATCTCACTACACTGATGGACAGTGATTGTAATAGGGTACGTGGCGCGGACTTGATGAAGTGGGGAGCTCAGTAACCATAATGTTCCACATGTAATTGTAAGTTAATGATACCAAAATAAAAAATAGAAAAATACTAAAAAAATATATACTTGCCTGTGTTTTATTCTGGGAGATTCGCTTCAGCTCTTATATTTAGGTTTTTAATGCACTTCAAGTTTTTTTCTTTGATATGTATGGTGTAAGACAGTGATCCAGTTTCATTCTCTTATTAGAATGAAAATTAGATGCCCAGTTTTCCCATTACCATTTATTGAAGAGACTTTCTTTTTCTTATTATATATTCATAGCTCCTTTGTCATATATTAATTGACTGGATAACCATGGCTTTATTTCTGGGATTTCTATTCGCTTCCATTGTTCTATGTATTCATTCTTATGCAAGTACCACACTGTTTGGTTACTGTAGCTTTGTAGAAGATAGCTTGAAATCAAGGAGCATAATACCAAAGGCTTTGTTTTTCTTTCTCTAGATAGCTTTGGCTATTTAGGGTCTTTCATTGTGGTTCCATACAAATTTTAGGATGCTTTGTCCTAATTCTGTGAAAAAATGCCATTGGTATTTTGATAAGAATTCCATTAATCTGTAGAATGCTTTGGGCGCTTTGGCAATTTAAACAATATTGATTCTTCCTATCCATGAGAATACAATAGCATTCCACTTAATTGTGCCTTCTTCACTTTCCTTCATCAATGTCTTACAGTTTTCAGAGTACAAATGTCTTTCACCTCCTTGGTTAAACTTATTTCTGGGTATTTTATTCTTTTGGATGCAATTGTAAATATCACTGGTTTTCTTCATGTCTCTTTTTGTTAATTCATTCTTTTTATATAGAAATGCAACAGATTTCTGTATATTGATTTTGTATCCTGCAACTTTACTGAATTCACTTATTGATTCTAGTAGCTTTTCTATATATGGTACCATGTCATCTTCAAATAACAAGTTTTACATGTTCTTTGAAATATGGATACCTAATGTCTCTTTTCTTGTCTGATTGCTATGACTATTACCTCTGAGTGAAAGTGACATTCTTTACTTGTTACTCATTTTAGAAGGAAAGCTTTCAGCTTTTTCCTATTGAGTATCACTTTAGCTGTAGGTCTGCCATATATGGCCTTTGATATTTTAAATCATGTGCCCTCTATCCCCACTTTGTTGACAGTTTTTACCATGAATAGATGTAGAATTTTGGCAAATGCTTTTTCTGTATATACTGAGATGATCACATGGGTTTTATCCTTCCTTTGGTTAATGTGCTTTATCCCATTGATTAATTAGTGGATATTGAATGATCCTTGCATTCCTGTAATAAATCCCAATTGGTTGTGTTGAAAAGTCCTTTTGATATATGTTTTAATTCAGTTTGGTAATATTTTGTTAAGGATTTTTGCATCAATGTTTATGAATGACATTGGTCTCTAAATTTTCTTTATTTTGTAGTATTTTTTCCAGGTATTGGTATCAAGGTGATGTTGACCTAAGAGATCTAATTTGGAAGGTTTTCTTCCTCTGAAATTTTTTGGAATTGTTTGAGAAGGTTAGATAGCAATTCTTCTTAAATATTTGGTAGAATTATCCTTTAAATATTTGGTAGAATATGGTCGTGGACGTTTGCTTGTTTGGAGTCTTTTGATTACTGCTTCAATTTCTTTACTATTAATTAGTCTGTTCAGATTTTCTCTTTCATCCAGGTTCAGTTCTTTGGAGATTCCATGTTTTTAGGAATTTATCCATTTCTTCTAGGTTGTCTAATTTGTCGGCATTTAATTGTTCATAATAATCTCTAATAATTGTACTTCTGCAGTGTCAGTTCTAACTCCTCATTCATTTTGTATTTTATTTGAGCCCTCTGTTTTTCTTGATGAGTCAGTTAAGCATTTGTCAATTTTTTTTATCTTTCAAAGATCAGCTCTTAGTTTCATGAATTTTTTTCTATTACTCCCTAGTCTCTATTTCATTTCCTTCTGCTCTGATATTTATTATGTCTTTTCTTCTACTAACGTTGGCCTTTCCATTTTCTTCTTTTTCTAGTTCCTCTACTTGTAAGGTTACATTGTTTATTTGAGAGTGTTCTTGTTTCTTGAGGTAGGCCTGTATCTCTCTGAACTCCTCTCTTAAAACCTCTTTTGCTGAATTCCATAGATTTTGAGCTATTGTTTCTCCTTTCATTTGTTTCCATGTATGTTTTTATTTCCTCTTTAATTATTCACTGATCCATTCATTATTTAGCAGCATATTGTCTAGCCTCCAAGTGTTTGTTTTCTTCAGATTTTTATTCTTGCAATTGATTTCTAGTTTCATATAGTTGTGGTCCAAATTGATTCTTGATATAATTTCAATCTTCCTAAATGTACTGAGACTTGTTTTGTGACCTAACCTGTGATATACCTTAGAAAACATTCTAGGTGCATTCAAGAAGCATGGGTGTTCCACTGATTTGGAATGGAATGTTGTATATATATATATCTGTTAACTTAATCTGGTTTTATGTGTCCAATTCAACACCACTGTTTCCTTACTAATTTTCGATATGCTTGATTATCCATTGATGTACTGAGATGTTAAAGTCTCCTACTATTATTATATTAATGCCACTTTCTCCCTTTAGATCTGTTAGTATTTGATTTATATATTTAGGTGCTTCTGTATTGGGTACATAGATATTTACAATTGTTTTATCCTCTTTTTGGACCTTTCCCTTTATCATTACATAATGCCCTTCTTTGTCTCTTGCTACATTCTTCTTTTTGAAGTCCATTTTGTTTGTATTGCAACTCCTGCTTTTTTTTCACTTCAGTTTGTATGGAATATTTGTCTCCATACCTTCACTTTTAGTCCATATGTGTCTTCAGTTCTGAGGTGAGTCTCCTGTAGGCAGCAGAGATGGCTCTTTTCTCTATATCTATTCAGTCACCCTATGTATTTTGGTTGGAACATTTAGTCCATTTACATTTAAAGTAACTATTGATAGGTATGCACTTACTGCCATTCTGTTAATTGTTTTCTGGTTGTTTTTGTAGTTCTCTGTTCCTTTATTTTCTTGCTCTCCTCCTCTGATATGATGACTTTATTGTTATACTTGTTTCCCTTTGTTTTTGTGTATCTATTATAGGTTCTGGTTTATAATTCCCATGAAGTTCATTACAGTAATATATATATGTATATGTTATGTTGTTGGTTGTTTATGTTTGAACACAATTCTGAAAGCACTACTTTTCTATTATTCTCCTCCACATTTTATGTATATGATATCATAATTTACATTTTTTGTTTTGTGTATCCCTTGATTAAATTTTGTGAATAATTGATTTTACTACTTTTGAACTTCATTCTCCTTTGTGAATGATTGGACTGCTACATTTACTGTAAGGTTGTGTTTACTCATGAATTATTTTTCCATTTACAGAAGTCCCTTTAACATATATTATATGACCAGTTTAGTGGTGATGATTCTTCTAACATTTATTTATTTGTAAATTTTTATCTCTCCTTAAATTATGAATGATAACCTTGCTGGGTAGAGTATTCTGGGTTGTAGATTATTTTTTCCCTGTCAGTCATGGAATATTTCAGGCCTCCCTTCTGGCATTTAAAGTTTCTGGTAAAAAGTCTGCTGATAGCATTATGGGGTTTCCCTTTTAGGTAACTGTATGCTTTTGTATTACTGCTTTTAAGATTCTCTATTTATCTTTAATCTTTGCCATTTTTATTACTATACATCTTGGTGTAGACCTCGTTGGGTTCAGCTTTTTAGGGGTGCTCTGTGCTTTCAGGACCTGAATGTCTATTTCTGTCCCCCAGTTGTGGAAGTTGTCAGCTATTATTTCTTCAAATAGGTTTTCTGCACCTTTCTGTCTCTCTTCTCCTGCTGGTACTCCTATTATTGAATGTTGTTTTCTATGAACTTGTCACAGAGATCTCTTAGCATATTTTCTTTCTTTTTTTATTTTTATTAAGGTATTATTGATATACACTCTTATGAAGGTGTCATGGGAAAAACAATGTGGTTGCTACATTCACCCATATTATCAAGTCCCCCACCATACCCCATTGCAGTCACTGTCCATCAGTGTAGTAAACTGGCACAGACTCACTATTTGCCTTATCTGTGCTACACTGTCTTCCCCGTGACCCCCCACAGCATGTGTGCCAATCATAATACCCCTCAATTCCCCTTCTCCCTCCTTCCCCACCTACCCTCCCCACCCTTCCCCTTTGGTAACTGCTAGTCCCTTCTTGGAGTCTGTGAGTCTGCTGCTGTTTTGTTCCTTCAGTTTTGCTTTGTTGTTATACTCCACAAATGAGGGAAATCATTTGGCACTTGTCTTTCTCTGCCTGGCTTATTTCACTGAGCATAATATCCTCCAGCTCCATCCATGTTGCTGCAAATGGTAGGATTTGTTTCTTTATTTTGGCTGAATAATACTCCATTGTGTATATGTACCACCTCTTCTTTATCTATTCATCTACTGATGGACACTTAGGTTGTTTCATATCTTGGCTGTTGTAAATAGTGCTGCAATAAACATAGGGGTGCATACGTCTTTTTGAATCTGAGAATTTGTTTTCTTTGGGTAAATTTCTAGGAATGGAAGTCCCAGGTCAAATGGTATTTCTATTTTTAGTTTTTTGAGGAATCTCCATATTGCTTTCCACAATGGTTGAACTGCATTACATTCCCACCAGCAGTGTAGGGGGGTTCCCCTTTCTCTGTGTTCTCACCAGCATTTGCTTTTCTTAGGCTTTTTGATGCTGGCCATCCTAACTGGTGTGAGGTTATATTTCACTGTGGTTTTTATTTGCATTTACCTGATAATTAAAGATGTGGAGCATCTTTTCATGTGCCTGTTGTCCATCTGAATTTCTTCTTTGGAGAAGTGTCTGTTCATATCTTCCACCCATTTTTTAATCGGGTTATTTACTTTTTGGTTGTTGAGGCATGTGAGTTTTTATATATTTTGGATGTTTACCCCTTGTCAGATATGTCATTTGCAAATATATTCTCCCATACTGTAGGATGCCTTTTTGTTCTGTTAATGGTGTCCTTTGCCATACATGAGCTTTTTAGTTTTATGTAGTCCCATGTATTCATTTTTGCTTTTATTTCCCTTGCCCAAGTTGTTGCATTAAGGAACAAATTGCTCATGCTTATATTTAGGAGATTTTGGTCTATGTTGTCTTCTAAGAATTTTATGGTTTCATGAGTTATATTCAGGTTTTTGATCCATTTCAAGTTTACTTTTGTGTATGTAGTTAGACAATAATCCAGTTTCATTCTCTTGCATGTAGCTGTCCAGTTTTGCCAATACCAGTTGTTGAAGAGGCTTTCATTTCCCCATAGTATGTCCATGGCTCCTTTCTCATATATTAATTGACTATATAAGCTTGGGTTTATATCTGGGCTCTCTAAGTCTTATTCCATTGGTCTATGGTTCTGTTCTTGCACCAGTACCAAATAATCTTGATTACTGTGGCTTTTTAGTAGAGCTTGAAGTTGGGGAGCATAATCCCCTCAGCTTTATTCTTCCTTCTCAGGATTTATTTGGCTATTCAAGATCTCTTGTGGTTCCATATGAATTTTAGAACTATTTGCTCTAGTTCATTGAAGAATGCTGTTGGTATTTTGATAGGCATTTTGTTGAATCTGTGGATTGCTTCAGGCAGTATCGCCATTTTGACATTATTAATTCTTCCTATCCATGGGATAGGAAGTATGGAATGTGTTTATATTTATTAGTATCTTCTTTAATTTCCCTCATAAGTGTCTTGTAGTTTTCAATGTATAGGCCTTTCGCTTCCTTCGTTAGATTTATTCATAGGTATTTTATTCTTTTTGTTCCCTTTCTGCTAGTTCATCATTAGTGTATAGGAATGCAACAGATTTATCTGTATTAATTTTGTATCCTGCAACTTTGCTGAATTCAGATATTAGATCTAGTAGGTTTGGAATGGATTCTTTAGGGTTTTTATGTACAAAAGCGTGTCATCTGCAAACAGTGACACTTTAATTTCTTCTTTACCAATCTGGATGCCTTTTATTTCTTTGTGTTTTCTGATTGCTGTGGTGAGGACCTCCAGTACTATGTTGAATAAAAGTGGATAGAGTGAGTAACATTGTCTTGTTCCAACTCTTGAAGGAAAGGCTTTCAGCTTCTCACTGTTAGGTATGATGTTGGCTGTGGGAATAAATACCACTTGACCATGATGGATGATCTTTTTGATGTATTTTGAATTCAGTTTGCTAATATGTTTTTGAGTATTTTTGCATCTATGTTCATCAGGGATATTGGCCTGTAATTTTCTTTTTTTGTGAGGTCTTTGCCTGGTTTTGGTATTAGAGTGATGCTGGCCTCATAGAATTTGTTTGGAAATATTCCCTCTTCTACTTTTTGGAAAACTTTAATGAGGATGGGTATTAGGTTTTCACTAAATGTTTGATGAAATTCAGTGGTGAAGCCATCTGGTCCAGGGATTAGTTAGTAGGTTGTTTTTTGATTACCAGTTCAATTTTGTTGCTGGTAATTGGTCTGTTCAGATTTTCTGTTTCTTTCTGGGTCAGCTTTGGAAGGTTTTATTTTTCTAAACAGTTGTCCATTTCTTCTAGGTTATGCAGTTTGTTATCATATAATTTTTCATAGAATTCTCTCATAATTCCTTGTATTTCTGTGAAGTCCATAGTGATTTTTGCTTTCTCATTTCTGATTCTGTTCATGTGTGTAGACTCTCTTTTTTTCTTGATAAGTCTGGCTAGGGGTTTATCTATTTTGTTTATTTTCTTGGAGAACCAGCTCTTGCTTTCATTGATTCTTTCTATTGTTTTATTCTTCTCGATTTTTTAAATTTCTGCTCTAATCTTTATTATGTCCCTCCTTCTACTGACTTTGGGCCTCATTTGTCCTTCTTTTTCTAGTTTCATTAATTGTGAGTTTTATACATTTCATATGGGATTGTTCTTTCCTGAAGTAGGCCTGTATTGCAATATACTTCCCTCTTAGCATGGCCTTCACTGTGTCCCACAGAATTTGTGGTGTTGAATTATTGCTGTCATTTGTCTCCATATATTTCTTCATCTCTGTTTTAATTTGGTCTTGGATCCATTGGTTATTTAGGACCACTTTATTAAGTGTCCATGTGTTTGTGGGATTTTTCATTTTGTTGCATAATTTATTTCTAGTTTTGTACCTTTTTGGTCTAACAAGCTGGTTGGTACAATTTCAATCTTTTTAAATTTACCAAGGCTACTTTTGTGGCCTAATATGTGATCTATTCTTGAAACTGTTCCATGTGCACATGAAAAGAATGTGTATCCTTCTGCTTTTGGGTGTAGAGTTCTGTAGATGTCTGTTAGGTCCATCTGTTCTAATGTGTTGTTCAGTGCTTCTGTCTCCTTACTTATTTTTTGTCTGGTTAATCTGTCCTTCAGAGTGAGTGGGGTGTTGAAGTCTCCTAGAATGAAAGCATCACACTGTATTTCCCCTTTCGATTTTGTTAGTATTTGTTTCACATATGTAGGTGCTCTTGTTTTGGGTGCCTAGAGATTTATAATGGTTATATCCTCTTGTTGGATTGACCCCCTTTTCATTATGTATTGTCCTTCTTTGTCTCTTGACTTTCTTTGTTTTGAAGTCTATTTTGTTTGATACAAGTACTGCAGCTCCTGCTCTTTTCTCTGTATTAGTTGCATGAAATAACTTTTTCCATCCCTTTTCTTTTAGTCTGTGTATGTCTGTGGGTATGAAGTGAGTCTCTTGTAAGCAGCATATAGATGGGTCTTGTTTTTTTATCCATTCAGTGATTCTATATCTTTTGATTGGTACATTCAGACCATTTACATTTAGTGTGAATATAGATAAGTATGTACTTATTGCCATTGAAATCTTTAGATTTGTGGTTACCAAAGGTTCAAGGTTAAGTTCCTTACTATCTAAGAGTCTAATTTACTTACTTAATGTGCTATTGCAAACACAATCTCAAGGCTCTTTTTTTCTCTCCCTTTTTCTTCCTCTTCCATTCTTTATATATTAGGTATCATATTCTTACTCTTTGTCTATACCTTGACTGACTTTGGGGGTAGTAGATTTAATTTTGCATTTGCTTAGTAATTAATTGTTCTGCTTTATTTACGGTGCTTTTATTACCTCTGGTGACAGCTATTTGATCTATGGAACACTTCCATGTATAGCAGTCCCTACAAAATAAACTGTTGACATGGTTTGTGGAAGGTAAATTCTCTCAGCTTTTGCTTATCTGGAAATTTTTTAATCCTTCCTTCTAATTGAAATGATAATCTTGCTGTTTCACGTTTCCTTGGTTTGAAGCCCTTCTGATTTATTGCATTAAATATATCTTGCTGTTCCCTTCTGGCCTGTAAGGATTCTGCTGAGAAGTCTGATGATATCCTGATGGGTTTTCCTTTGTGTGTGATCTTTTTTCTCTCTCTGGCTGCTTTTAATAGTCAGTCTTTACCCTTTATCTTTGCCATTTTAATTATTATATGTCTTGGTGTTTTCTTTCTTGCGTCCCTTGTGTTGGGAGATCTGCACACCTCAATGGCCTGAGAGATGGTCTCCTTCCCCAGATTGGGAAGTTTTCAGCAATTACCTCCTCAAAGACACTTTCTATCCCTGTTTCTCTCTCTTCTTCTTCTGGAACCCCTATAATACAAATTTTGTTCCGTTTGGACTGGTCACACAGTTCTCTCAATATTCTTTCATTCCTAAAGATCCTTTATTCTCTCTGTGCCTCAGCTTCTTTGTACTCCCATTCTCTGATTTCTATTCCATTAACAGTCTTCTTCACCATATCTAATCTGCTTTTAAATTCCTCCATTGTATTCTGAAATGATTGGATCTCTATCCTGAATTCTTTCCTGAGTTTTTGAATATTTTTCTGTACCTCCATGAACATGTTTATGATTTTTATTCTTAATTCTCTTTCAGGAAGATTGATGATATCAGTTTCACTTGACCCTTTTTCTGATGTTTGTGGGATTTTGGTTTGAACCAGGTTTCTTTGATGTTTCATATTTGTATGTGGCACCCTCTAGTGCCCAGAAGCTATAATCTCTGGAGCTGCTCAGCCCCTGGAATGATGTCAGAGGTCGCAGGGGAGTGATGCTGGTGTCTGGTGGGCACAAAGTGATTTTTACTGCTTCTCAACTGCTATGCCTGTCTCTACTGCCTGAACCAGTTGGCTGAACACACAGGTGTAAGCCTCTATGCTTTGCATTGTAGCTGCTGTAGATAGGGCTTCTCTCTGGATGGTCTGATGCCAGGTCAGGGGCTGCCGGTTTGTGATCTTGATGTGGGCCCACTGGAAGGTGCAGCAGGCTATCATGGTGGGGGCCTTGGAGCTGTTTAGCCAGCCCTGGGGATGGAGCACCTGAAGCTTCTGAAAGTTCCCAACCTGCTGGGCAAAGTGAACAAATACAATTTTGTCTACTTGTCTTTGCTCCTGAGCAGTAAGCTTTGTGCAATCCTTGCCTCTTTAGCAGCCCTCTCACTGTTAGGACATCTTTCAGACTTACTGTCTGTCTTTTGTCCCAGAGCAGCCAGATATGGATACCTGTTTTCCTCAAGTGACTGGAATCTCAGTCTCTCCAGGTATTCTGCCTGTCTTAGCTTTTCAACCCCCCTAATCACCAGAGCACCATGAAATGTAGGTTCATGCTCCCAGAGAAGATCTCCTGGGGTGGGTGTTCAGCAGTCCCAGGTCTTCACCCCCTCAGTGCTCCATTTCTCTTCCTTCCGCTGGTGACCTGGGATATGGGAAGGGCTTGGGTCCTGCTGGATCACGGCTTTGGTATCTTACCCTGTTCCGTGAGGTCTGTTCTTTCCTCCAGTTGTATGTAGTCTGGTGTAGCCTTCTTTCCTGTTGCTCTTTCATGATTAATTGTATTAATTATATTTTTTATTATATGTGGTTTTGGGAGGAGACCTCTGTCTCACCTCTCACACCACCCTATTTAATCCCCACCATATTTTAATTTTTAAAAATCTTTTTTTCTTTCTGTTGTTCAGCTTTGTTACTTTACACTACACTGTATTCTGGATCACTGATCCATTCTTCACAATCCTCTAATGTGCTATTCATTCCCTCTATTGTACTTTTCATTTCAATTATTTTATTCTCAAGCTCTAACTTGTTCCTTTTTTATTTTGTATCTCCTTGTTGATGTTCTTCTTGAGTTTGTCTGTTTCTCTCTCCACTCCACTGAGCAACTTTAGGACCGTTACTTTGCATTATTTATCCTGTAGATTGCTTAAAGTCATTTCATTTAGCAAATTTTCTGGTATTTTTTCTTATTCTTTTGTTTGGAACACATTCCTCTGCCTCCCCTTTTTGTCTGACTCTCTGTTTCTATGTATTACATAGATCATCTGTGTCTCATGATCCTATAAGCAGTGGCCTTACATAGTAGGCATCCTGTGATCCCCAGACGTGCAAAAGACCCTTTTAACTAGAACCAGGCACTTCAGGGATGTTCCCTGTGTTGACTGTGTGCACCTTCTTGTTGTGGCTGAGCACAACTGCTATGAGTAGGCCAGTAGTCTAGTCTAGCCCTTTTCCTAGCTGCCAAAATCAAATATTCCTGCTACTTTGCCCTAGCGTATGTGACTAACTGATGCAACTTAAAGACTTGGCAACGCCCTTGCCACTGTGCTTTGGGCAGGCACTCCCTCAGCCTTGATGCCAGCAGTGGTCCATGCATCTACTATGGGGCTGTGCATGTTGGTAAGGTAAGTTTGTAGAAGAATTCTGGGGCAGAGAAAGTGGGATGGATGAAGAGTTTCAGAATCAGAACTGGCTCCCAGAAGTGTCTGGTCAGCTAGGCTGGCTATAAAAGTGGCATGTGTAAGCCTTTTCTCTCATGGAAAGAGCTTCCTCAGACCCCTTCCCCTCTGTCACATATCCCAAACTCTGTCACATATCCCAAAGTTAATAAATCTCCTTTCAACTGCCACTTCTGTGTTTGTTCTCAGACCAATCAACACAGCATGCTGGTCCCCCATGAGTGGAATCTTGGCTTCCTATACCCCTTCAGTTATCCCTGACATTTAGCTGCATTGATTTTCAAAGCCCAATGTTATGGGGGTTCATCTTCTCAGAGAGGATACCCAGGGCCACATGTGCTCATTTTGGGTGGTTATCTCTTCCCCCATCAATTCCTCACTCCCTGCTGTTGATGGATTGGGATGGCAAAAGGATTCTGGATTCTGAACCGATTTGAATTGTGATGAGTGTGTCTTTCCGCCTTTACCCTTATCAGTGTGGTCTTCTCTTTTTTGTTAGGGGTAGATGGTCTGTTCTGCCAGTCTTTCAACATCTTCCCAGAATCTGACCTATAATTTCTTTCTTTTGTGGAAACAATTTTTAAGATCTACTCTATTGACAACTTTCAAGTATATAATAGAATTGTTAATCATAGTCATCTGATCATCAGATTCCAAGAACAGATTTATCTTATAGCTGAAAGTTTATACTATGTCAGCAGAATCTCCCCATTTCCCCACCCCCCAGTCACTGGAAACCACTATTCTAGTCTCTATTTTTACATGTTTTCCCTTTTAAGATTGCACATACAATTAAGAGCATACAATATGTGTATTTCTGTATCTGACTTATTTCACTAGCATAATACATGCAAGTCCATCCATGCATCATAAAAAGCAGGGTTTCCATTTTTATGGCTGAATAATATTCAGCATATATTAATTCATATGTTCAATATTCATAAAAACATTTTTTATCCACTCACCCATCAATGAACACATATCTTGGCTGTTGTGAATAATACTGCAATGAACATGAAGGCACAGATATCTCTTCGAAAGAGTGGTTTCATTTTCCCCAGATATATACCCAGAAGAAATATTGCTGAGTCGTATGGTATTTTTATTTTTAAATTTTTGAGGAAACTTTATGTTGTTTTCCATGGTGGCTGTGCCAGTTACATTCCCACCAACATTGTACAAGGGTTCCCTTTTCTCCATAGCCTTGTCAACACTCATTGTTTTTTTGTCTTTTGGATAATAGCCATTCTAACTGGTATGAGGTGATAACTTACTGTGGTTTTGATTTTCATTTCCCTAATGATTACTGATTAGTGATGTTAAACACCTTTTCAGGTCGCTGTTGACCATTGGATGTGTTGAAAACAATGTCTTTTTAGGTTCTCTGCCTATTTTTCAATCAGATTATATTCTCTTTATTACTATTATATGCATGAATTCTTTATATATTTTTATATTAACCCCATATCAGATAGATGGTTTGCAGAAATTTTCTCTCAATCAATACATTGCTTTTTAATTTTATAATTATTTCTTTTACTGTGCAGAAATTTTTAGTGTGAGGTATTCCCAACTTTTGATTTTTAATTTTCTGCTTCTGCTTTTAATTTCATACCCCCCGAAAAATTATTTCCAAGTCCAATGTCATGGATATCCTTCCGTTGTTTTATTGTAGTACTTTTACAATTTCAGTCATCACGTTCAAATCTTCGATCCATTTTGAGTTAATTTTTGTGAGCTATACAATATAAGGATCCAACTTCATTTTTTTCTGCATTTGGATATCCAATTTTCCCATCACCATTTATTGAAGAGACTAATCTTTCTGTTTTGCCCCATTTTTGGACCCCTTGTGAATATTAATTGATTATATATGTGTAGATTTATTTCTCGGCTTTCCATTCTGTTCCATTGGTGTATAGCTCTATTTTCTGTTTTTTTATGCCAGCACTCTACTGTTTTATTATTAAGGTATCATTGATATATAATTTTATATTGGTTGCAATTACACAAAACAGTGGTTCAACAGTTACCCATATTATTAAATCCTCACCACTTCTAGTGTGGTCACTATCCATTAGCATAGTATGATGTTACAGAATCATTAACTGTATTCTCCATGCTGTACTACTGTCCCTGTGACCAACCTATTTTGTGATTGTGAATTATTGTGCCCCTTTATCCCCTTGCCCCTCCACCTCCACCAGCCCCAACTCCTCCCAGTTAATAACCACTAGTCCCTTCTTGGTCTCTGAGTCTACTGCTATTTTGTTTCTTTTGTTTTTCTTTGTTTTTATAACTCTACAAGTAAGTGAGATCATTTGGTATTTGTCTCTCTCTGCCTGGCTCATTTTGCTGAGCACAATACCCTCTAGATCCATCCATGTTGCTGCAAATGGGAGGATTCGATGAATAGTATTCCATTGTGTATATGTACCACTGTTCTTTATCGATTCATCTATTGACAGACAGGTTGCTTCCATATCTTGGCCATTGCAAATAGTGCAGTGATAAACATATGTCTTTTTGAATTAGGGACTTTGTTTTCTTCAGGTAAATTCCTAGGAGTAGAATTACTGGGTCAAATGGTATCTATTTTTAGTTTTTGAGGACCATCCATATTGATTACCACAAGAGTTGCACCAATTTACATTCCCACCAACAGTGTACAAGGGTTCCCATTTATCCACACCCTTGCTAGCATTTGTTATTTCCTGTCTTTTGGATAGTGGCCATCCTAATTGGTGTGAGGTGACATCTCATTGTGGTTTTAATTTGCATTTCCCTGATGATTAGCAATGTGGAGCATCTTTTCATGTGCCTGTAGCCATTTGTATTTCTTCTTTGGAGAAGTGTCTGTTCAGGTCTTCTGCCCATTTTTTAGTACTGAAGCATATGAGTTCTTTATATATTTTCATTGTTAACCCCTTATCATATGGGTCATTTATGAATATATTCTCCTATACTGTAGGGGGCCTTTTTGTTTTACTGATGGTGTCCTTTGCTGTACAGAAGATTTTGAGGTTGATGTAGTCTCACTTGTTCATTTTTTATGTTTCCCTTGCCCAAAGAGATGTGTCCAGGAAAATGTTGCTCATGCTTATACTCAAGAGACTTTTTGCCTGTATGCATCTAAGAATTTTATGGTTTCATGTCTTACATACAATTCTTTCATCCATTACAAGTTTACTTTTGTGTATGGAGTTAAACAATAATCTAGATTCATTCTTTTACATATAGTTGTCCAGTTTTCCATATACCAATTGTTGAAGAGGCTGTCTTTTCCACATTGTATATTCATGGCTCCTTTATGGTATATTAATTGACATATATGTGTGGACTTATGTCTGGGCTCTCTATTCTGTTCAATTGATCTATGGGTCTGATCTTGGCCAGCACTCTACTTTTTTATTATTATAGCTTTGCAGTACAGTTTGAGATCAGTAATTGTTCAGCCTCCAGTTTTGTTCTTCTTTCTCAGGATTACTTTAGCTATGTGGGGTCTTTTGTGGTTCCATATGAATTTTTGGATTTCTTTTTACTTCTGTGAAAAAATCTGCTTATATTTTCACAGAGATTTCATAGAATCGATAGATGTCCTTGAATACTGTGAGCATTTTAACAATATTAATTATTCTGATTCATGAACATGAGATACCATTCTATTTGTGTGTTTCTCAGTTTCTTTCATCAGTATCATATAAGTTTGTATACAGCTATTTTACCTCCTTGGTTGAATTTATTCCTAAGTAGGTTATTATGTGTAATGGTATTGTAAATGAGAGTTTTTTGGAAGTATAGTTGATATACAGTATTATATTGGTTTCAAGTACACAGAATAATGATTTGACAGTTATCTATATTATTATATGTTCTTCCCAACTAGTGTAGTTACTATCTGTTAACACGAAAAGTTACAGAACTACTGACTATAATCTTTATGCTGTAATTTAATGCCTATTTCAAAATGTTTGTTAGTGCATACAATGCAACTAATTCCTGTATGTTAATTTTGCACCCTGCAACTTTACCAAATTCATTTATTAGCTCTAACAGTGGATTGGTGAATTCTTTAGGGTTTTCTATATATAAGAAAATTTTATTTTCAAATACAGACACTTTTAATTTTCCTATTTGGCTCCATCTTATTTTATTTTTCTTACCTTACTGCTCTCTGTATAGGGCTTCCAGTTGTATGTTGACTAGGAGTGGCTATAATGGGCACAGCTGTCTTGTTCCTGGTCTTATCAGAAAAGCTTTTAAACTTCCACTATTAAGTATGCTGTTAGCTGTGGGTTTGTCACATAAGGCATTCATTATATTAAAGTGTGTTACTTTTATATCCCATTTGTTACAATTTCTTATGAAAGGATGTGGAAGTCTGTCATATCCTTTTTCTGCATCTATTGAAGTTGTCTATCACATCTGTTGATTCATGTGTATTGAACTAGATTGCCTGTTCTGACAGCTAGCAGGGCTTATGCTTGTAGTCCCACAGGACTACTTTTATTTGCATACATTAAAAGCTGCCTCCTGAGGGCTGAGCCTCCAATCAGACTGAATCTATCTGCTGACTGAGATCCACCTTTGTGACAATAAGAGATCTTGGCAAAGTCTTAACAACCTGGAGCTATTAAAAATAAAAGATGCTGCTTGGATAATAAAAACATTTCAGAGACAACCAGGAGCTAGGGTAAGGTTGCACAGTAATGTTCATCTCTTATACAAGGCCCACCTTTCACGATTTGGAGAGGTAACTATTTTGCCTAATATATAGAAACAAACACAAAGATCCAGGCAAAATGAGGAAACAGAGGACTATATTCTAAATGGAAGGACAAGATAACACTTCAAGGAAAAAGCCTTAATAAAATGAAGATAAGTAATTTACCTGATAAAGAGTTCATTGCAAAGGTCATAAAGATTCTCACCAAACATGGGAGAAGAATGAACACAGTGAGAACATCAACAAAGAGACATAAAATAAAAGAAAGTGCCAAATGGAAGTAACAGAGCAGGAGAATACAATAACTAAACTGAAAAATACACTAAACAGAAGACTGCTTAAAGCAGAAGAAAGGATCAGTAAATTCAAAGACAGGGCAGTTGAACTCACCAAATCGGAGAAGAAAAAATGAGAATGAAAGAGTGGGTATAGATAGAGGGACTTATGTGACAATATCATGTGACAATTATTCACATTATATGGATCCCAGAAGGAGATGAGAGAGAGAAAGGGACAGAAACACTTCTGAAGAAATAATGGCTGAAATTCCCATTAGCCTGGGGAACAAAACAGATATCCAGATCCAGGAAGCTCAGATTTCCTAATAAGATGAACCCAAAGAGACCCACACCAAGACACATTACAGTTATAATGTCAAAAGTTAAAGAGAAAGAAAAAGTTTAAAAGCAGAAAGAGAAAAGACAACTCATATGTCAAAGAGAACCCCACAAAACTATAAGCAGTATTTTCATCAGAAATTTTGCAAGACAGAAGGTAGTAAACAATATTCAAATGGCTGGCAAGAAAAAAAAATCTTCCAGTCAAGAATACTGTACATGGCAAAGTTAACATTCAGAATTGATGGAGAGATAAAGATTTTCCAGACAAGCAAAACTTAAAGGAGTTCATAACAATTAAACTGGCCTTATAAAAAATGTTATATGGACTTCTTTAAGCTGAAAAGAAAGAGTGCTAATTAGCAATAAAAAATATGAAAGCATAAATTTCACTGGGAAAATTAATTATATAGTAAAAGTAGTGGATTGATCACTTATAAATCTAGTATTAATGTTAGAAGAAAGAACAAGTAAAAATAACTATAACTACAATAATTAGTTAAGGGATAACCAAGATAAAAATATGTAAAATGTGTCATCAAAGCATAAAATATGGCGGGGGAAAGTGAAAATGTGTTCAAACTTAAGTCAGTATCAACTTAAAATAGACTTATAAATATAGATATTTTAGTGAAGGCCCAATGGTAACCAGCAAAAACCTATGGTAGACACACAAAAGATAAAGAGAAAGGGACATAAACATACCACTAAAGAAAGTCATCAAACCACAAATGAAGAAAGCAAGTGAGGAAAGGAAAAGAGACACTACAAAACTGTTAAAAAACAATTGACAAAATGACAATGAGCACACACTTATCAATAAGTACTTTAAATTTACGTGGAATAAATATTACAAGCAAAAGATATAGACTGGCAGAATGGATAAAAAACAATATTCATCAATATGCTGCCTATAAGAGGCTCACTTCAGATGTGAGGAGACACACAGACTGAAATGAAAGGATGGGAAAAGATGTTCCATGCAAATGAAAACCAAAACAAAGCTGGAGTAGGTATAATTATACCAGACAAAATAGACTTTAAAACGAAGACTGTAATGAGAGACAAAATAATGGAATTACATGATGATATAAAAATAGGATTTAACATTTGTAAATATTTATGCATCCACCACAGTAGCACCCAGGTATATAAAGCAAATACCAAAAGCCTAAAAGAAGAAATAGACAGGAATACAATAATAGTAGGGTACTTTAATATCCAAGTTACATTAATGATAGATCAGATGGAAAATCAATAGGAGACACTGGACTTAAGTGACATTTTAGACTAGAAGGATTTAGCAGATATGTAGAGAACATTCCATACAAGTGCAACACAATACACATTCATCTCAAGTGCACATGGAACATCATCCAGGATAGATCATATGTTAGCCACAAAATAAGTCTCAATAAATTTTAAAAAGATGAAATCATAAGTTCTTTCCATCCAAAATGGTATGAAAGTAGAAATCAATTACAAGAAGAAAACATGCAAATGCAAAATATGTGGAGATTAAACATGCTACTGAACAACCAATGAGCAACAAGGAAATCTAAAGGAAAACTAAAAAATATTTTGAGACAAATTCAAAGGGAAACAAAACCTAAAAAATTATAGCATACAACAAAACAATTATAAAAGGGAAATTAATAGTGTCAAATGCCTACCTGGAGAAACAAGAAAACTCTCAAATAAACAACCTAAGTTTCCACCTCAATGAAGTAGATAAAAAAGAATAAATGAAGCCCAGAGGCAGAAGGAATGAAATAACAAAGTTCAGAGTAGAAATACAGGAGAATAAAAAGACAATAGAAAAGACAAATGAAACTAAGAGCTTTTTCTTGGAAAAAAAACCCAAATATAGAAACTTAACTAGACTCACCAAGAGAAAAATAGAGGACTTGACTAAATAAATCCAGAAAATAAAGAGCATACAGTATAGCTGATACCTCATAAATACAAGGTATCATGAATTAACAGACATTTTTCCAAAGAAGACATACAGATGACCAACAGACACATGAAAAGATGTTCAAAATCACTAATCATTAGGGAAATGCAAATAAAAAACATAATAAGGTATCACCTCACACTTGTTAGAATGGCTATCATCAAATAGACAAGAAAACAAGTGTTGGTGAGGATATGGAGGAAGGGAAACCCATGCGCACTATGGATGGGAATGTAAATTAGTGCAGCCGGAATGGAAAACAGGATGGTAGTTCCTCAAAAAATTAAAAATAAAACTACCACATGATCCAGCAATTCCACATCTGGGTATTTATCCAAAGAAAATGAAAACCTTAAATATATATATAACATTATTTACAATAGTCAAGATATGGAAAAAACCTAAGTGTCCTTCAATGGATGAATGGATAAAGAAAATGTGATTGTCTATCTATCATCTATCTATCTATCTATCTATCTATCTATCTATCTATCTATCTATATATATATATATACTTTTCTATCTATCTATACACACACACAAACACACACATGGACTACTACTCAGTCATAAAAAATAATGAAACCTTGCCATTTGTGACAACATGAATGGAACTAGATGGGCATTACCCTGAGTGAAATAAGTAAGGCAGAAAAAGACAAATACCATATGATTTTACTTTTATGTGGAATAAAAAAACAGCTCATGTATACTGAGGGCAGATTGATGGTTTCTGGAGCTAGGGATTTGGGAATGGAAGAAATTGGTGAAAGCGGTCAAAAGTTAGAAACTTCCATTTATAAAATAAATAAGTCATGGGGATGTAATGTACAGCATGGTGACAACATTTAATAATACTCTATTGCATATCTGAAATTGCTATGAGAGTAAATCTAAAAAGTCCTCATCACAAAAAAACACTTTTATAACTTTATGTTGATGAATGTTAACTAATTGTGACCATTTTGCGATATATACAGATACCTGTTCATTATGTTGTACACAATAAGCAAATATAATATAACTAGCATATAATGTCAATATAACTCAATAAAAAAGAAAAATATTCATATTATGAGCTGCTGAATGGGAAGTCACAAAGCCATCTACAAGGGATGGGCAGTTGGCACCCCCAGTGTCTGAACTCCCACTTAGGGGATGTGAAAACCCTAGGGCAGTTTTGATTAAAGGTTCAGTTTTAATACACTCACACAATATGGAAGTAAAGTCACAAGGATTATTATTTACCAGTGTCAAAATGGTGGTTCAGTGAACAAGGGGATGGACAGTGCTCTGTCCAAGGTTGTGAGGGGGAAGAAGAAAGAGAGCAAGCAGAGTAGCAAGCACCCATGGCTTATAAGGTGGTTGAGTTGGTGGTCACTAATTTTTGCAGACTTAACTCTGAATGGTCATTTTTAAAGGTGCCCCAATAAAGCAAGGCAGGAATTTGTGGAGGGAATCCAAAGCTCAGGTCCTCATCAAAACGTCCAGACTTTAGGTGTGAGCAGGGTTGTCATAATGTAAATATCTAGGAAGCATCTCAAAATGGCCATTTTCTCATCACAGCTACTCTGACTAAATATCTCAATGGAGAATATGAACAATCGCACAGTACAAGATACAAGGGCCATACCATTCTGTCAAATTTTGTGACTATATGTGGAACTCAGATAGGTGAACTATCCCAAATCTGTTAGAATACAAACTCCCAGCACTCAAACCTCCCACACTGGTAAAGAAGCACCAACATTTGATAGTAATTATATTTTAGCATCAAAAAATTCCTCACCTACAATATTTGCTGATGACTATATTATACATATACATATATATATGTATAATATGGTGACTATAATGAAACCCATAAATCCACATTTCAGTGGGGAGATGAGCAACAATAAGCACTAGATAAAATAAAGGAGGCTATTACTTTGTCACTCCCACTAGTTCTTTCAAGGACAGAACAATTAGATGTTTCTTTCTGCCGAGGATGGGAAAAAAGGCAAAAACCTCCCCTCATGTACACACCAAGGAAGCAACTACAGCAAATGCAACTAATCCTGAAAATGACCTGAAGACTGCACAACAAACCAACTACCCTGGTGAAGAAGAGAAGACCACATTGAGAAGGGTAAAGTGGCAGAGATTTGATCCATCAGGACCCAAGCCCTTCTCCCATCCCATTCCACAAACAGGAGGGAGTGAAATGGAGTGGAGAGGGGATAAGCTCTCAGAAACTGTGCACACATGCCCCTAGAGGTCAGCTCTGGGAACATGAGCCCACATTTAATTGGGCTTTGCTTATTATTGGGACCAGAAACTAAGGATAGTTGGAGTACTCTTGGAGGCTGAAACTCCTGTTGCTTATGGAAGACAGGCATGCTCTATCAGTCACACTGGGACACAACAGAGAGGCACCAGGTGGAAAGATTTACCAGCAGCAGGAAATATGCCAGAGGGGCAGGATATGGAGGGAGCTCTGTCTGGAGGTGGAAGACAATTCTTCAGCTCTCCCTCAGCCAAAATAGTGAGGCAGCTTGGAATATGGCTCCAAATGCTCCATCTCCCCTCCCCCCCAGCAGCTCAGCCCCATGGCGGTACTTACTTCCACATCCACCGCACCTGGCCCACTCATCACAGCAGCAGTCTGACTTAGCTATGTGGAAAGTGGACGGGTGATACTTTCCTACCTTTCCTAGCCCTCCTTCAACTACACTGGTGGGGCACTTGAGGGAACCAGCTGTAAATTTCCCATCTCCCTCCCTAGTGGCTTAGCTCTACTGCACCACTTCCCTGCACACCCATCCTGCCCAGCCCAGCAGTGGATTCCATTGCTGGCCAGCAGGCAGAGGGCAGCCCCAACCACAATGAATCCAAGCAGAAGCAACTCATGGCACACAAAATGGCACAAAGAGGCAAGCTTTCAGCCTCTATGGACAGAGATCAGCCACTGCCAGCAGACAGGAAGAAAGGTGACTCCACCCACAGCCCACCAACAGCAAATGTGGCTTCATCACAAAAGAGAACCAACCATGTACTGGTAAACAAAGAATCTTGAACTTCTGGGCACCACAGGAAAACTTCATAAAGCCATTGCATTGTAGTCCAAGAGGCATAGCTGATCTAATACAAAGCAAGAAACAGAAGCCAAGACAAGATGAGGAGGCAGAGGAATACATTCCAAACAAACAAACAAAAACAGGATAAGACACCAGAAAAGGGGGTAGATGAAATGGAGCTTACCAATCTTCTTGATAAATATTTAAAAGTAACAGTCATAAAGATGCTCCCTGACCTGGGAAAAAGAATTGTTGATATCAGTAAGAACCTCAACAAAGAGACAGAAAATTTGAAAAAGAGCCACTCAGAGATGAAGAATATAATAGCAGAAATGAAAAATATGATGGAGGGAATGATGTGTAGACTGCTGGAAATTTAGGGACAAATCAGTGAGATGGAAGACAGAGAAAAGAAAAGTGACCAAGATGAAGAATTATAAAAAATAATTCTTAAAAGTGAGAAGATTCTAAGAGACTTGTGTGACAACTCCAAATGAAAAAATATTTGCATAAGTGGGTTCCAGAAGGAGAAGAGAGAGACAAAGGAGAAGAAAGTTGCTTTGAATAAATAATAGCTGAAAATTCCCCAATCTGGGGAAGGAAGTAAACACCCAGATCCTGGAAGTTCAGAAAGCACCTAATGAAAGGAACACCAGGAAGACAGCACCAAGACATATAGCAATTAAAATGACAAAGATTAAAGACAGAATCTTCAAAGCTGCAGGAGACAGGCAGACAGTTACCTATAAGGGAAACTCCATAAAGTCATCAACAGTTTTCTCAGGAGAAACTTTAAAGTCCAGAAGGGAGTGGCATGAAATATTTAATGTACTGAAAGGGAAGAATCTACAACCAAAAATCTTTACCCAGCAAGTTATCATTCTGAATTGAAGGAGAAATTGTTTCCCAGACAAACATAGGTTAAAAGAATTCATCAGCATTAAGCCAACTTTACAAAATATGTTAATAGGAATTCTGTAGATAGAAACGCTCTTAAGCCTAAATACCTTTCATCAGTGAAAATAACCTACAGTAAGTGTTGTAGACCAACTACTTACTAAGAAAGTATGAAGATAAAAAATATAAAAGTAATAAAATGTACTATAGACCAAATCAGTCAAGGGATACACAAAAGATGTAGATTACAACATCTTACAAATAAAGTGCAGAGGAGGAAGAAGAATAAAAGTAGTACTTTTAGATTTTGTTCAAAATAGATCAACCATAAACTTAATATAGACTGCTATCTATTTTGGAAAGTACTCTGTGAACCTCTTGGTAAACACAAACCTAAAGCCTATAATAGATACACAAAAATTAAAAAAAAAAAGAAATCCAACCATAACACTAAAAAAAAAATCAAATAACATGAGAAGAGTATAAGAGAAGGTGTAACAGGAAGGAACTATAAAAACAACCATAAAACAATACAATGGCAATATGTACAAACCTATCAGTAATTACCTTAAATATGAATAGACTAAATGCATTAATCAAAAGACATTGGGTGCCAGAATGGATAAAGAAATAAGACCTATCTATATGCTGCCTACAGGAGACCAACTTAAGACTTAAAGACATACATAGACTGAAAGTGAAGGGGTAGAAAAAGATACCTCATGCAAATAAAAGGGAGAAGGCAGCAGGAGTAGCAAGGGACAAAGAAGGACATTACATAATGATAAAGGTATCAATCCAACAAGAGGATATAACTAATGTAAATATGCACCCAATATAAGAACACCTAAAAATATAAGGCAAATATTAACAAACCTAAAGGGAGAAACAGACAGCAACACAATTATATTAAGGAATTCAACACCCCACTTACATTAATGGATAGATCATCAAGACATTAAATTAAAAACGGAACAGTGGCATTGAACAACACGTTAGACCAGATGGACTTAACTGACTTATACAGAATGTTGCATCCAAAAGCATTAGGGTATAAATTTATCTCAAGTGCACATGGAACATTCTCTAGAATAGACCACATATTAGGATAGAAAAAGGCACCCAACAAATTAAAAAAGACTGAAATTGTATCAACCATCTTTTCAAACCACAATGCGATGAAATTAGATATTATATGAAGAAAAAAGCACAAAAAAATGAAGGCTAAACAACTTGCTTCTTAAAAGTCAGTGGTCAATGAACAAATCAAAGACATCAAACAATACATGGAGACAAATGAAAACAAAACACAATGATTCAAAATTTGTGGGATGCAGGAAAAGTGGTTCAAAGAGGGACGTTCATAGCAATAAAGGCTTACATTCAGAAACAAGAATAACTTCAAATAAGAAATTGAAACTTACAAATAATCGAACTGGAAAAAGAAGAATAACAAACAAAGTCCAAAGTCAGTAGAAGTAGGAACATAATGAAGATCAATGCAGAAATAAATAAAAAAGAGTAAGAAATTGGTAAAACAAATATCAATGAAACCAAGAGCTGGTTCTCCAGTATGATCAATAGACAGCCCCCTACCTAGAGTTATCAGGAATAAAGGGAGAGAACACAAATCATATAATCAGAAACAAAAAATAATTTACAACCAACACAACAGAAATTCAAATGTTCATAAGAGAATTCTACAAAAAATCATATGCCAATAAAATGGACAACCTAGAAGAAATGGACAAAATCTTAGCAACATACAATTTTCTATGACGGACCCAGGAGGAAATAGAAAATCTTAACAGACTGATTACTAGTAACAAAACTGAATGGGTAATCAAAACACAGATATCCAGGACCAGATGGTTTCACACATGAATTCTACCAAACATTTAAGGAAGAGGTAATACCTATCCTTAAATTATTCCATAAAAATAGAAGAGGAGGGAATACTTCCAAGCTCATTCTGAAGTCAGTATTTCTCTAATACCAAAACCAAAGGCAATACAAAAAATGAAAATATCACACCACTATCCCTGATTAAAACTGATACAAAAATCATCAACAAAATATTAGTAAACTGATTTCAAAAATACATCAAAAGGATCATTCATCACAACCAAGTGTGACTTATTCTGGGGATGCAAGGATGGTACATTGTTCACAAATCAGTTATACCACATTAACAAGAGGAAGGATAAAAAAATCATCATCTCAATAGATGTTGAAAAAACACTTGACAAAATTCAGCATTCATTCATGATAAAAAATCTCAGCAAAATTGGATTATGAAGGATACATACCTCAACATAATAAAGGCCATATACAATAAACCGACAGCTAGCATCATACTCAAAAGTTAAAAAAAAAGACAGGTATTTCTCTAAGATCAGGAACAAGACAAGATGCCCACTATCACCACTTATTCAGCATAGGACCAGAATCCTCCCCTTTGGTAACCATTAGTTCCTTCAGTTTTGCTTCGTTGTTATACTCCACAAATGAGGGAAATCATTAGGCACTTGTCTTTCTCCGCCTGGCTTATTTCACTGAGCATAATATCCTCCAGTTCCATCCATGTTGTTGCAAATGGCAGGATTTGTTTCCTTCTTATGGCTGAATAGTATTCCATTGTGTATATGTACCACCTCTTCTTTATCCATTCATCTACTGATGGACACTTAGGTTGCTTCCATATCTTGGCTATTGTAAAAACTGCAGCAATAAGCACAGGGGTGCATATGTCTTTTTGAGTCTGAGAAGTTGTATTCTTTGGGTAAATTCCAAGGAGTGGGATTCCCGGGTCAAATGGTATTTGTATTTTTAGATTTTAAGGAACCTCCATATTGCTTTCCACAATGGTTGAACTCGCTTACATTCCCACCAGCAGTGTAGGAGGGTTCCCCTTTCTCCGCATCCTTGCCAGAATTTGTTGTTAGTCTTTTGGATGGTGGCCGTCCTTACTGGTGTGAGGTGATATCTCATTGTAGTTTTAATTTGCATTTCCATGATGATTAGTGATTTGGAGCATCTTTTCATGTGTCTGTTGGCCATCTGAATTTCTTCTTTGGAGAAATGTCTCTTCATATCCTCTGCCCATTTTTTAATCGGGTTATTTGCTTTTTGGGGGTGAGGCATGTAAGTTCTTTATATATTTTGGATGTTAACCCCATGTTGGATATGTCATTTAATAATATATTCTCCCATACTGTAGGATGCCTTTTTGTTCTGTTGATAGTGTCCTTTGCCATACAGAAATTTTTTAGTTTGATGTAGTCCCGTGAGTTAATTTTTGCTTTTCTTTCCCTTGCTCGAGGAGATGCGTTCGGGAAGAAGTTGTTTATGCTTATATTCAGGATATTTTTGCCTATGTTGTCTTGTCTTCTAAGAGTTTTATGGTTTCATGACTTACATTCAGTAGCTTGATCCATTTTGAGTTCACTTTTGTGTATGGGGTTAAACAATAATCCAGTTTCATTCTCTTGCATGTAACTGCCCAGTTTTGCCAACACCACCTGATCAAGAGTCCGTCATTTTCCCATTCTATGTCTATGGCTCCTTTATCATATATTAATTGACCATATATGGTTGGGTTTATATCAGGGCTCTCTAGTCTATTCCATTGGTCTATGTGTCTGTTCTTGTGCCAGTACCAAATTGTCTTGAGTACTGTGGCTTTGTAGTAAAGCTTGAAGTTGGGGAGCATAATCCCCCCTGCTTTATTCTGCCTTCTCAGGATTGCTTTGGCTATTCGGGATCTTTTGTGGTTACATATGAATTTTAGAATGATTTTCTCTAGTTCATTTAAAAATGCTGTTGGTATTTTGATAAGAATTGCATTGAATCTGTAGATTGCTTTAGGCAGGATGGCCATTTTGACAATATTAATTCTTCCTATCCATGAGCACGGGATGTGTTTCCATTTATTGGTATCTTCTTTAATTTCTCTCATGAGTGTCTTGTAGGTTTCAGAGTATAGGTCTTTCACTTCCTTGGTTAGGCTTACTCCTAGGTATTTTATTCTTTTTAATTCAACTTTGAATGAAATTGTTTTCCTGATTTCTCTCTCTGCTACATCATTCTTAGTCTATAGGAATGCCATAGATTTCTGTGCATTAATTTTGTATCCTGCAACTTTGATGAATTCACATATTAGATCTAGTAGTTTTGGAGTAAATTCTTTAGGGTTTTTTATGTACAATATCATGTTATCTGCAAAAAGGGACAGTTTAACTTCTTCCCTGCCAATCTGGATGCCTTTTATTTCTTTGTGTGGTCTTTTTGCCATGGCTAGGGCCTCCAGTACTATGTTGAATAGAAGTGGGGAGAGTGGGCATCCTTGTCTTGTTCCCTACCTTAAAGGAAAAGCTTTCAGCTTCTCGCTGTTAAGTATAATGTTGGCTGTGGGTTTGTCATATATAGCCTTTATTATGCTGAGGTACTTGCCCTCTATACCCATTTTGTTGAGAGTTTTTATTATGAGTGGATGTTGAATTCTGTCAAATGCTTTTTCAGCATCTATGGAGATGATAATGTGGTTTTTGTTCTTTTTGTTGATGTGATGGATGATATTGATAGATTTTTGAATGTTGAACCATCCTTGCATCCATGGAATAAATCCTACTTGATCATGATGGATGATCCTTTTGATGTGCTTTTGAATTTGGTTTGCTAATATTTTGTTGATTATTTTTGTGTCTATGTTCATCACGGAAATTCGTCTGTAGTTTTCTTTTTTTGTGGTGTCTTTGCCCAGTTTTGGTATTAGAGTGATGCTGGCCTCATAGAACGAGTTTGGAAGTATTCCCACTTCTTCGACTCCTTGGAAAACTTTAAGGAGGACGGGTATTAGGTCTTCAGTAAATGTTTGATAAAATTCAGCAGTGAAGCCATCTGGTACAGGTATTTTGTTCTGAGGAAGGTTTTTGATTACCAGTTCAATTTCATTGCTTGTAATTGGTCTGTTGAGATTTTCTGTTTCTTTCTGGGTCAGCCTTGAAAGGTTGTATTTTTCTAGAAAGTTGTCCATTTCTTCTAGGTTATCCAATTTGTTAGCATATAATTTTTCATATTATTCTCTAATAGTTCTTTGTATTTCTATGCTGTCCTTAGTGATTTTTCCTCTCTCATTTCAGATTATGTTTATGAGAGTAGACTTCTTTTTTCTTGATAAATCTGTCTAGGGGTTTATCTATTTTGTTTATTTTCTCAAAGAACCATCTCTTGATTTCGTTGACCCTTTCTATTGTTTTATTCTTCTCAATTTTATTTACTTCTGCTCTAATATTTTTTATGTCCCTCCTTCTACTGACTTTGGGCCTCATTTGTTCTTCTTTTTCTAGTTTGTTAATTGTGAGTTTAGACTGCTAATATGGGAATGTTCTTCTTTCCTGAGGTAGGCCTGTATTGCAATATACTTTCCTCCTAGCATGGCCTTTGCTGCCTCCCACAGATTTTGCGGTATTGAATTATTGTTGTTATTTGTCTCCATATATTGCTTTATCTCTCTTTATATTTGGTCATTGATCCATTGATTATTTAGGAGCATGTTATTAAGCCTCCTTGTGTTTGTAGGATTTTTCATTTTCTTTGCATAATTCATTTCCATTTTCATTACTTTGTGGTCTGAGAAGCTGTTTAGTACAATTTCAATCTTTTTGAATTTACCAAGGCTCTTTTTGTGGCCTATTATATAATCTATTCTTGAAAATGTTCCATGTGCACTTGAGAAGAATGTGTATTCTTCTGCTTTTGGGTGTAGAGTTCTGTAAATGTCTGTTAGGTCCATCTGTTCTAATGTCTTGTTCAGTGCCTCTGTCTTCCTATTTATTTTCTGTCTGGTTGATCTGTCCTTCAGAGTGAGTGATGTGTTGAGGTCTCCTAGAATGAATTTATTGCATTCTATTTCCTCCTTTAATTCTGTTAGTATTTGTTTCACATATGTAGGAGCTCCTGTGTTGGGGGCATAGATATTTATAATGGTTATGTCTTCTTGTTGGACTGGCCCTTATATCATTATGTAATGTCCTTCTTTGTCTCTTGTGACTTTCTTTGTTTTGAAGTCTATTTTGTCTGACATAAGTACTGCAACTCCTGCTTTTTTCTCCGTATTAGTTGCATGAAATGTCTTTCTCCATCCCTTCACTTTTAGTCTGTGTATGTCTTTGGGTTTAAAGTGAGTCTTTTGAAGGCAGCATATATATGGGTCTTGTGTTTTTATCCATTCATTGACTCTATGTCTTTTGACTCTTGCATTCAGTCCATTTACATTTAGGGTGATTATTGATAGGTATGTACTTATTGTAATTGCAGGCTTCAGATTCCTGGTTATCAAAGGTTCAAGGTTAACTTCCCCACTATCCAAGAGTCCAGCCCAAGTCACACAATATGCCACCACAAAAATAATCCAAAGTTTCTTTTTTTGTTTTTTCCCTCTCCTTTTTCTCCTTCCTCCATTCTTTATATATTACATATTATATTCTGCACTGTTTTTCTATCCAGCTATTAAACTGTAGGAACACTTCTATCTATAGCAGTCCCTCCAAAATACACTGTAGAGATGGTTTGTGGGAGGTAAACTCTCTCAGCTTTATCTTATCTGGGAATTGTTTAATCCCTACTTCAAATTTAAATGATAATCTTTCCAAGTAGAGTATTCTTGGTTTGAGCACCTTCTGATTCATTGCATCAAATACATCATGCCACTCCCTTCCTGCCTGTAATGTTTTTGCTGAGATGTATGATCATAGCCTGATGAGCTTTCCTTTGTGATCTTATTTCTCTCTCTGGCTTCTTTTAATAGTCTGTCCTTATTCTTGATCTTTGCCATTTTAATTACTATATGTCTTGATGTTGTCTTCCTTGGGTCCATTGTGTTGGGAGATCTGTGCACCTCCATGGCCTGGGAGACTATCTCCTTCCCCAGATTGGGGAAGTTTTCAGCAATCACCTCCTCAAAGAAAATTTCTATCCCTGTTTCTCTCTCTTCTTCTGGTACCTGTATAATGTGAAGATTGTTCCGTTCGGATTGGTCACATGGTTCTCTCAATATTCTTTCATTCTTAGAGATCCTTTTTTCTCTCTGTTACTCAGCTTCTTTGTGTTCCTTTTCTCTAGTTTCCATTTCATTTATCGTGTCCTCCACGGTATCCAATCTGCTCTTAATACCGTCCATTGTGTTCTTCAACGATTGTATCTCCAACCATAATTCATTCCTGAATTCTTGAGTATCTTTCCGTACCTTCATGAGCATGTTAATGATTTTTATTTTGAACCCCCTTTCAGGGAGAGTCATGAGGTTCATATCCTTTAAATCTTTCTCAGGAGTTGTATTCATAATTTTACTCTGGACCAGGTTCCTTTGGCGTTTCATATTTGTGTATGGTGCCCTCTAATGTCCAGAAGCTCTACTCTTTGGAGCTGCTCAGCCCCTGAAGCAATGTCGGGGATTGCAGGGGAGTGGTATTGGTACCTCAGGGGAGGAAAGAGCTGTTTTCTGCTTCCTGGCTGCTATGCCTGTCTCCACTGGTTGAACCAGTGTGCCGAGCACACAGGTATAAGCCTCTGTGCTTTGCGTTTTTAGTTGCTGTAGACAGATCTTCCCTCTGGCTGGCCTATTGCCAGGGTAGAGTTTCCCGGTGTGTAACCCTGGTGTGGCTGGTCAGGAGAAAGTTGCAGTAGTCTGCCTGTCACAGAAGGGGTTCTTGGAGCTGTGTAAGCAGCCTTGTAGTTGGAGCACCTAAAGATAGTGAAAGCTCCCAATCTGCTGGGCAGAGTGCACCTGAACAATTTTGTCTACCTGTTCTTTCTCCTGAGCAGTAAGCTCTGTGAAATCCTTGCCCCTTAAGCAGCCTTCTTACTAAGGGCTTCTTTGTTAGGAAGTCTGTCAGACTGCCCGCATCTCTTTTGTCCCAGAGCAGCTGGATACGGATCCCTGCTTTCCACAAGCAGCTGGTATCTTGGTCTCTCCACGAATTCTGCCTGTCTTAGCTTTCCAACCCCCTAATTATGAGAGTATCATGCAAGCACCATGAAATGTACGTTTGTGTTCCCAGAGCAGATCTCCAGAGTTAGGTATTCAGCAGTCCCATATTTCCCCCTCCCTGCTCCATTCCTCTTCCTCCCGTCAGTGAGCTAGGGTTGGGGAAGGGCTTGGATTCTGCAGGACCACAGCTTTAGTATGTTACCCTTTTACATGGGGCCTGCTCTTGTCTCCAGGTGTATGAAGTCCGTTGCAGTCCTCTTTCCTGTTGCTCTTTCAAGAGTAGTTGTATTAGTTATATTTTCATATTACATGCAGTTTTAGGAGGAAGCATCTGTCTCACCTCTCACGCTGCCATCTTTAATCTCCGCAATGCACTGAATTTTAACAAATGTGGAAAAGCAATCAATTCAGAAGGAACTGTCTTTTCAACCAATGGTGCTGGAGCAATTGGACACTCATAGGCTAAAAATAACCTTGGCATTGTATTAGGGTGCAGAGAAACAAAGATAATAGAAGATTTATGTATACATATATCTATAACTGTACATCTATCTATAATCAGACTATTTAAAAGATCTAAAAGCATGTATAATATAATACAAAATATATAAGATATAATCTGAGAATCCCCATAACTTGCCATTTGCAAACTGGAGACCTAGTAGTCAGTAGTGTAATTCTGGTTTGGGTCTAAGGGCCTGACAACCAGAAGAACTGATAGTGTAAACCCCAGTCGAAGGGTAGACCAATATCCCAGCTCAGCAGTCAAGCTGAAAGGCATGAATTCCTCCTTCCTTTGCTGTTTGTTCTATTCAGACCTTCCATGGATTGGATGCTGCCTTACCCACATTGGGGAGCACAATTTAGTTTGCTGAGTCAACTAATTTAAATTCTAATATTATCTGGAAATACTACCAAAGACACACTGAGAAATAATGTTTCATCTGGGCAGCCTGTGGCACAGTCAAGTTGATATGTAAAATTAATCATCACGAATCAATACCCTGTCTACTTGGCACCTAATGCATTTTTTAAATCCACACTAAATACCAAAATAAAATAACAAGATCATAATTCCACATAAAATAATACAAATACCTTGAATACAAGTGAAAACACACTAACCCATTCCTCAGAACAGGACATAAATTCCTTAAATGATGTTTATTCTTCTCCTTACAGTCCTGTAACATTAATACTATGATGTAAAATTAACAGCAGTTAAATATTATAAAGACAATACATCTTACATTACATGATAACGGAATAAGGGAGGAAGGAAATAAAAAAAATACACACACATAAACATATTCATACAAGAAAATACTCCTGACAATTACAGCCCTTGTTTCTGTTTCTGTAACTGGGGTCATGGTTGTAGCCAGTGTTATTTTTTGATTGAAATATAGTTGATATACACTATTATATTGGTTTCAAGTATACAACATAGTGATTAAACTGTTATCTACATTATTACATTTTCTTCAACTAGTGTAGTTACTATATGCCAACATAGAAATTTATACAGTGATGGAGATAAAGTGGCACAAATTTCAATTATAAAATAAATTAGTCACAAGGATGAAAATGTAGCTCATGCTTATAACTACCTTGTTCCACTACCAACTCCACTTATAACTACCCACTTATAACTGTCTTATTCCCTCCTTTGCATTCAGAAAGCACCTCATCTGTTCATGGTTCTTACCTGGTAGGGTGACCCAAACCTTCATTCTTGTATGGTCTGGGCCATCAGTAGTTATGCCTGGGTTGGGTTTTAGTTTTCTAATGACTTTTATCACAGGCCATGGTAACAGTAATAGATGTCCTAAGGAATCTACAAAATTCCACAAATACTCTTCCTTAACTCCACTGTGGAGTAGCAGTCCAGTTTGCACTTGATAGAATCTGTCATCCCAGGAAACATCATAACTCCCCTCTTTGTCTATTGATTCAGAAGCATGAGGAGCCCAAAGTGGCTGGATGGTAGCCTTAACTTCCAGTTCAATGGAATCATTGCTGTGTCTCTTGGTGGAAAAATTTCTCTCAAACAAAGATCTCTAGGCCAGCAGAGCATATCATTGTGACAGGAAACAAAAATTTAGTTAGCAGTTAATTAGGGGTAATATTGAATGGTGCAACTCCCATTTCCACCCCTTGATTCTCAGACCTATGACTACTTGCTATGGGAGAAACAGTACTATGTATTGAATACTGATTAAGATCATATACAACCTTTTGGACAACCTTGTAGCTTCCCTGAAAAGTATTGCCACCTACCCAGCACTATAACTGAGTTTTCAAAGAGACATTCCACTGCTCTATGAATACAGATGATTCAGAATGGTGGGGACTATAGTAAGACCTGTGAATTCAGTGAGCATGGGCCCATTACTACACTTCTTTTCCTATGAAATGAATTCCTTGATCAGAAGAAATGCTGTGTGAAATACCATGACAGTGGAGTAGGCATTCTGTAAGTCCGTGGATGATAGTTTCTCAGAATCATTTGCATACATGGAAGGTAAATCCAAATCCAGAGTAAGTACTTATTCTAGTAAGATAAAATGCTCCCATGATGGAAGCTGTCCAATATAATCAACCTGACACCAGGTAGCTGGCTGATGTTCCCCTGAGAAGAGTGCAATATCAGGGTCTCTACTGGCAGACTGGGTACTCAATGGTGACTGTTACCAGGCCATCCTTGGTGATTGGAAGTTCATGTTGCTTTTCCAAGGCATAACTCCATTCCTGCTACCATAGCCACTTTGTTCATGTGTCCACTTGGCTCTGACAGGAGTAGCTGGGGAATACCAGCTGACTGGTATCCACAGAATAGAACATCTTATCCACCTAATTATTAAAATCCTCTTCTGCTGAGGTCAACTGTCATCAGCATTCATATGGGATACAAATATCCACATATTTTTGTCCATTCAGACAAGTCTATCCACATACCTCTTCCCTGAGTTTCCTTGTCACCAATTTTCCAATTGCATTCTTTCCAATTTCCTGAACTTTCAGGCAATCCACTTGCCACAGCCCATGAGTCACTATATAATTTCACAATTGTCCATTCCTCCTTCCAGTCAAGTGCACTGCTTGCAGTTCTGCCTACTGGGATTTCCCTTCACATCACTTCAAATGATATCCCAGAAAGGGGCTGTAGTGCTACAGCTATCTGCTGCAGATGGTGGTGCCTGCATATCCTACAGAACCATTTGTAAACTAGGTCCAATTCTTGTCTTCCTCCATCAGATGATCATAGGGAACTCCCCTTAAGGCCATATGTACAGGCCCAGAGAGATAAGGCAACATAACAGGAATGGGAACTCTGGGCATTTAGGCCACTTCATGTAACATACTTGTGCATTAAGTGCCTACTCAGGCCAGATCACATAAACAGCACTCTCATTTGATAATGAAGCACTGCTGTGGACAACCAACTTTATAGCTTGGTGGATCAGATAACACCCCATTCTTAATGGGTAGCTCAGTTTTCACGATAACTTGGTAGTCCAGTGTTAAGCACTCAATCTCCACTAACACCTACTAGCAGGCTCAAATCTCTTTCTAAAAAAAAGTTATCTTCAGAGACTGACGGGCCTTTCTCTATAATACTAAGGACCTGCACAATGGTTCATTTATGCGGAACTGCCTAAGGCTGCAAACAGTGCCTTTATCTGCCAATGATACTTGAAACACCATTGGATTAGCTTTATCATATGGTTGAAGTGGCAGAGCAGCTTCCACAGCCTGGACCTGTTGCAGAGTCATCTCTAGTTACAAGCCTCCACTAAAAGCTATTATCTTTTTGGATCATTTGTTAAATGGTCCAGAATAAAACACCTCAAGGTAGGATACATGGACCCCAAAATTCAAAGAAACTCACATGGCATTATGCCTTTTTTTGGTTGTAGGAGGGGCAAATGCAACTTCTTCACTTTAGAAGGAATGTCTCAACATGTCCAACAACACAGAAATGTCAGTGAGGTATAAAGAAGGCCACTACATTTTAGTCATATTTATTTCCACCCTCTCACATGGAAATGTCTTACCAATTAGCCTAAATTAGTTGCTACTTCTTGCTCACTATGTCCAATCAGCATAATATAATCAATGTAGTACACCAATGTGACATCTTGTGCAAAGGATATGTGATCAAGATCCCATGAACTAAATTAGGAGATAGGGCTGGAATGTTGATATATCCCTGTGGTAAGAAAATGAAGATATGTTGTTGGCTTTGCAGCAAAAATAAATGGCTTATGGTGGTCATTACAAACATATATTGATAAAAAAACATTTTCTAAATCAAAAGCTGCATACCAGGTACTGGGAGATGTGTTAATTTGCTCAAGCAAGTAACCACATCTGGTACAACTCCTGCAATTTGGGTGACCACCTGGTTAAGCTTACAATAATCCATCGTCATTCTTCAAGGTCCATCTGACTTCTGTACAATCCAAATAGGCAAGCTGAATGGTAATGCAGTGGGAAATACCACCCCTGCATCCTTTATCTCCCTGATGGTAACATTAATCCCACAGTGCCACTTTTGGTTTATTATTTGACGAAGTAGAAGCAGTTTTATTAGCTTCCATTTGTCTTTTTCACCATATTAGCCTCACTGTACTACTCAGGGAACCAATGCAAGGATTCTGCCACTTTCTAAGTATGTCTATCCCAATTATGTATTCTGGAACTGGGTAAATAACCCACAATGAATTTAGGAACCCGCTGGACCTACTGTGAGATGAACATGAGCTAAAACCCCACTGACCACCTAACCTCCATCATCCTGCTCTGACTAGTGGGCCACAGTGGCATATTGGTTCTCCTAGAACTAATGTCAGTTCAAAGTCAGTGTCCAGTATTCCCCAAATGATCTATTGTTCCCAAATGTACAGTTATACTGGTAAAGGCCTTAGGCCCTTTGCGGGAAGTCTGGGAGAACAATAAAGAATATAAATTTTTGGTAAAATCCAATAAACTTTCCACTGGGGTCTTTCCTCAGGAGGTCCTGGCCTCCCCTTCATTCAAGAGGTTCTGGGTGCATTAACACACTCAAGTCTGGAAATTGATTCAGAGGCCATGACTCTGTTTTGCAGCAAAAATAAGTGACTCATGGTGATAACCGCAAACACATATTGAGAAAAAACATTTGGCAGATCAAAAGTTGCGTACCAGATAGCGGGGGATGTGTTAATTTCAACTTAGACTTTTGTTCACTTTGACCTACAACTTCTCTTCTTATACATATAAAATAAGAATATAGTAGGCTTCTGTGATAAAGGGAAGTTTCTATGGCCAGGAGTCTCACTTGGCCCTGGTTGGCTAGCTCACTACACACGTGTGGGCAATACGTTGTTATTGACTCCGTACAAAGAGATCTGCCGAGTACTCTGGGCTGCCTGGCTGCATGGCTGCAATGCTGCAAGGCTTCAGGGGAATAGAGACTGGAGTGGTGGCAATGCCAAAGACAGAAACTGGTATATCTTCAGGGGCAGAGAGGCCCCTAGGCAGAGACCAGCTTGCTGCATGCAGACTTGGTCTAAGGTGGATGGGCTTCTTGTGCTTGACCTGCCACCATGGGAATAAGCTTTATCTCTAAGGTTAGGACTACCCTACCTCTGTGTAAACCCAAGGTTTCAGCCCTGGGCAAGTTCACGATATGTTCACTGAGATTGAGCAATGACAATGGAACATTCTTGGGGTGAAAGGATTTATTACATGGCTTGTTCTCCTGGTGATAGGTTGAGTACTAGAAGTATGTCTGCATCCAACAGTCTGCAGGTCTGTAATCCTCCTTCATTTCTGCCTCCTCCCAGAACACTGCAGAGCTCTTTATGTAGTAACTCAGTCAATAATAGCATATTTCCTATGTGTGTGGAAGCAGTAGCTTAGCAGCAGGCCAGTTGCATCATCAAGTAGTGTAGGTTCAGGTGAGGATCCTGGCTATAAGAACCTTCACTTTATCCACACTCCACCCCTCCAGGATTCTCACCTCACAATCTACATGCTCTCAATCTTCCACAGGGTCCCTGTGTGATAAAGCTGTAGCTTTGTAACCAGATTCCACAACATCAACAGTGGATAACAACATAGAGAAAATAACAAAAATTAAGATACAACAAAATTTGATATAAGTAACAAAAATTATAATATCCCCAAGCCTGAGTATGTTATTTCAGCAATATTCAAAACCAGTTCTACTCAGATGAGTTCATGACTCACACTTAGTAGTGGTGCTGATAGGGAGCTCCATGCACCCAGGGAGTAGCAGTTTCTTTTGTTAGGGTGTGTTCCCAATCCACAACGACCTTAATGGCAATAAGACACATGTTTTAATGACACCAACATAGGCAAATATTGTCCATCAGGTAGGATGCATGCAAGAGAGTGGTCCTGTGATAGGACTGTAGCAGGAAGGGGATCCCATCCAGGTCTAGTATACCATACCTTTACCCCTCTCCCTGTGGGGGTTACTGAGGGTCTATATATAGTGCTACTGGAGGTGCATGCACTGGCCATAATGATAAAACAAAACCCCCTGGTAAGATGCTCCTATTTATGACTGTTCAGGATAGACTACTGTGATCTTTGGGGGCTACTCTGCTGTTACTCCAGGAATACATGAGAAGCCAGCTTCCAGGCCTTGTCCCTAAGGTGCCAGGAGGGCCAGCTATCGCTGGTCCATGTGTTGAAATGTCCAAGGCCACATCCAATCAATGGAGTCTCCAGGGTTTAATGTAGTTGGTACTGACATAAAGATATTATTCTGGTGACCAAAACTCAGCTTCAATGATTCTTCCTTGGTTTGTACTTACAGCTGTATAGGGGAGGCAGCAATAAGCCTTACCATGTATACGGGGATCTGGGATCCATTTTGGGATTTCTCATTCAAACGCCATAGCACTGTCCATAGGCAGACTGACCATCCCCACACACTATTGCTGTCTGACTTCAGTCCAGACTTTAACAAATCATTTTACCTCTCTATCATGCATGCCATAGTAGGATTGTATGGGACATGAAACTTCCATTTGATTCCCAACAGTTGCATGCATTATTGTAGTGAATATCCAGTAAAGCAGGTGCCTTGATCACTCTAAATTACCTATGGTCAGCCATAGGGTGCAAAGAGATGCTCCAGGCCTATTTTGGTCATCTGTTGATCTGCACAATGTGTAGGAAAAGCAAACAGAAGTGCAGTAGCTGTGTCCACACAAATCATGGCATACTGCAATCCTTCTGACATTGGCAGAGGCCCTATATACTCTATCTGCCACATGATGAGGGGTATTGTCCCATGTTGCTGTGGAACTCGGTGTAAGTCCCTTTTACAGCAAAAGATGCACTCCTGCTAGGCTCTGTTGACTTTTTCAAAGGTCAAACGCAAGCCCCACTGATGGGCTACAGCCTACATCGTCTTTTGCCCTACATGCAACAAACACTGATGTAACATTGGGCTGCATCAGAGGCAGGCTTTCCTTCTAGTCAATGTACCTGGGACAATTCATCTGCTTCATCATTTCCAGGGGCACCAGTGGCAAATGACCTGTCACATGATATACTGTAACTGTTTTAGTCTGACCACAGGCCCATAAGTTTTGCCATAATTCTTGCCCCACAAGGAGGTGGTCACCAACCAACCAGTTGGCATAGTACCATGTCAGTACCCACAGGGTCAGGCCCCAGTAGACAGCCCTGTTGTCAGTGAAGACAACTATTGGGGAGGGCTCCTGGCTGATCGCAAGCCACATTGCCTGCAACTCTGCCCATGGACTGCTCTTCCCCTCACCATCTTCCATTCATATTGTCTCAGTCTTATGATGGAAAGCTACGTCTCACAATTTTGGGGGCTGCACACAGCTCGAGCTATCTGAGTACCATGCATCTTTGGGTATAGGGGCTCTTCCCTCCTAAGACGGGTTCTATGCTACTAATGGTTCTAAAGTAAATTCTTCCTACTTTTCACTAGTATATGTCACTGGCCACAATAAGTGTTGGAGTTCTTCACTCAAGGGCCTACTAGAGAGGGCACTACACTGCTGTAGGTATGTACCCAACTTGGCCAGTGTAGGCATTTGTGGCACACCATTCCTTGGATTTCTTCTACCCACCCCATGAAGGGGTACATGGAAGTGGTTATTACCTTCATCGGGCCTATTCCAGTGATGGGTTCTTTAGCCAGCAAGTCGTGATACATGGAAGACATTTGTTTTTATATCAAGGTGTATCGTACCTCTGACGCTTTCCAGAGTTGTGACGAGAATACAATAGGTTGGTGGGTTCGTTCAAGCCGCTGCCAGAGACCCCAGCCATAACCATCTTCAGTCACATGAACGTTCATCTCACAAGGCCTTGATGGGTCTATCACACTCAAGGCCTGCATGGCCTTGACTTCCAATTTTGCTGTAGTAAAGTCAGATGCATATGATTCATCCTAGTCCCACTTGATGCCCTTTCATACCAACCAGTATAAGGTCTTCAGAATTCATGCAAAGTGCAGGGTAACAGTTTCCAGTAGCCTAGAAGACCCCCAAAACTCCTGTAACAATGCCACATTTGTAGGGGTAGGAAAGGTCTGGACTCTTTCTATGACTGCTGGTGGTATAACTTTAGTCTTACTTCACAAGACTACCCCCAATAATTTGACTTACAAACAAAGACCATGGACCTTGGTGCTTGTTCACAGCCCATCTTTTCTCCTGTAGATGTTTCAGCAGTCTAGGTGCCACACCTTCTATATATGAAAGATAATCAGACATGAGCATATCACCAATAGAATGGTACAGCTGCACCATCGGTGGTTTCTCCCATGCTGAAAAGTCCTGAGCTACAAGTCCCTGACAGATGGTGGGGCTGTGGAGGTATCCCTGTGGAAGGGTGGTGAAGGTCCATTGCTGTCATTCCCATGTGAAGGCAAAGTGTTCTTGACTTCCTCCTCAATGTCAATGGAAAAGAAGGAATTAGAAATATCTACCACATAACGGTATGTTCGTAGTTTGTGTCTGAGGCTATCCATCAGGTCTTCAATAAATCGGACAGCAGCATGCATTAGGGGGTTTGACTTTATTCCATTCTCCGTAATCCACAGTCATACACCAGGAGCCATCTGACATTTTTACTGGCCACACTGGAGAAATTAGACTATGGGCGGGTTTTATAATACCTACTTTTCCAGTTCCTGGAGGGTTTCTCCAATTTCTTTATGCCCTCCAGGCAATTTGTATTGTTTGATATTAGTCACCTGCTGAAGCAAAGGCAAAGCAATAGAAGAGTGCTTAGAACATCCCCTCAGAACTGCCTTCACCACACATATTCTCAGTCTGAAATCACCTGCAGTAGTCTGTAACCATACACCTTGCAGGATATCTATCCTCAAAATATATTCAGGGATGGGAGAGATATACACAGTATACTCCATTGGGGGTAGAGGCCCTATTCACAAAGGGATTTGGGCTCATTTGACTCTGATAGCCTTACCCCAGTATCCAACTGTTACAGAAGGCATCCAGGGAAAATGCTCAGGGTTGCCATAAATAAGTGAAAATTCAGTCCCTGTATCCACCAGAGCCAGGACATTTTGTACATTCACCAGAGACCAATGGGTAGATATTTCAACATGTAGACTCCAGTCACACTCTGGTCCCTCAGGGAACATAACTTGACCTTTCCCTCAATCAAACCGTGTTCCCCAGTCATATTCTTGTATGGGTTTGTGAGGTTGGCTCACTCTCTAGAAGGAAGTCTTACAAACATACAGGCCAGACTTGTAGATCTGTCTCTGGCCTCTGCATCTTTGTTCTTAATGGCTTAAACTGCTGCTCTTGTTTCAGTTGTTGCCACAGCTCCAGTAAGATTATATGTGACTTCCCATATAATTTCCTTCTGTCTGCTCCTTCCAGTATTAAATCAGCCCACATCTGGGTCCTCGTAACATTCACAGGGCCCCTTACATTCTTCCTCTGAGTATCAGACCTTATTTCCTTCCATGTTCTCAGTGCTTCAGCCTCTCCTAATCTCCACTAACACCTACTAGCAGGCTCAAATCTCTTTCTAAAAAAGTGACCTCACTTCTCGGCTTCTCTAAGTGATGGGCAAGAATGGCCACTAGAGACCCAAAGACGGAAGTGGGAGCCATTTGAAGCACAACATTTCTCATCCCTGCAGTAAAATGCTCCTCATCTGGTCCATAATTCTCTGGATTATAGATGGGATTTTTCATGCCATCTCCTGTAACACCTGTTGGAGCTCAGCATATGTCTGCCATTAGCAGGGGAGGATGGTAAATCACCCTGATTGGGCCACACATCACAAAGTGCAGCCATAAGCCAATCTAGGAGGGAGTGATTTGCTGGGGTCTGATGTGCCTTTTGTAATTGCTGCCTGAAGGCAGGCCGAATTGTCAGGAAAGCCAGATTTCCTGTCTCTGATACAGACATAACAATTCCATCCACCCCTAAATCCCACAGACACAGGATACAGCTGATATTGACTCTGAGGGCTTCTGCTAATGCCGAAACCAGGAGCACAAATCCACCAGCTCAGCCTGAGTATAGGGGTGGGGCATAGAGTGCTCTATGACATGGGTAGGGGGATGAACCTCTCCTGGAGAAATCCTGAGTTACTGAGTCTTTATTTTATTTACAACCAATGGGCATGCTTTCTGAAGAGGAGTGAGCAGTGCCTCTGGCAACACCCCTTCATGCTTCCCCAGCACCTCCATTTCCGAGACTGATGACAACTTTCTCTCCACTTCCCTGAGTGCCGGCGTGGCTACATCATTTACCTTTTCTGCAGTGCCTCATGGCAATTCTAGCTCAGTCTTCAACAGCTCTCTTACCTTCACCTCAGTACCTCTCAGCTGGCATTCTCATGCCTCCTCTTCCTGTGCTTTCCTCAGGAGTACATCTTCTCCTTCCATTGCCTTTGCCTCCTTCTGAGCACCTGGAAGAGCTGCTGTCTCATTCTGTAAGGACTCTTTTACCTCCTCCACTGGACCTTGCGGCTCACATTCTTGAACTGCATCTTCTTGTGCTTTTTGTAGGGGTCCGTCCTTTCTCCTCATGGCCTTTACCTCCTCCAAAGAACCTCATAGTGATGCCATTTCAGTCACCAACGAATTTTTTACCTTCTCAACAGCACCTCACAGCTGGCGTTTTATTGCTGCCTCCTCTTGTATCAATGCCATTTCATTTTAGGCAGGAAAATAGATATGAGTGGGGTGGAAAGAGAACAAGGTCATTATAGCCCCTAGAAAGGACTCAGCTAACCAGTTAAAAGTATAAATCCATAAAAGACTCTAAGTTAGAGTTAATCAGTTAAAGCTCAAAAGGTCAAAAGCAACTTGAATGTTTGAATATTCCCCAGATAAAGAGAAATATCTGAGCACAGACCATGTCTTCATTGTGTCAACTAGATCATTGTAAAATTTACTCCACCTTGCTAAAACACCCACCTATAAACAGCATAATAAAGACAGGGTGATCCCACCTTAAAGCCAAAATTGGATTTTAAAAAATCCTGGAAGTTAAGAAGTAAGATTCTTAACATACCATTCAGCAAACAAATAATAACTCGGCCCACCCTGGAGGTCCGGGTCAAAAGTCTTAATTGATATGCCCCCAAACCAAAAAGCTGCTATTCTGGGAAGAAATCAGCAGTAAATTTCTCATGTTAATTTTGCAGAATTACCTGGAAACCTAATCAAAAGAAAGATGTAATGACTCATCAAGAATAAACATTCAGGGACCACTTAACAAGTCCATACCCCTAGCCCTTTGAAAATCCTCAACCGCCTATAATATCCCAGACTTTAAAACTTTAAGGGTGCCTCTTCTCTGAGGTAGCCCACACTCTCCCCTCTCTGAGTGTACACATTTTTGCTTTAAATAAATCTCTCACTTATAACGTTTTGTCTCTGCACTTTTCCAGTAGTAAGTGTGTTTGTTACTTTGCTTTTTCATTCTAATCACCTTATACTCTGACTTCCCTGCATCTCTGAACCAATTATCCCCCCACCAAATCTACAGCAGTTTGCCACTTCTGTTCCCATGCTGCCACTTCTGGTATCTCTTTAAGGAGCATGTACTTCTCGTCTATAGACCTTTTAAATACTGTGAGAAGCAGCCAACCCACAGTCCCTGCTGCCTCACGGGCATTCCATTTCTCAAAGGACCTACTTACTATATCAAGGGCCAGCCCTACTGACTCAGGTATCACCTCCACTTGCCTCTAGTCCTAGGGTGTGTCCAAGCCCTCTAGGAGGCGAGTCATGTCAGACCACATACCCAACTGGGGGGCAGTCGACTGTCTGCCTATTCATAGTAGCAGCTCGTTGGAGTACCCTTCCCATAAGGGCAGCCTATTCTTTTCCTTGGTCCACAATGAATCCTGCTGGTGTCTCCAATTGTCTTGCCTATGGGTTTCAGCTCCAGGTAAGTTCACTGTGTATTCAGTGAGACCAAGGAATGACAATGTAACATTCTTGGGATGTAAGGGTTTATTACCCAGCTTGTTCTCCTGGAGATAGGTCGAGAACAAAAATTACCTCTGTATCCAGTGGTCTTCAGTTCTATAAGCCTCCTTCTCCTCTGCCTACACCCAGAGCACTGGGCAGAGTTCTTTATATAGTGACTCAGTCAATAATAGCGTATTTCCTACAGGTATGGAAGCAGAAGCCTAGCAGCATGCTAGTTACATCATCAAATAGTTTAGATTCAGATGAGGATCCTGGCCATAGGAACCTTCACTTTATCCATAGCAATACAGCTTCACTTTCTTCTGAAGGGGATTGCCCCCAGGCAAGTTCACTTTAGATTCAGTGGGACTGAAAAACAACAACAGAATGTTAGGAGTAAAAAGCTTTATTCTCATGATGGTAAGTTGAGTGCTGGAATCACGTCTGCCTCTGTGGTAGTCTGCATGCAGCAAGCCCATCTCCATCTCTGCCTCTGAGCAGAGCCCTGGGTGGAGCTCTTTATATAGTAACAACAACAATAATGTCTCATTGCCAATGGATTTATAAGCATTAGCTTAGCCATAGGCCAATTACATCATCAAGTCATTTAGGTTCAGGTGATAATGACCATAGGAACTTCCACTTTCCCCAAACAATGTAAAATAAACTCCAAGGCTCTCAAGGTGTCTATTGTTTAAATGACCACATTGATTATAAAAGAATGTGATTCTGGAAATTTGATTGGGGTCATGTAATGAAGGTGGAGTCATTGAGCCTCTAAATTCTGATGTCTTCTTTGCCAGTGGAATTAGGTCTCCATCCCTATAGGAAGCAGCATCCCCACCTCCACTGAAATTGGTCTCCTCACCCCAGCATAAGTGGCCTCCCCATTCCCCAGTGGTACTGACCTCTCAACCCATAGTTGTATCAGCCTACTCCCCACCACTAGATGGGATTAAACCCTGAATTTCCTGAGGAAATTATAATGGTGTGGGAAAATGGAAGTTCCTATGGCCAGAATCCTCACCTAACACTAACCTACTTGATGATGTGATTGGCCTACTGCTAGGCTACTGCTTCCACAGCCATAGGCAATAGCTATTATTCACTGAGTCACTGTATAAAGAGATCTTCCCACTGCTCTGGAAAGAGACAGAAATGGAGGAGGTTTCTGGACGTGCAGACTGTTGGATTCAGACATGATTGTAGTGCTTGACCTACCACTGGAGAATAAAGCTGGGTATGAACCCTTTTACCCAAAGAAAATTCCATTGTCATTTCTTGGTCTCACTGAATCCATAGCGAACTTTCCCAGAGCTGAAACCTCAAGCAAGACAGATTGTAATTCATTAAGTTGTATAATGTAGTTCTGAATTTGATTTTAAACAATTTCAGACTTGTGCTGACAAGAGATAAAGGTTCCTTCAGGGAACATGTAGCTCTTAGGTCATTTATGCAGCACTTGAGCTGAGAATTAATCCCTTATCTTATTATTTTCTTCTACCACTTGTCTATCAACATAAGGAGCAACCAGGTAACATCATTACATTCACTGGTTTTCTAAAATTGCTTGAAAGTATCAACATAGTCATCCAGAACTTTGCTTATTATAAGTAGGTGATTATGATTATCCAGAGAAGATATTTTATGTACTTCTGTTTGCTAGATCAAGCCATATTATCAGTGCTACCTATACTATTAGAAATAGAGTCATTAGCATCTTTAAGTCTAATCAGATTAATGAGAAACCCTGGAAGTAATTCAGAAAACTCACCATTAACAATCTATTCCTCTAGAACCACTCTTGGAATAAAAAGTTCTCCAGAGAAAGAGAACCAATATACTTATTTTTATGTTTAGTTATTATGAGGAATTGGTCAACATGATTATGAAGGCTGAGAAATCCCATGATCTGCACTTTCCCAACTGAGACTCAGGAAAGCCAGTAATGTAATTATATTCTGAGACTAAATGCCTGAGGACCAAGGAAGCTTAAGTTATAAATCCGAATCAAAGGGCAAGAGAAAACCAGTATTGTAGCTCAAGTAGGCAGGCAGTCAGAAATAGGTGCAAATTCTTACTTCCTCCACGTTTTTTCCTACTGAGGTGCTTGGCAGATTTGAAGATGCCACCCACACTGGGGAGAGCACTCTACTTTACAGGGTACCCAATTCAAATGCTAATCTCATCCAACAACAACAACAACACCCTTATATTATCTCCCAGAAATAATGTTTAATCTGGGCACCCTGTGGTAAAGTCAAATTGACAAAGTTAGTTATCACAGACATTAATCTCACACTTACACAAAACTTAATTCAAAATGGATAATAGACTTAAATGTAAAATGTAAGTCCAGAAAACTTTTAGAAGAAAGCATAAGAGAAAATCCTCAGGACCTAGGATATGATAAAGGCTTCTTAGAAATTACTCTAAAAGTATAGTCCATACAAGAAAAACTTGGTGAACTGAACTCCATCAAAATTGAAAGCTTGCTTTTTGAAAGATCCTATCAAGAGGATAAAAGTTAACAAAATGGAAGAAGATATTTACAAACCACATATCAGAGAAAGAATATTCTTTAGAATATATTTTTAAACTTTTATATTCAATAGTAAATAGTCATAAATCAATGATCTCTCTAAATATACATGGGCACAAGACATGAAGAGATGTTTCATTGAAGACGATATAATGATAGCAAAAAAACAAATGAAAAGATGTTTGACATCACAAGCTGTTAAGAAAATGTCAATTAAGAGTTTGCTGAGACAGAATTACATAACTATTAGAACAGCCAAATACAAACTAGTGATAGTTTCAAGTGGTTGTGAAGATGGAGAGAAACAAAATCTCTCATACATTACATCTGGGAATGTGGAATGGAACAGCCACTCTGGGAAATATCATGGAACTTCTTTTTTCTTGTTATTCATGTAAGGAGCTTGAAAATAGCCACTCCAACATTACAACAAGTAAAACGTTAAACAGAATTAACAATGAACCATTTTTCTCAGATCTGTAAAAGAAGTAACGTTACAGGGTAAACTGCTACTCCTTAAATTAAAGAGACAGACAGCTAGATACAGAGAATAGCACATTACTCATAACCAGAAACTTCTTTGGGAATAAGTGCTGGGATAGTAAAATCTAAATGTAATTAGCAAATTACTGGAAGCTACGTGTGCACAAATATGAGATTTAAAATCTTCCAGAGAGAATGAATGATATAAAAGAAGAATTAAGTAAATAGAGATGAATTCCATTTTCATGAATAGGAAAACAATATTGTCAAAATATTAGTTTCTCTCAAATTGATATACAGATACAGGAAAATCCTAATCATATTCCCAGCAAGTTATTTTATGGATATTGACAAACTGATGCTAAAGTATATATGGTTCAGCAAAATGTCCATGGAAATTGAAGAACAAAGTTGGAGAACTGATGCTACTCAACTTCAAGAATTATTGTAAAGCTACAGTAATTAAGACAGTGTGGTATTGTTTAAATTATAGACATGTAAATGAAACAGAAAGGAGAGCTCATAAATAGGCCCCAAGAAATATAGTCAATAGATCTTTGATGGAGGATTCTCAAGATAGTGGCGTGAGTAGGATGGTGGAAATCTCCTCCCAAAACCATATATACTTTGAAAATACAGCGAATACAACTATTCCTAAAAGAGTGACCAGAAGATACAGTACACCAGCCAGGCTACATCTACATCTGCAAAAACTCAACATCTCACTAAAAGGGTAAGATACAAAGCTGTGTCCCGAGCACTCCCCCTAACCCAGCTCACTGGTGGGAAGAAAAGAATCAGAGTGGGGAGGGAGTGGATGCACAGGACTGCTAAATAACAAGCCCTAGTAATCTGCACTGGGAGCACAGACACACATTGCATGGTGTACTGGATATTAGAAGAGTGGGAAAGTAAAATCCGAGTCTAAGACTGTGAACAGGTTCCCACAGCTGTCTGCCCAGGGACAAAATAAAAGCAGATGCTTTAAAAATTTAAAGGTACAAGGGTTTAACAGGTGGACAAAATCGTCCTGGCACACTCAACCCAGCAGGCTGGGAACTTTAAGGAACTCCAGGTGCCCTAACATCCTGGGTGGCCACATAGCACTGAGGCACTCATGGCAATAAGCAGCATGACATTCATTCACCCGCCCCACCACTGCAAGGTAACTGGCTGATCTGCCATGGCTGCAGAGCAACCCAGGAGCAGCCCCGCCCACAGCAACAACATAGAGGCTTCTCCCATCAGGCAGCTAACTGGGCCAGACCCAGACGCTGCCCCTTGCCTGCAGTCAACAGACACAGACAGTGGAGACTGGTGCAGAGTCCAGAAGGCACAAAGGGGCTTTATTTTCACAGCAAACACATGCTGCTCATATGCAACCCCCACCAGTGCCCTAGGCCCGCCCAAGGTCCACCCTGCCCATGGCAGCTCAGAGTATTAACCGAGAGGCTTCCCCCTGAATGCATCTCACTGGCCCAGGCAGAGGAAGCAAGCATGGAGTCTGGAAAGCACGTAGGAGCTCTGTTTTCATGGCAAACATGCGCTGATCACCTGCAACACCCGCCAGTGCCCTAGGCCATCCCAAGGTCTTCCCTGTCCACAGCAGCTCAGGGGTTCAACCCAGAGGTTACTCCCTGCATGAAGCTGACTGGCACAGGCAGAGGAAGCCAGCACAGAGTCCAGAAAGCATGTAGGAGCTCTGTTCTTGCTGCGAACATGCGCTGATCACCTGCAACCACCGCTAGTGCCCTAGGCTATCCTAAGGGCTGCCCTGTCCACAGCACCTCAGGGGATCAACCCACAGGCTGATCCCTTTGTGCAGTTTCCCAGCACAGGCAGTGGAGACTGGCACAGACTCCTGAAAGCATGAAGGGGCACCATTCTCTTGGAAGAACACATGCCACTTGACTACAACCCCCGCCAGTGCCCTAAGGATATCCCAAGGGCCACCCAGGCCATGGCATCTCAGGGATTAACCCAGAGGCTGCTCCCTGTGTGTGGTTGACTGACACAGGCAGCAGAGATGGGGAAGGTGACCAGCAAGCAGGAAGGGACTTTGTTCTCCCGGCTGACACAAGCAACACTCGCTGACAATCACCTCCATTGCCATGAAAAGGCAGAAGAACCTTATTCAGCCCAAAGCTCCTCAAACACCGGGGACAGGGCCTTGGGAGACCAAAATAACCAATCTTCCTGAAAAATAATTCAAAATAAAAGTCATAAGTATGCTGATGGAGCTACAAACAAATATGCAAGAGCTAAGAGATGAATTCCAGAGGGACATTAAAAAACTAAAACAAACAATGGAAGGATTGAAGAGCAGACTAGAAGAGGTGGAAGAGAATGTTAGTGGAACAGAATTCCGAGAACAGGAATGCAGAAAAGCTGATGCAGAGAGAGATAAAAGGATCTCAGGAATGAAAGAATAATAAGAGAACTGTGAGACAAATCCAAACAGAACAATATTCACATTATAAGGGTACCAGAAGAAGAAAAGAAAGAAAAAGGGATAGAAAGTGTCTTTGAAGAAATAATTGCTGAAACGGTCCCCAAGCTGGGGAAGGAAACAATCTTTCAGACCATGGAAGCCCACAGATCTCCCAACAAAAGGGACCCAAGGAGGACAACACCAAGACATATAATAATTAAAATGGCAAAGATCAAAGACAAAGACCGAGTATTAAAAGCAACCAGAGAGACAAAAAAAAATCACCTTCAAAGGAAAACCCATTAGGCTATCATCAGACTTCTCAGCAGAAACCTTAAAGCCTAGAAGAGAATGGCATAATATATTCAATGCAATGAAACAGAAGGGCCTCGACCAACAATATTGAATCCAGAAATATAATAATTTAAATATGAAAGGGGAATTAAACATTTCCAAGATAAGCAAAAGTTGAGGAAATTTACCTCCCACAAACCATCTCTATAGTGTATTTTAAAGGGACTGGTTTAGACTGAAGTGGTCCTACAGCTAAACATACGATACCATAGAAAATAAATTCACAGCAAAGAAAGTAGACCAGCCAAACACTAACTAAATGCAAAATAAAATCAGCTATCCACAAAATCAGTCAAAGGAAACACAAGAGAGTGCAGAATAAAACACCTAACATATAAAGAGTGAAGGAGGAATAAAAAGAAGGGAGTAAAATAAAGAACCATCAGACTGTGTTTATAATAGTGTAATAAGTGAGCTAAGTTAGATGGTTATATAGTAAAGAAGCTACCCTTGAACCTTTGGTAACCACAAATCCAAAGCCTACAATGGCCATAAGTACATATCTATCGATAATCACCCTAAATGTAAATGGACTGAATGGACCAATCAAAAGACACAGAGTAATATAATGGATAAAAAAGCAAGACCCGACTTCCGGGGATATGGCGACGTGAACGGACCAATAGAAAAATTCCTCCCAACATTATATTTATTCACGAAAATACAGCAAATACAACTATCCCTAAAAGAGAGACCAGAATACACAGGAAAGTGCACAGCGTACAGCTACACCTGTGAGAACTTGGCAGCCGGTGAAGTGGACGGGATACGGAGCGGCGACCCAGTGGGACAGAGCGCTGCCCCCCCCCCAGAGCTCCGGCGGCCAGACACTCTGGACAGAGGACTCGGCACCCGGTGAGGCGGGACAGAAAAGCAATCCAGCGAGACCAGAGCGCCCCTCCACCCCAGCACTCCGGCAGGAGTCCCGGCAAGGAGGATAAGGTACGGAGCCGCGAGCGGACCGAGCACTCCTCCCCCGCAGCGCTCCAGCGGGAGGAGAGGATTCAGAGCCGGGAGGGAGCGGAAGTCTGCGCCGGGAGCGCCGACACACAGCCTGCAGTGTAGCGGAGGTAGGAGAGACAGAGGGCACAGGGTCCCAGCCCGGAACGTGCAAGTTGCCTGCGGCAGGCTCCGGGAAGGAAAAAGAAAGGAGAAAAAGGGGAAGAAAAGCACGCACTCTACCTCAGTGGTCTTAAAGAGACAGGAGCTCAGTAGAGGGGCCGGATAGCCCCGCAAACTGAGCCCAGCACGCTGGGAGTCCTGGGGAGCTTTGGACCCCTTGGCTGGCGACTGGGAAAGGGTGCCCGACATTGAGACCCCCACGGAGATCAACAGCTTACCATTCGTTCCCAACCCAGCCAGAACTATAGAGAGGCGCTGGAATAGTGGAGCAACAGCACCACGTACAGCACTCGTGAGGAACCCACTCTCAGTGGCTTTTTTGTTGTTGTTGTTGTTATTGTTGTTTCTCCCCTTTCTTTCCCTTTTTTTCTTTCCCACTCTTTCAACAGCCTCCCATTCATTCTCACCCCAGCCACAGCTTTAAAGGGCCATGTGGAGCGAAGTGGCCACAGCTCTGGAATAGGGGAGCAATAGCGCCACCTATAGCATTCACACAGAAACCACCCCCAGTGGGCGTTTTGGTGTTTTTTTTTGTTTGTTTTTTGTTTGGTTGTTGTTGCTGTTTTCTTTTACGTGTTGCTGCTTTTTCTTTTTCTTTCTTTTCTTTTCCTTTCTCTCTCTCTACTTTTACTTTTTTATTATTAGTAGAAATTTCTTTTTTTTTCCTTTCTCTCCTTTCTTATCTCTCCTTGCTACCAACAACCAATTCTATAGTCATTAGAAGACAGAAGAATATGATACAGACAAAGCTTCAGACAAACACCACCCCAGAAAAAGAATCTGAAGAAATGGACATGCACAGTCTTCCAGAAAAAGAATTCAGAATAAAAGTCATAGCCATGCTGACGGATCTACAGAAAAATGTGCAAGAACTGAGGGAGGAAGTGAGGGAAGTGAGGAAAGACAATGCAGAAATGAGACAAGCCATCAACGGGCTCAACAGCAGATTGAATCAGGTTCAAGACACGATCAAGTAATTACAAGACAGGGACCAGGAATACAAAGAAATGGAGGGAGAGAGAGATAAAAAGATCTCTAAGAATGAAAGAATATTAAGAGAACTGTGTGACCAATCGAAACGGAGCAATATTCGCATTATAGGAGTACCAGAGGAAGAAGAGAGAGAAAAAGGGATGGCAAGTGTCTTTGAAGAAATAATTGCTGAAAACTTCCCCACGCTGGGGAAGGAAATAGTCTCACAGTCCACGGAAGCCCACAGATCTCCCAACACAAGGGACCCAAAGAAAACAACACCAAGACACATAATAATCAAGATGGCAAAGATCAAAGACAAGGAAAGAGTATTAAAGGCAGATAGAGAGAGAAAAAAGATCACCTACAAAGGAAAACCCCTCAGACTGTCATCAGACTTCTCAACAGAAACCTTACAGGCCAGAAGAGAATGGCATGATATATTTAACATAATGAAACAGAAGGGCCTCGAACCAAGAATATTGTATCCAGCACGATTATCATTTAAATATGATGGAGGGATTAAACAATTTCAAGACAAAAGAAAGTTGAGAGAGTTTGCCTCCCATAAACCACCACTACAGGATATCTTAAACGGACTGCTCTAGAGGGAAACACCCCTAAGGCTAAAAAGATGTCACCAGAGAAAATAAAAGCACAGCAAAGAAAGCAGACCATCCAAATACCAACTAAAGGCAAAGAATAAAACACCTAATATATAAAGAAAGGAGGAGGAAGAATAGGAAGGGAGAGATAAAGAAACATCAGACGGTGTTCACAATAACTTAACAAGAAAGTTAAGTTAGATTCTCAGATATTAAAGAAGCAACCCTTGAACCTTTGGTAACCACGAATCTAAAGCCTGCAATGGCAATAAGTACATATCTATCAATAATCACCCTAAATGTAAATGGACTGAATGCACCAATCAAAAGACACAGAGTAACAGAGTGGATAAAAAAGCAAGACCCATCTATATGCTGCTTACAAGAGACTCACCTTAAACCCAAAGATATACACAGACTAAAAGTGAAGGGATGGAAAAAAATATTTCAAGCAAACAACAAAGAGAAAAAAGCAGGTGTTGCAGTACTTGTATCAGATAAAATAGACTTCAAAACGAAGAAAGTAGCAAGAGATAAAGACGGACATTACATAATGATAAAGGGGTCAGTCCAACAAGAAGATATAACCATTATAAATATATATGCACCCAACACAGGAGCATCAGCATATGTGAAACAAATACTAACAGAAGTGAAGGAGCAAATAGACAGCAATGCAATTATTCTAGGAGACTTTAACACGCCACTCACTCCAAAGGACAGATCAACCAGGCAGAGGATAAGTAAAGACACAGAGGCACTGAACAACACACTAGAACAGATGGACCTAACAGATATCTACAGAACTCTGCACCCAAAAGCAGCAGGATACACCTTCTTCTCAAGTGCACATGGAACATTTTCCAGAATAGACCACATTCTAGGCCACAAAAAGAACCTCAGTAATTTCAAAAATATTGAAATTTTACCAACCAACTTCTCAGATCACAAAGGTATAAAACTAGAAATAAATTTCAGAAAGAAATCAAAAAGGCTCACAAATACATGGAGACTTAACAACATTCTCCTAATGAATCAATGGGTTAATGACCAAATCAAAACAGAAATCAAAGAATATATGGAGACTAATGACAACAACAACACAAAGCCACAACTTCTGTGGGACACAGCGAAGGCAGTCTTAAGAGGAAAGTACATTGTAATCCAGGCCCATTTAAAGAAGGAAGAACATTCCCAAATTAACAGTCTAAGGACACAATTATTGAAATTGGAAAAAGAAGAACAAATGAGGCTCAAAGTCACCAGAAGGAGAGACATAATAAAGATCAGAGAAGAAATAAATAAAATTGAGAAGAAGAATAAAACAATAGAAAAAATCAATGAAACCAAAAGCTGGTTCTTTGAAAAAATAAACAAAATAGATAAACCCCTAGCCAGACTCATTAAGAGAAAAATACAATCTACACACATAAACAGAATCACAAATGAGAAAGGAAAAATAATGACGGACCCCACAGAAATACAAAGAATTATGAGAATATGATGAGCATCTATATGCCAACAAGCTGCAAAACCTAGAAGAAATGGACAACTTCTTAGAAAAATACAGCCTTCCAAGACTCACCAAGTAGGAAACAGAAAAACTAAACAGACCAATCACCAGCAACTAAATTGAATCGGTAATCAAAAAACTACCCAAGAACAAAAGCCCTGGACC
>JAQQAC010016209.1:46605704-46630965 GCA_029783875.1 Phataginus tricuspis | reverse complement strand
TTTGTGGAAAGCAGTATGGAGGTTCCTCAAAAAAACTCAAAATAGAAATACCATTTGACCCAGGAGTTCCACTCCTAGGAATTTACCCTTAGAATGCAGCAGCCCAGTTTCAAAAGATAGATGCACCCCTATGTTTACCACAGCACTATTTACAATAGCCAAGAAATGGAAGCAACCTAAGTGTCCATCAGTAGATGAATGGATAAAGAAGATGTGGTACATATACTCAATGGAATATTTTTCAGCCATAAGAAGAAAACAAATCCAGGCATTTGCAACAACATGGATGGAGCTAGAGGGTATTATGCTCAGTGAAATAAGCCAAGCCGAAAAAGGCAAGTATCAAATGATTTCACTCATATGTGGAGTATAAGAACAAAGAAAAAAAACTGAAGGAACCAAACAGCAGGAGACTCACAGAACCCAAGAACGGACTAATAGTTACCGAAGGGAAAGGGACTGGGGAAGATGGGTTGGAAGGGAGGGATAAGAGGGAAAAAGGGGCATTAAGATTAGCAGATGTAATGTTGGCGGGGCATAGAGAGGGCTATACAACTCAGAGAAGACAAGTAGTGATTGTATAGCATCTCACGACACTGATGGACAGTGGCTGTAATGGCGTTGGTGGTGGGGACCTGATGAAGGGGGTAGTTTAATCACTATAATATTGCACATGTAATAGTTGATTAATGATACCAAAATAAATTATAAATAAAAAAAATCATATCCAGAAAAATCCGGCACACAGGTATTTCTGGCAGCTTCATTAATGATTGGCAAAAATTGGAAGCAACAATGATGTCCCTCAATTGATGAATAGATAAATAAATTGCATTTAATTTCATCCTTATAATGGAATGCTATTCAGTGCTAAAAAGAGATGAGTTATCAAGGTATGAAAAGACATATATTACTTAAGTGAATATATATATATTACTAAGTAGAAGAAACATATCTGAAACTACTATGTTATGATTCTAAGTATATGATATTCTGGAAAAAGCAAAACTATGGAGACAAAAAGGTCAGAGTGGTGGGAAATGGAGAGATGAGTAGGCATGGCAAAGAGGATTTTTATGGCAGTGAGAATACTCTGCATGATATAAAAATAATGGACATGTAGGAGGGGTTCAAGATGGCAGCGTGAGTAGGGTGGCAGAAATCTCCTCCCAAAATAATATCAATTTTTGAAAATACAACAAGTACAACTATTCCTAAAAGAGAGACCAGAAGATACAGTACAACAGCCAGGCTACATCTACATCTACAAGAACTCAGCATCTCACAAAAAGGGTAAGATACAAAGCCGTAACCCAGTGGGACCCGAGCACTACCCCACCCCAGCTCACTGGTGGGATGAAATGAATCAGAGTAGGTAGGGAGTGGAAGCACAGGACTACTAAATAACGAGCCCTAGTAATCTGCACTGGGAGCACAGACACACATTGCATGGTGTACTGGATATTACAGAAATGGAGAAGTAAAATCTGAGATGGAGACTGAGAGCGGGTCCCCACAGCTGTCTCCTCTTGGACAAAAGAAAAGCAGCACTTGTTAAAAGTCTTAAAGGGTCAAGGGCTCAACAGTTGGATTAAATTGTCCAGGCACACTCAGCCCAGCAGGCTGGGAAACTTGAGGAACTTCAGTCTCCCTAATCCCCAGGGGGTAATGCAGCCCCAAAGCCCCTCATGGCGATAAGCAGCCTGCCATTCATTCTCCATAGCCAGTGCTGCAAGCAAACCGGCTGACCTGCCACAGCTGTGGAGCAGCCAGAGAACAGCCGTGCCCACAGCAACCACACAGAGTCTCCTCCCAGTATGCAGCCAAAAGGAACAGAGGAAGCCAGAGCAAGGTCCGGAAGGCATAAAGGGGTGCAGTTCTTGCAGGAGAACATATCTGATGCAGCTGCAACTCCCCACCATGTTCTAGGCAATCCCAAGGGCCGCCCTGCCGACAGCAGCTTAGGGGATTAGCCTGGAGACTGCTCCCTGTGTGTGCGTAGATGGCACAGGCAAGGGAGAAGGGCAAGGTGACCAAAAAGCAGATAGGTACTTTGTTCTCCCAGCTGACACATGTGCCACCTGCCTGCAACCCTTTTATTGCCATGAAAAGGCAGAAGAATCTGGTCCAGTCAAAAATCACTCAGACAACCCCAGAGAGGTGGCCTGGTGAGAGAGATATAAAAATATTCCTGAAAAAGAATTCAAAATAAAAGTCATAACCATGCTGGTGGACCTGCAGAGTAATATGCAAGAGCTAAGGGATGAAGTCCAGAGGGAGATAACAGAAATGAAACAATCGATAGAAGGTCTTAAGGACAGACTGGACGAGGTGCAAGAGACTCAATGGAATAGAAATCAGAGAACAGGAATACAGAGAAGCTGAGGCAGAGAGAGATAAAAGGATCTCTAAGAATGGAAGAATACTAAGAGAACTGTGAGACCCATCAAAACAGAGCAATATTCACTTTATATGGGTACCATAAGAAAAAGAGAGAGAAAAAGGGATAGAAAGTGTCTTTGAAGAAATAATTGCTAAAAACTCTCCAAGCTGGGGAAGGAAATAGTGTCTCAGGCCATGGAAGACCACAGATCTCCCAACACAAGGGACCCAAGGAGGACAACACCAAGATATACAATAATTAAAATGGCAAAGATCAAAGACAAGCACAGGGTATTAAAGGCAGCCAGAGAGAGAAAAAAGATCACTTATAAAGGAAAACCCATCAGACTATCATCAGACTTCTCAACAGAAACCTTACAGGCCAAAAGAGAATGGCATGATATGTTTAACGTAGTGAAACAGAAGGGCCTTGAACCAAGAATACTGTATCCAGCACGATTATCATTTAAATTTGAGGAAGGGATTAAATAATTTCCAGACAAGTGAAAGTTGAGGGAATTTGCCTACCAAAAACGACCTCTACAGGATATTTTAAAGGGACTGCTCTAGATGGAAGCACTCCTAAGGCTAAATATATGCCACCAGAGAAAACAAATTCACAGCAAAGAAAGCAGACCAACCAAATACTAACTAAAGGCAAAAAATAAAATCAACTATCCACAAAAGAAGTTAAAGGTAAAACAAAAGAGTACAGAATAAAACACCTAACATATATGGAGGAGGAAGAATAAGAAGGGAGAGAAATAAAGAATCATCAGACTGTGTTTATAATAGCTTAGTAAGAGAGTTAAGTTAGACTGTTAGATAGTAAAGAAGCTACCATTGAACCTTTGGTATCCACGAATCCAAAGCCTACAATGGCAATAAATACATATTTATCAATAATTACCCTAAATGAAAATGGACTGAATGCACCATTCAAAATACACCGAGTAATAGAATGGGTAAAAAAGTAAGACCCATCTATATGCTGCTTACAAGAGACTCATCTCAAACCCAAAGACATACACAGACTAAAAGTGAAGGGATGGAAAAAAATATTTCATTCAAACAATAGGGAGGAAAAAGCAGGTGTTGCAGTACTTGTATCAGACAAAATAGATTTAAAAACAAAGAAAGTAACAACAAATAAAGAAGGACATTACATAATGATAAAGGGGGCAGTGCAAAAAGAGGACATAACCATTATAAATATCGATGCACCCAACACAGGAGCACCTACATATGTGAAACAAATACTAACAGAATTAAAGGAGGAAATAGAAAGCAATGCATTCATTTTAGGAGACTTCAACACACCACTCACTCCAAAGGACAGATAAACCAGACAGAAAATAAGTAAGGACACAGAGGCACTGAACAACACACTAGAACAGATGGACCTAACAGACATCTACAGAACCCTACATACAAAACTGAAGGATACACATTCTTCTCAAGTGCACATGGAACATTTTCCAGAATAGACCACATACTAGGTGACAAAAAGAGCCTCAGTACATTCAAAAAGACTGATATTCTACCAACCAACTTCTCAGATCACAGATGTATAAAACTAGAAAAAATTGTACAAAGAAAACAAAAAGGCTCATAAATACATGGAGGTTTAGCAGCATGCTCCTAAATAATCAATGGATAAATGGCCAAATTAAAACAGAAATTAATCAATATATGGAGACAAATGACAACAGCAGCACAAAGACCCAACTTCTGTGGGATGCAGTGAAGGCAGCTCTAAGAGGAAAGTATATAGCAATCCAGGCCTATTTAAGGGAGGAAGAACAATCTGAAATGAATAGTCTAAAGTCACAATTATTGAAACTGGAAAAAGAAAGATAAATGAGGCCCAAAGTAAGCATAAGGAGGGACATAACAACACCCAGAGAAGAAATAAATAAAATGGAGAAGAGAGTAAAACAACAGAAAAAAATCAATGAAACCAAGAGCTGGTTCTTTGATAAAATAAACAAAATACATAAACCTGTAGCCAGACTTATTAAGAGAAAAAGAGAATCTACACACATAAAGAGAATAAGAAATGATAAAGGAAAAATCAAGACAAACCCCACAGAAATACAAAGAATTATTAGAGAATACTATGAAAATCTATCTGGTAACAAGCTGGAAAATCTATAAGAAATGGAAAACTTCCTAGAAAAATACTACCTTCCAAGACTGACCAAGCAAGAAAAAGAAAATCTGAACAGACGAATTACCAGCAACGAAATTCAATCGATAATCAAAAACTACCTAATAACCAAACACCCAGTCCAGATGGATTCACTACTGAATTTTATCAGACCTATAGAGAAGGCATAATACCCATTCTCCTTAAAGTGTTTCCAAAAATAGAAGAGTAGGGAATACCTCCAAACCCATTCTATGAAGCCAGCATCACTATAATACCAAAACCAGCCAAAGACATGACAAAAAAGAAAACTACAGACCAATATCCCTGATGAACCTAGATGTAAAAATACTCAACAAAATATTAGCAAACCGAATTCAAAAATACATCATGAGGATCATACAGCATGATCAAGTGGGATTCATCTCAGGAATGCAAGGAGGGTACAGCATTAGAAAATCCATCAATGTCATCCACCATATCAACAAAAAGAAGGACAAAAACCACATTATTATCTCCATACATGCTGAAAAAGCATTCCACAAAACTCAACACCCATTCATGATAAAAAGTCTCAACAAAATGGTATAGAGGGCAAGTACCTCAACATAATAAGGGCCATATATGACAAACCCACAGTCAATATCATACCTAACAGTGAAAAGCTGAAAGCTTTTCACCTAAGATCAAGAACAAGACAGGGATTCCCACTCTCCCCACTGTTATTCACCATAGTACTGAAGGTCCTAGCCATGGCAATAAGGCAAAACAAAGAAATACAAGGTACCCAGATTGGTAAAGTAGAAATAAAGCTGTCTCTATTTGCTGATGACATGATATTGTACATAAAAACCCTAAAGACTCCACACTAACACTAGTAGTACTAATATCTGAATTCAGCAAAGTTGCAGGATACAAAATTAATACACAGAAATCTGTTGCTTTCCTATACACTAATGATGAACTAGCACAAAGAGAAATCATGAAAACAATTCCATTCACAATTGTATCAAAAAGAAAAAAATACCTAGGAATAAACATAACCAAAGAAGTGAAAGACGTATACCCTGAAAACTGCAAGACACTCTTAAGAGAAATTAAGGAAGACACTAACAAATGGAAACTCATCCCATGCTATTGACTAGGAAGAATTAATATTGTGAAAATGGCCATCCTGCCTAAAGCAATCTACAGATGCAATGCAATCCCTATCAAAATAGCGACAGCATCCTTCAATGAATGGGAACAAATAGTTCTAAAATTCATGTGGAACTGCAAAAGACCCAGAATAGCCAATGCAATCCTGAGAAGGAAGAATCAAGCTGGGGGGATCTCGCTTCCCATCTTCAAGCTCTACTACAAAGCCACAGTACTCAGGACAATTTGGTACTGAAACAAGAACAGACCCACAGACCAATGGAACAGAATAGAGAGTCCAGATATAAACCCAAACATATATGGTCAATTAATATACAATAGAGGAGCCATGGACATACAATGGGGAAATGACAGCCTCTTCAACAGCTGGCATTGGCAAAACTTCACAGCTACATGTAAGAGAATTAAACTCGATTATTTTCTAAGCCCATACATAAACGTAAACTTGAAATGGGTCAAAGACATGAATGTAGGTCATGACACCATAAAACTCTTAGAGAAAAACATAGGCAAAATCACTTGGACATAAACATGAGCAACTTCTTCATGAACACATCTCCTGGGCCAAGGGAAACAAAAGCAAAAATGAACAAGTGGGACTATATCAATCTGGAAAGCTTCTGTACAGCAAAGGACACCATCAAAAAGACAAAAAGGCATCCTAAACTATGGGAGAATATATTCATAAATGACATATTCAATAAATGGTTGACATCCAAAATATATAAAGAGCTCATGCACCTCAACAAACAAAAAGAAAATAATCCAATTAAAAAATGGGACGAGAATATGCACAGATACTTCTGCAAAGAAGAAATTCAGATAGCCAGCAGGCAAATGAAAAGATGCTCCACATCGCTAATCATCAGAAAAATGCAAACTAAAACCACAATGAGTTATCACCTTACACCAGTTAGGATGGTCACCATCCAAAAGACAAACAACAACAAATTTTGGCAAAGATGTGGAGAAAGGGGAACACTCCTACACTGCTGGTGGGAATGTAAATTAGTTCAACCATTGCGGAAAGCAGTATGGAGGTTCCTCAAAAACTCAAAATAGAAATACCATTCGACCCAGGAATCCCACTCTAAGAATTTACCCTAAGAATGCAGCAGCCCAGTTTGAAAAAGACATAGGCACCCCTATGTTTATCGCAGCACTATTTACAATAACCAAGAAATGGAAGCAACCTAAGTGTCCATCAGTAGATGAATGGATAAAGAAGATATGGTACATATACACAATGGAATATTATTCCCTCATATGAAGAAACCAAATCCTACCATTTGCAACAACATGGATGGAGCTAGAGAGGATTACGCTCAGTGAAATAATCCAGGCAGAAAAAGACAATTATCAAATGATTTCACTCATGTGTGGAGTATAAGAACAAAGAAAAAAACTGAAGGAACAAAACAGCAGCAGACTCACAGAACCCAAGAATGGACTAACAAGTACCAAAGGGAAAGGGACTGGGGTGGGTTGTTGGGAATGGAGGGACAAGGGGGAAAAAGGGGCATTATGATTAGCTGACATAATGTAGGGGGGAGCACAGGGAGGGTTGTACAACACAGAGAAGACAAGTAGTGATTCTATAGCATCTCACTACGCTGATGGACTGTGACTGTAATGGGTATGTTCTGGAGACTTGATAATGGGAGGAGTCTAGTAACCATAATTTTGCTCATGTAATTATAGATTAATGGTACCCAAATAAAAATAATAAAAAATAAATGGACATGTGTCATTACACATTTGTCAAAACTCATTATGTATCAATGTAGTTTCATCCTTGTTAAAAAAGAAAGCACCATTCTGATGAATGATGTTTATAATGGGATAGGCTACGCAAGTGTGGGGATGGGGGCTATGTGGGAAATCTCTGTATCTCCCCCGCAATTTTGTTGTAAACTTCTCTGAAGAAAAAAGTCTAAAAAAAAATAACCTCCATGGGACCCAGTTATATGGCGTGCCCATACTTTTTGTTTTACTTTCAGGATTGTGGCCAGGCTATCACTACAAATACTGATAAAAAAATTCCATGTGCTTCTGGAAATAGGAGGGGGAAAGGGATAGTTTTGAAATATGCCAAAACACTCCATTCTTCTTCATAAGGACTGCCTCAGAGAATTATTTAACCAGGGCCTAATCTTTTTGGGTTTTATCAGAATCTAACTAACCCAGAGAGGCAAAATACCCAACTACAGCCAGCTCCAGTCTCCAACATTGAAGAAGTGAAATTCCCACCTCCAGCCTTCTCTAGCTATCTTGTCCCATCAAAAAGACAAAAATATTTAGAAACACTTGGAAAGTTTACAGTCTAGAGACATAGACTCACTAGAAGACTGAGACCTAATCATAGGACTACAGAATATTTCCCTTCTCCCCACACCTTATCACTGCATTACTAAAGGTCTATTTATAGCAGTTCCTTTTACCAGGTATATCATGGACAGCTATCATTAAAAAAATATAGAGGGCAAACTAAAAGGAAAAAAAAACAGAATTTGAAGAGAGAAAACAAGCACTAGAACCAGATATGACAGGGATGTTGAAATTGTCTGACTGGGAATTTAAAACAACTATGAATATTATAAAAAGGAATCTAATGGATAAAGTATACAGCATGCAAGTAGAGATAGGTAATGTAAGCAGAAAGATGGAAATCCTATTAAAGAACCCAAAAGAAATGTCAGAGAACAAACCCACTGTAACATAAATGAATAATGCCTTTGATGATCTTATTGGTAGACTGGACACAGCTGAGCTTGAGGATATATCAATAGGAATATATCAGTAGGAACAATAGCAAAGAGAATAAAAACTGAAGAGAAACAGAACAAAATATCGAAGGACTGTAGAACAACTACAAGAGGTGTAATATATACAGAATTACAATACAAGTGGAAAAAGCAAAGAGATGAAATATTTGTTTTTATTTTATTATATATATATGATATATTTTCTTGAAGTTAAATTGATGTAAAATATTGGTTACAATTATACAGCATAGTGATTCAACAGTTACATATATAATTAACTGCTCACCCTCCAACTAGGGTAGTTACTATCTGTCAACATAGACATTACACAATTATTGACTATAATCACAATATTGTGCTTTCATCCCTGTGAAAAATTTATATTATATTTGAGATTTTGTGCCTCTTTATCCCCTTCACCTATTTATTTATTTATTTATTATTATTATTTTTTCTACAATTTATTTTGGTATCATTAATCTACAGTTACATGTGCAATATTATGGTGATTAAACTACCCCCTTCATTAGGTCCCCCCCAACCCCATTACAGTCACTGTCCTTCAGCGTAGTGAGATGCTATAGAGTCACTACTTGTCTTCTCTGAGTTGTACAGCCCTCCCCATGCCCCCGCTACCTTACGTCTGCTAATCGTAATACCCCTTTTACACTCATCCCTCCCTTCCCACCCATTTTCCTCAGTCCCTTTCCCTTTGGTAACTATTAGTCCGTTCTTGGGTTCTGTGAGTCTGCTGCTGTTTTGTTCCTTCAGTTTTCTTCTTATGGCTGAATAATATTCCATTGTGTATATGTACCACATCTTCTTAATCCATTCATCTACTGATGGACACTTAGGCTGTTTCCATTTCTTGGCTATTGTAAATAGTGCTGCAATAAACATAGGGGTGCCTATGACTTTTTCAAACTGGGCTGCTGCATTCTTAGGGTAAATTCCTAGGAGTGGGATTCCTGGGTCGAATGGCATTTCTATTTTGAGTTTTTTGAGGAACCTCCATACTGCTTTCCACAATGGTTGAACTAATTTGCATTCCCACCAGCAGTATAGGAGGGTTCCCTTTTCTCCACATCCTCGCCAACATTTGTTGTTGTTTGTGTTTTGGATGTTGGCCATCCTCACTGGTGTGAGGTGATATCTCAATGTGGTTTTAATCTGCATTTTTCTGATGACCAGCGATGTGGAGCATCTTTTCATGTGTCTGTTGGCCATCTGAATTTCTTCTTTAGAGAAGTGTCTATTCATGTCCTCTGCCCATTTCTTATTGGATTATTTGCTTTTTGTTTGTTGTGGTGTGTGAGTTCTTTATATATTTTGGATATCAACCCCTTATTGGATATGTCATTTATGAATATATTCTTCCATACCATAGGATGTCTTTTTGTTCTACTGATGGTGTACTTTGCTGTACAGAAGCTTTTCAGCTTGATATAGTCCCCCTTGTTCATTTTTGCTTTTCTTTCCCTTGCCGGGGAGATATTTTCATGAAGAAATTGTTCATATTTATGTCCAAGAGATTTTTACCTATGATTTTTTCTAAGAAATTTATGGTTTCATGACTTACATTTGGGTCTTTGATCTATTTTGAGTTTACTTTTGTGTATGGGGTTATAAAGTAATCCTGTTTCATTCTCTCACCTGTAGCTTTCCAGTTTTGCTAACACCAGCTGTTGAAGACACTGTCATTTCCCCATTGAATGTTCATGGCTCCTCTACTGTATATTAATTTACCATATATGTTTGGGTTAATGTCTGAACTCCCTATTCTGTTCCACTGGTCTGTGGGTCTGTTTTTATGCCAATACCAAATTGTCTTGATTACGGTAGCTTGGTAGTAGGGCTTGAAGTCTGGGAGCATAATTCCCCATATTTTATTGTTCCTTCTCAGGATTGCCTTGGCTATTCAAGGACTTTTGTGGTTCCATATGAATTTTAGAACTATTTGTTCCAGCTCATTGAAGAACGCTCTTGGTATTTTGATAGGGATTGCATTGAATCTGTAGATTGCTTTAGGTAGTATAGCCATTTTGACAATATTTATTCTTCCTAGTCAAGAGAATGGGATGAATTTCCATTTGTTAGTGTCCTCTTAAATTTCTCTTAGGAGTGTCTTGTAGTTTTCAGAGTATAGGTCTTTCACTTCTTTCGTTAGGTTTATTCCTAGGTATTTTATTATTTTTGATGCAGTTGTGAATGGAATTACTTTCCTGATTTCTCTTTCTGTTAGCTCATCATTATTGTATAGGAAAGCAACAGATTTCTGTGTACTAATTTTGTATCCTGCAACTTTGACGAATTCAGATATTAGTTCTAGTAGTTTTGGAGTGGAATCTTTAGGGTTTTTTATTTACAATATCAGGTCATTTGCAATATCTGCCTTGTATTTCTTTGTTTTGTCTGATTGCCATGGCTAGGACCTCCAGTACTATGTTGAATAACAGTGGGTAGAGTGGGCATTCCTGTCTTGTTTCTGATCTTCAATGAAAACCTTTCAGCTTCTCACTGTTAAGTATGATGATGGCTGTGGGTTTGTCATATATGGCCTATATTATGTTTACATACTTGCCCTCTATACCCATTTTATTGAGAGTTTTTTAATCATGAATGGATGTTGAATTTTGTCAAATGCTTTTTCAGTATCTATGGAGATGATCTTATGGTTTTTGTTCTTTTTGTTGATGTGGTGGACCATGTTGATGGATTTTCGAATGTTTTACCATCCTTGCATCCCTGAGATGAATCCCACCTGATCATGGTGTATAACCCTCTTGATGTATTTTTAAATTCTTTTCACTAATATTTTGTTGAGTATTTTTGCATCTATGTTCATCAGGGGTATTGGTCTGTAATTTTCTCTTTTGGTGGGGTCTTTGCCTGGTTTTGGTATTAGAGTGATGCTGGCTTCATAGCATGAGTTTGGAAGTATTCTCTCCTCTACTATTTTTTGTAAAACTTTAAGGAGAATGGGTATTATTTATTCTCTATATGTCAGATAAAATTCACCGGTGAATCCTTCTGGCTCGGGGGTTTTGTTCTTGGGTAGTTTTCTGATTACCGATGTAATTTCGTTGCTGGTAATTGGTCTGTTTAGGTTTTCTGTTTCTTGCTCGGTCAGTCTTGGAAGGTTGTATTTTTCTAAGAAGACCATTTCTTCTAGGTTTTTCAGCTTGTCAGTATATAGATTTTCCTAGTATTCTCTAATAATTCTTTGCATTTCTGTGGGGTCTGTTGTGATATTTCCTTTCTCATTTCTTATATTGTTTATGTGTGTAGATTCTCTTTTTTTCTTAATAAGTCTGGCTATGGGGTTACTTATTTTGTTATTTTTTTCAAAGAACCAGCTCTTGGTTTCATTGATTTTTTTCTATTGTTTTATTCTTCTCAATTTCATTTATTTCTTCTCTAATCTGTATTCTGTCCATCCTTCTGATGACTTTGTGCTTCATTTGTTCTTCTTTTCCCAATTTCAATAATTGTGACATTAGACTGTTCATTTGGGATTGTTCCTTCTTTAAATAGGCCTGGATTGCAATATACTTTCCTCTTAGAACTGCCTTTGCTGCATCCCACAGAAGTTGGGGCTTTGTGCTGTTGTTGTCTTTGTCTCCATATATTGTTTGATCTCTGTTTTAATTTGGTCGATGATCCATTGATTTTAGGAGCATGTTGTTAAGCTTCCATGTATTTGTGAGCCTTTTTTTTCTTTGTACAATTTGTTTCGAGTTTTATACCTTTGTGATCTGAGAAGTTGGTTGTTAGAATTTCAGTATTTTTGAATTTACTGAGGTTCTTTTTTGTCCTAGTATGTGGTCTACTCTGGAAATGTTCCATGTGCACTTGAGAAGAATGTGTATCGTGCTGCTTTTGGGTGTAGAGTTCTGTAGATGTCTGTTAGGTCCATCTGTTCTAGTGTGTTGTTCAGGTGCCTCTGTGTCCTTACTTATTTTCTGTCTGTTGATCTGTCCTTTGGAGTTAATGGTGTGTTGAAGTCTCCTAAAATGAATGCATTGCTGTCTATTTCCTCCTTTAATTCTGTTAGTATTTGTTTCACATATGTTGGTGCTCCTGTGTTGGGTGCATATATATTTATAAGGTTATATCCTCTTGTCGGACTGACCTGTTTATCATTATATAACGTCCTTCTTTATCTCTTGCTACTTTCTTTGTTTTGAAGTCTATTTTGCATGACATAAGTACTGCAACACCTGCTTTTTTCTCCTAGTTGTTTGCATGAAATATCGTTTTCCATCCCTTCACTTTCAATATGTGTATGTCTTTGGGTTTGAGGTGAGTCTCTTGTAAGCAGCATATAGATGGGTCTTGCTTTTTTATACATTCTATTACTTGGTGTCTTTTGATTGATGCATTCAGTCCATTTACATTTAGGGTGATTATTGATCAATATGTATTTATTGCCATTGCCTTCTTTAGATTCATGGTTACCAAAGTTTCAATGGTAGCTTCTTTACTATCTAACAATCTAACTTAATTTCTTGTTAAGTTATTGTAAACACACTCTGATGTTTCTTTATTTCTCTCCCTTCTTATTCTTCCTCCTCCATTATTTATATACTAGGTGTTTTATTCCTTGCCTTTAGTTAGTATTTGGATGGTCTGCTTTTTTTGCTATGATTTTATTTTCTCTGGTGACATCTTTTTAGCCTTAGGAGTGCTTCCATCTAGAGCAGTCCCTTTAAGATATCCTGTAGAGGTGGTTTGTGGGAGGCAAATTCCCTCAACTTTTGCTTGTCTGGGAATTGTTTAATCCCTCCCTCAAATTTAAATGATAATCGTGCTGGATACCATATGCTTGGTTCAAGGCCCTTCTGTTTCATTGCGTTAAATATATCATGCCATTCTCTTCTGGCCTATAAGATTTCTCTTGAGAAGTCTGATGATAGTCTGATGGGTTTTCCTTTGATGGTGATCTTTTTTCTCTCTCTGGCTGCCTTTAATACTCTGTCCTTGTGTTTGATCTTTGCCATTTTAATTATTATGTGTCTTGGTGTTGTCTTCCTTGGGTCCCTTGTGTTGGGAGATCTGTGGTCTTCCATGGTCTGCGAAACTATTTCCTTTCCCAGCTTGGGGAAGTGTTCCTCAATTATATCTTCAAAGACACTTTCTATCCCTTTTTCTCTCTGTTCTTCTGGTACTCCCAAAATGCAAATATTGTTCCGTTTGAATTGGTCACACAGTTCTCTTAATATTCTTTCATTCTTAGAGATCCTTTTACCTCTCTCTGCCTCAGCTTCTCTGTACTCCTGTTCTCTGCTATCTATTCCATTAAGTCTCTTGCACCTTGTCCAGTCTGCGCTTTTTCTTTTATAATTTATTCTGGTATCATTAATCTACAATTGCATGTGCAGGATTATGGTGGTTAAACTACCCCCTTCATCAGGTCCCCCACATCAACCCCATTACACTCACTGTCCATCAGCATAGTGAGATGCTATATAATCACTACTTGTCTTCTCTGAGTTGTATAGCCCTCCCCATGCCCCCCCACATTACGTCTGCTAATTGTAATGCCCCTTTTTCCCTCTTATCCCTCCCTCCCCACCCATCTTGCCTAATCCCTTTCCCTTTGGTAACTATTAGTCCTTTCTTGGGTTCTGTCAGTCTGCTGCTGTTTTGTTCCTTCAGTTTTTATTTTTCTTTCTTCTTAAACTCCACATATGAGTGAAATCATTTGATACTTGTCTTTTTCAGCTTGGCTTATTTCGCTGAGCATAATACCCTCTAGCTCCATCCATGTTGTTGCAAATGGTAGGATTTGTTTTCTTCTTATGGATGAATAATATTCCACTGTGTATACATACCATATCTTCTTTATCCATTCATCTACTGATGAACACTTAGGTTGCTTCCATTTCTTGGCTACTGTAAATAGTGCTGCAATAAACATAGGGGTGCATCTGTCTTTTTGAAACTGGGCTGCTGCATTCTTAGGATAAATTCCTAGGAGTGGGATTCCTGGGTCAAATAGTATTTCTATTTTGAGGTTTTTGAGGAACTTCCATACTGCTTTCCACAATGGTTGAACTAATTTGCATTCCCACCAGCAGTGTAGAAGGGTTCCCTTTTCTCCACATCCTCGCCAACATTTGTTGTTGTTTGTGTTTTGGATGTTGGCCATCCTCACTGGTGTGAGGTGATATCTCATTGTGGTTTTAATCTGCATTTCTCTAATGATTAGCAATGTGGAGCATCTTTTCATGTGCCTATTGGCCGTCTGAATTTGTTCTTTAGAGAAGTGTCTATTCATGTCTTCTGCCCATTTCTTAATTGGATTATTTGCTTTTTGTTTGTCGAGGTGCGTGAGTTCTTTATATATTTTGGATGTCAACCCCTTATCAGATATGTCATTTATGAATGTATTCTCCCATACTGTAGGATGTATTTTTGTTCTACTGATGGTGTCCTTTGCTGTACAGAAGCTTTTAACCTTGATAGTCCCACTTGTTCATTTTTGCTTTTGTTTCCCTTGCCCGGGGAGATATGTTCATGAAGAAGTCGCTCATGTTTATGTCCAAGAGATTTTTGCCTATGTTTTTTTCTAAGAATTTTATGGTTTCACGACTTACATTCAGGTCTTTGATCCACCTTGAGTTTACCTTTGTGTATGGGGCTAGACAGTAGTCCAGTTTCATTCTCTTACATGTAACTGTCCAGTTTTTCCAACACCAGCTGCTGAAGACGCTGTCATCTCTCCATTGTATATCCAAGGCTCCTTTATCAAATATTAATTGACTGTATATGTTTGGGTTAATGTTTGGATTTTCTATTCTGTTCCACTGGTCTGTGGTTCTGTTTTTGTGCCAGTACCAAATTGTCTTGATTACTGTGGCTTTGTAGTAGAGCTTGAAGTCAGGGAGCATAGTTCCGCCTGTTTTATTCCTCCTTCTCAGGATTGTTTTGGCTATTCGTGGTCTTTTGTGGTTCCATATGAATTTTAGAATTATTTGTTCCAATTCATTGAAGAAAGCTGTTGGTATTTTGGTAGGGATTGTGTTGAATCTGTAGATTGCTTTAGGTAGTATAGCCATTTTGACAATATTTATTCTTCCTAGCCAAGAGCATGGGATGAATTTCCATTTGAGAGTGTCCTCTTTAATTTCTCTTAGGGGTGTCTTGTAGTTTTCAGGGTATAGGTCTTTCACTTCCTTCATTAGGTGTATTTCTCAGTCTGCTCTTAAGCCCATCAATCGATTGTTTCATTTCTGTAATGTCCCTCCTGACTTCCTTAGCTCTTGCATATTTCTCTTTAGGTCCATCAGCATGGTTATGACTTTTATTCTGCATTCTTTTTCAGGAAGATTATTTAAATCTATCCCACCAGGGCCCCTCTCTGGGGTTGTCTGGGTGATCTTTGACTGCACCATATTCTTCTGTCTTTTCATGGCAATAGAAGTGGTCGCTGGCAGGTGCCACATTTGTCAACTGGGAAAACAAAGTCCCTTCCTGCTTGATGTTCTCCTTGCCCTTCTCGGAGCCTGTTCTGGTTACCCACACACCAGGAGGCAATCTCTGGGATAATCCCCTTAGCTGCCGTGTGTAGGGCCACCCTCCGGCTATCCTGTGGGGGGCTAGCACTGTGGGGGGTTGCAGTCACGCCGGGTGTGTTCTGATCCCCTTGGTGCCTTCCAGACCTTGCTCTGGTTTCCACAGCCCTTTCCCGTGAGCTGCGCACCCATCAGGAGGAGATTCTTTGTGGTTGCTGTGGGCAGAGCCGCTCTCCTGCTGTTCCTCAGCTGTGGCAGATCTGCTGGACCATTTTCAGTGCTGGCCCGGGGGAATGAACGGCAGCCTGCTTATCACTGTTAAGGGCTTTGGCGGGGCTGCTTTATCTGACAGCGGTTAGGGGGCCTGAAATTCCTCACGATTCCCAGCCTGCTGGGCTGAGTGCGCTGGGACAATTTTATTCCGATGATGGGCGCTTGTCTCTTTAAGACTTTTAAAAAAGCACCCACTTTTGTCCCAGGGGAGCCGGCTGTGGGACCCGCTCACAGTCTCCATCTCAGATCCTGCACTTCCGTTTCTCTAATCTCCAATACACCATGCGATGTGTGTCAGTGCTCCCGATGCTGATCACCAGGACTGGTTATTTAACAGTCCTGTGCTTCCACTCCCTCCCCACTCTGATTCTTTTCCTCCCACCGGTGTGTTGGGGTGGGGGAGTGCTCGGGTCCCGCCGGGTCATGGCTTTGTAGCTTACCCGCTTTGTGAGGTGCTGAGTTCTCACAGATGTAGCTGTAGCCTCCTGTTGTACTGTATCTTCTGGTCTCTATTTTAGGAATAGTTGTATTTGTTGTATTTTTATAAATATATATGGTTTGGGGAGGAGATTTCTGCCTCCCTGCTCATGCCGTCATCTTCCCAGAAGCCCAGGCAAGAATCTTTTAAACACAAATGTTAGTAATTTTATTCTAGATATGTCTCCCCAGACAAGGGGAACAAAAGCAAAAATAAACAAGTGGGACTACATCAAATAAAAAGCTTTTGTACAGCAAAGGAAACCATCAACAAAATGAACAGGCCACCTAATGTATGATAAGATATATTTACAAATGATATATCTGATTAGAGGTTAATGTCAAAAATATAAAAAGACCTCATATGACTCAACAGCAAAAACCAAATAATCTAAATAAAAATGTGTGCAGAGAACCTGAAGACAATTTTTTAAAGAATACATACAGATGGCCTACAGGCACATGAAAAGGTCCTCAACATTACTAATCATCAGGGAGATGCACATCAAAATCACAATGAGATATAACCTCACATCAGTCAGAATGGCTGCTTTCCAAAAGACAATAAATAACAAGTGTTGGCAAGGATGTGGAGAAAAGGAAACTCCCGTACTCTTGGTGGGAATGTGAATTGGTGCAGCCACTATGGAAAGCAGTATGAGGTTCCTCAGAAAACTAAAAATAGAGCTACCTTACAAGCTATAATTCCACTTCTAGGAATTTAAACCAAAAAGAAGTACTGATTTGAAAAGATATATACACTCCTATGTTCATTGCTGTATTATTTACAATAGCAAAGATACGGAAGCAACCTAAGTGCTCACCAATAGATGAATGGATAAAGAAAATGTGGTACATATATACAATATAATATCACTCAGCTGGAAAAAAGAACAAAATCTTGGCATTTTCTACAACATGGATGGACCTATAGTGTACTAGGCTAAATAAAATAAGCCAGGCAGAGAAGGACAAATATCAGATGATTTCACTTACAAGTGGAATGTAACATAGAAAACAAGTGAACAAAATAGAAATAGAGTCATAATCTCAGAAAAGAAACTGGTGGTTTCCATGTGGGTGAAGGGGATAAAGAGGCACAAAATTCCAATTGTAATAAAAATTTGTTAGGGAGAATAAAGTACACCATAGGGAATATTATCAATATTGTGGTATCTTTGTATGTTGATGGACAGTAGCACCACTTAGTGCAGTGAGGATTTAATAATTTAGATAATTTTTGGACCACTCTGTTGTACACCTGAAAACAATATATTATTGTAAATCAACTATATTTCATTATGAAAAATGTGCACAAAACATTGTAGGCCATAAAGTCTCAAAAATGTTTTAACCCTATCATTAAAACCATATTATCTGAAAAATACAGTTACTTTCAAAATAAATATCAAAACGTAAAAGATTCTTTATAAAAAAAGGTAATTACATGAGGGTACTTAATACATGTTAACTAACTTTATTGTGGTGGTCATTTCACAAAATATACATGTATCAATTCAGCAGGCTGTACACCTTAAACATACATACATTATATGTGAAAAATATCCAAATAGAGCTAGGAAAAATGATAAACTTCAATTTGAGTTTAAAAAATTTTTGAGTTAACAGAAAACTGGGCCAATATTAAGAGTTAAGTGTGTAATAACCTCTTTAGTTAATTCTCCTCTCAAGTTGGTCACACCTGGGCGGGTCCCTTCTCACAATGAGTGCTTCCTGGGATGAGGGAGTTGTAGACCCTGTGACTGAGAGAGCCGCTACTGTTTTTATTGTTTTTCTTTGGAACCCATACCACAGTTAAAGTGGCAAAAGAGCACTTGTCTGCTTGATGACATGTGTGATTGCAACCTCCTTATGTGAGATTGGAACCTTGTTATTGACGGTGAAACTGCCTCAGAAGGGAAAGCCTGCTGGGGACTGTAATTGAACCCTTGTTATGTACTGTAATTTCTCCACAAATTTACACATTTACCAGAAAGGATATGATTTGAAACCTCCATTAAGTGGAATTTGCTCCCTGTCAGATACATCCTATTTAGCCAGGCAGCTCCTTTTTCATTTGGTTCTTGGCCCATGTCCTTAAGGAGGGAATATGCTTCAAGCCAAGAGAGAGAGCTCATCTCCTCCTTCAAAAGAGGATTCATCCCCTCCTTCTTAGCTCTCTGTTTCTGTCTCCTCTGTGTTCATAACTGTCTGTGTGGTTACTGGCAAAGCAGAGGGTAAATTATCCTGGTCTCTGTTGTGGTGACACTGTGCTGCCTTTTCTTCTAGAGAGCACCTATCCTCCCTTTCATCTTGTCTCCCACAGGAGTTTAGTCCCCTATCTCCTCTCCAGAACTTGCTTCCAGGAAGTCCAGCACAAGTCTCATGATTTGGACTACCTGTTCTGCAGGCCGGGAACATCCTTCAAGGTCCGGGGAAGGGCAAGTCTAAGAACTTCCTTGCCTTTAGTCATTTTAAGTAACACTTTAGCTGGCTAAGCCCAAAGATTGGGATATTGATATCCATCGAGGTAGGGACTATAATGATATCTGCAAAAACGTAATTGAGTGTCACAACAGCAAAGGCATTCTAGCTGCTTGCAAAGGCCTCTCTCCTAATTGCACTTAGGAGGCCAGTCTTGGCCTATTGCTTCTTCCTTGTTGGTTCCTTTACTTGCCATAGCGGTCTTTGGGATGGGAACATCCTCAGATCTCAGAGTACCACAAATCCCTATGCTAACCACAGGGAGTTACTCCCACTATAGCTTGTTATGGAGTCAGGGGTGACCCACTCTTATTCCAGAGGCATGCACTCCCCTGTTTTCTCTATTCAGATGAACATATATTACAAAAGTTAATGCCTACCTATTGGGGCATCCAGGTGGGTGGTCTGATCTCCTGCTCAGTGCTGCTGACCCCAAAAATCAGATCTTGTGGTATATGTTCACTCAAAGATTGGCTTTACTGTTTGGCCAGGCTAATTAGGCACAAGGGGTGACCATTAAAACATACTGTACAGTACAGCAAAGACTGAAGGAATGCCAATGTGACACAAACACATTCCAAATTTTGAGTCCCAACAATAAGGCTGTCCAGGATTGATCTGACAATTGTCCTGCTCAGTGGGTAGACTCAATGCCAGTATTTCTTCATGGACAAAATCCAATCTTCTTCACCATCTGTGATGAATTCGAGGATTTCAGGTCTCATCAAAGAGAAAGATGAGACCACAGATGGCTGTAGCACACAACAAGCTTCATTTGACAGGTTGCCTGAGAGGGGGAAGTGTCTCACAACAGGACACCTTCCAAATGCAGCTACACAGGCACACAACCCAGAAGTGGAGAGGGCAAGACAACTTTTGGAGGAGAGGAAAATAGGAGAGGGGCTTACATGTTTAGGAAGTAAGGCTCAGCAGCGAGAGGAGTTGTCTCTGGGTCAGAGAGTTATGAAGGCAAGCAGTGCTTTATTATTAAGCCCCTGGGTTTGTCTTAACCATGGCTAGTACATGGTGGGTGAAGTTTTGTGGTGTATGCAGGAAACTCCAATATTTTAAAGGGACTTTTAGCAGACCTCCCCGGAAGGAAATTCTATATTTAATATAAACATAACCTCTGTCCCACAGAGAAACACTATCTCTATTTTCTTCCAAGAAGAAATTTGTTATACAAACAGCACTGAAGAATAATTTGGAACAAAAGCTGTTAATTCCTCTGTTCAGAATTCAAGTAGAAATATGAGATGTAGGAACAACTTTCTCCCAGAAATGTCAAGCTATTTCTAAGATTTTTATTGAAATTCATAGGATTTAGACTATCCAAAAGTATTTTGAAAAATAATAGCAATGCTTTAAGGGCTTACCCTGCCAGGTTCCAACACTTACTATAAAGGTACAGTGTTCAAGAAAGTGTGGCATTGGCACAAAGATAGGCACATAGATAATTTTGGCAGAAGGGAGAATCCAGAAATAGACCTGTGTGGATACAGTCAATCGATTGCCAACAAAAATGCAAAGCTAATTCAGTGGAGAAAGGAAAGTGTTAGTAGGGACTGATATGAAACAATTGGGTAGACATAAGTTAAATGGTCATCAATCCTTCCCTTACTCCATATATAAAAACTAGAAATTTACTTCAGACTTAAATATAAGAGCTAAGACATTATCATTTCTAGAAGAAAGGGTATGACAAAATCTCAGTGAACTTGGATTTGGAAAGGTATCTTAAATACATTGCCAAAAATATGAAGTATAATATACAAAGTCAATAAATTGGACTTCATCCACGTTAAAATAATTTGTTCTAATAAGGACGCTGTCAGGAAAATGAAAGGTAAGACACAGAATGGGAGAAAATATCTGCAAAACGTATAACCACCAAAGGTCTTATAATTAGAATATATAAAGAACTCTTAAAAATCAATAACAAGTAAAGAACACAATTATAATGGGCAAATGTTTGAACAGACACTTATTATTATTATTATCAAATAAGATAAGTGGATAGCAATTAAGAACATGAAAAGATGCTCAACATTATAAGTAATTAGGGAAACGCTAATTAATTAGAACTAAAATGATCTACCACAACACACCTATTACAATGGCTCAAATTGAAAAGATTGACCATACTGAGGCTCCATGAATATGTGATGGGAGTATATGTGGTTATGGATATTTGGAAACAGTGGCAGTTTCTTGAAATGTTAAACATATACTTACCCTACTTCTGGTCTTAAGTTTTTATCCAGAAGAAATGAAAGCATAGGTCCACACAAAGACTTGTACATGAATATTCATAGCAGTTTTATTTGTAATAGCACAATGAAAATACACTATTACTTAAAATAACAGCATGGAAACATCTCAAAATAATTATGCTGTTTAAATGAAAGTCAAAAGAGAGAATATAGTATAGGATTCCATTTTATATAAAATTCAACAGAATTCAAACTAATGTATAGTGAGAGAAAGCAGGCCAGTGCTTGCTTGGGGTACAGATGGGGATGGGTGCGGAGGAAAGCTATACAAAGGGGAACAAAGAAACCTTTGGAGGTGATGGGCACACAGTCACTTTTTTGATGATGGTAAGGGCTTCACGAGTGTATAACACATGGATTTTTTTTTTTAAGTTTAAGGAATGGAAAAACATGTTTGGAAGCAGATGAACAATCCAAACAATACTTTTAGATCCTGCAAAGCGTTTGACAATTTATTAGCCAATTAAGCTTTGCTTTAAAGTGAATAATAAATCAAAATCTCCAATACATTTTTTCCCCTCTTTTTCTGTTTGTTTAATGTGCTATTTCTTTTTCATGTTCTGGGTCATATTTTCCAACTCTTTTCTTCACATGCCACAAATGTACTTTTTTCTTCACTGTTAGTAAGGCACATCTCAAGCAAGTTCCTACTTTTCAGCTTGGTGCTCCGGGAATCTGCCTGATTCTGACGTGAATTGCTTGTTAGGCACAATTACGTGTCAGAAGACTGATATTTAAGGAACACTCTGGATTAGGTACCTGCTGTTGAGAAAATGAGAAAGTGATGAGTAGTTATTGCAAATACCACTTAATGAGTAAAGTACTCAAATATGTTAACTGGGTTGGATTGTCCCATTAGTAAAAAATTCCAACCAATTCCTGTCCACAGTTCTTCTTTTTCCCAAGACCCCATCATCTTTCAAGATTCCACTCCAAGGTTGCATACCAGCCCACCGTAGACCTTTGGGGAAGTGCTAATTCCTCGAAAGGTAAGTCATGTGAAAGAAAGAACAAGGCCAGTTGTTGGTAACTAAACAGCTCTCCTTGGCCTAGGTCTGGAGAGTTTGAGAGATTCTGAGGAGGAAAAACGACCATGTGAGTCCATTGGGCTTTGAGGCAGGGACCTCACATCTGCATGTGTGGGATAAATGATGTGAGAACCAGTAACTCCCCTGCCGAGAAGGCTGTGGGTAAAAGGTTTTCTTCTGACCAAGGTAGCCATCTGGCTTGCAAACCTCTTTACACTTCAGGTCCTGCCCTCTGTGCTGAGCCTGGGTCTACAGCTAACCTCACAGGGAACTCAGAGCCAAAGCCCAGACACAGGTAAGGCTGTCCAACTGTGGCTTGGGGCCCTGGGTACCATGCTCCAAGAGGGGGCAGGAGGAAGGTGAAGGCAACAGTGAAATGGACAAAAGTTGAAAATAAATGTGAATAGATGGTAGTTTCTATCTTCATCATATTACATGGATAAAACTCGAGTGAAATGTAGCGGGTATCTTTCAGAGGACATAAACCGTCTTCAAAATATGAAGAGGTGTGACCTGCAACAGACCTGGAGGGCAGAGGGTCAGGTCCTGCAATCTTCCTTGCTGAGCACGTAACTGAGACAGTCCTTTCCAGCCATGTGCTCTGCTGGCAGACAGTATGGAATTTTCCAGAGAAGGGCTCGGGCCCTCACTTGTCCCTGGTCCATTTTCGGGTTCCGGAGAGATGCTGATCAGAGTGTTCAGAGCACCCTCTCCAGGGAGAGGATGGCCCTGACATATTTGTTTCTTGAGGTCAAATTCCTCTGAGCCACTCAGAAGGTGCCAAGCTTGCAGGTGGCAGGGAATCAGGGCCTATGTGAAGTCTTGCAGTTGCCATGTGACCCCCGAGTATGGTTTGGGGTGTTTGTAGTAAGAAGAAATGGAGAGGGGGAAGACAAGCCTCGCACTCATACAATTTCTGAGGGAGCTTAATGTGATGGAGCCCAGGCATCCTCAGAAATTTTATTACATTCTGAGAGTAGGTGCAGGGCGTGGGGAAGGTTTCTGTGGTGCAGTAGTTGTCAAGTTTGCTCAAAGCACAGCTGGTCCCCAGGCGTAAATACAGATTTTACCCCAGCCCCAGCCCGTCTTCACTCACTTGGACGAGGAAGAGAAACTACTTGAATTTATAGGAACTACTAAACCTTGCTTCTTGCTTTGCATCCTCTGCCTGAGCATGGCAGGTTGGGGTGAGGGACAGAGTAAGACTGTGCCTTCGTGCTGCCCACACCTCCTCCTTTCTCCACTTTTTTTTTCTTCCACTGGGGGTTAGGAGTGACAGAGAAGGGGTCACTCTGGTTGTCAGTGGGAGCATGTGAGCATTGGTGGGCACCACCCGCCCCAGCCCACACCTCATGGGGAGCTCCCAAATTCCCCTTCCCCTTGCAGGGAGAGACACCACAGCTATACAGCCCACCTTCAGAAATTACAGATTGGAGTTGTCCGTTTCCACAAATCCTGTTGTTCAGTGATTTCTAGCAAGTGAGAGTGCAGCTTAGATGCCCAGTGGTGACATCTTCCCAAGCAGCAGGCTGAGAGAGCTGCTCCCCCTATTAGTGAACAAGTTTCAGATTTCACATTTGTGTCTCCCCATTTCCAGAGTGGCAGTTAAGAGAGTTGGACCGGGCATCAGTTCCACCCTGAATTTAAAGGATAAACTCCCTGTTCATACACAGGTCCTCACGTACAAGGTCTCAGGGTGCATGGCATAGGAAGCCAGCCCAGTCCTGTGTGTGAAGGCTGTGGGCTATTGTCTTGTGTGGCATCTAAACACAAGAGGTGAATATGCTTTATACCTTGGTAGTACTAGGAAGGGAGCAAACGAGTGCAAGGAAGAACAACTGTTAAAGTATTTTCCCCTGATTTAGTGGTATCTTATTCCGTCCATTGAATGTGGACATGCCAAAAGAAGAGGTGGGTTTTTTTTTATTAACATGTCTCTCCTTCTCAATATAAGTTACCAATTCAATCACTAAGGAATGGGCGGTTTGCCACTTAAGAATGGCAGAAATGTGTGCCATTTGCTCCATCAAGTTTTGTCCATTGTGGAGCCTAAAACCAATTGAGAAAAGTGCAATTAAAGCACTCAGATGCAGACATTGGTAAATATGTACACTTTGTAAGACTCACACAGGAATCTTCTGCTCTGCTCCTCCATGGACAGGGCTCTGTTGGGCATGACTTTAAATGAAATCCAAGCATTTTCTTCTCTCTGTTTACCTCAGGTGAAGCTACCAGGAGAGGTTAAGTTACAAACTAATCTGTTCCTGAGAACATGTGCTCCTCATACTCATGGTAGAAGAGGTCATCTCATCACACCCCAAGGCTTTCCTTGCAGATGGAGCAGGCAAGCCCTGGGTAGGACTAGAATGGTGGGCTCCTAGGCTCTCTGCCCTAGCCCCTTGACACCCCTTTGTACCAGAGTCTGGGTTTTGTAGCAAAACTCAATTCAGGCCAGGGAACCCTGTGTCTACCAAGCATCCTAATCATTCTATTAAAACTTTTGAAATGGCCAGTCCTGCGGCTTCAATCATTAATTTACCAGAGAAACAGCAGGATGATAGACACTTTTCCTTGGGTGGGCTAACAACAAGACGGTCAGGTTTGACAGGTAAAGTACCTACTATTCATGCAAACTAAGAATAGAAGGGACTCCCCTGAACTGGTAAAGGATATGAAGCCAATTATTAATGTACTGCCTGTACACTCTAAATTCACCCGTCAGTGTATGCTCTCTGATAATAGATGAATTCCTTTA